>CM042147.1:86071971-86131858 GCA_023376005.1 Doryteuthis pealeii
GCACCCAGTGAGAACCCCTGGCGTCTGCGCTGAGTGGGTGAGAAATATAGCTTGGGTCCAGGGACCTGCTCCCCAGGTAGCACCTGTCCCTTCGTCTAAAAGGGGTAAGGGCTGGGTTTATTGACAGGTGCCTACCGTGGTCTTAAGAGGAATGCCGACGGATCTAAAAAAAATATTGATCTAAACGTCAAAGCCTTGGGATTGTTCAATAATTCTTTCAGAAAATTCCGAAAAATGTATCATCCATAATTGAAAGATTCTATTTTAAAATTATAACTATCAATTTTCTTTTTAGTACAAAAACTTGGAGTTTTGATATCCAAGGAACCCTCCCAGCTGAACTGAAGGAACGAGGAGTAAGTGAACAATATTTTTCAGTTTTTATTCAATGGCAGATTCCAAATGTACAGGGTGATTGTAAAGTAACTCCCTATTTTAAAAAAATCTTATGATTTATTTCTGAATCATTTTTTTTTACAATTAATGAATAGGAAAAGAACACACATAACAAGGAGTTTTATTTAAAATTCTATATGGGCACCAGCATTCGCCTTCAGCCTCTCAAGCCGCTCGGGAATCACATCAACTGATCTTCGAAGAACTCTTGTGGAATGGCAGAAAAAATTCTAGAATCATCCTTCAAGTTATTCGAAAGTCATTGGTTTCGTAGAGTAGACTTGCTCCTGCATACAACCTCAAAGAAAAAAATCCCCAATCAGGGCTTCTGGATGGCCACTCATGTGGACCACGTCTACCCATCCATCTCACAGAAGCAAAATGTGCAGGAGCACCAACTCAGATTTAATTGCCATATATTAAAGAACATAACGCTAATACCCTTGGGAAAGGTATGAATCCTACTCTCCCTCCAGCTATGGGTAAATAGTGGGGCAGACTGGGCTCTTTAACCTTGGTTAGGTAATCGGTCTAGGAGAAGGAAAACTCTGAGAGAGAGAGAGAGAGAGAGAATGTTTTCTTAATGTTTGTTTTACACTGTGTGTGTGTTTATCTATTTATCCGTCTTAATCGACCGTATTGCCATTCATTTCTGGCATTGGGTGTTTTCCTTCAATCTATTGCCATACGCCGCCCCCGCCCCCCCCCCCCCGATGCACCGATATTCAACTGTTCATTTTCTAAGAGAGGAAATACAATTGATAGACAAGACAAGATAAGTACAAGCCAATGCAAATGTGCACGCAGGCATTCTTGCCTTGAAATGATGCATTCATTATTACGACGAATTTCATAAGTAGCATTTATCTATCAATCATAAAACTGCACGTACACAATGCAAACACACACACACAAACACTCACACACATATATATATATACATACACATATACACACACATATATACACATATATACACACACATGCACATACACACAAACATATATATATATATATATATATATATATATATATATATATATTTACTTACTGCACGTGTCGTTATTAAGAAGTAATCCATAGTAACAATACAATAGCTAGAAAATTATTTAGTCAATCAATTAAAATGTCCTTGCTTGTAATGCACGTATAAACAAATGAAACAATGTTTGATGATATAAATAATCCTTTTCTCCAATTAATTAACAGGTGGAGGATCCAGAAGTCTTACCATATTACCCATTCCGAGATGACGCTATACTTTACTATAATATTATCAAGGAGTATGTAAACAGCTATATAAACATATACTATGGTAAGTAGTATTTGGTTTTCGTCTTTGTTGCAAAAACTGGACAGTATATATTTTACTGATAGAAATCAACATACCAATATCAACATACCAATCAATATACCATTATATCTTTATTATAAATGGAGATTCAGTGTCTGTCTCTAACTGAAAACTATGTCACTACTTACGTCACTATACTCTCAGGAAAGAAAGAAAGAAAGAGAGGCAGAATAAAAAAGAGTAGAAAAGCATATCAAAGTGGAAGAAAATGATAAAAAAAAAAGAAAAAAAGAAAAGAAAGAAAGAGAGATATGATGATAGAAAGAATGAATGGATATTACAGAGAAAGAAAGAAAGAGAGGAAAAAAGAAAAAAAGAAACAAAGAAAAGGGAGAGGGAAAGAAAGAGAAGATGCAGAATAAAAGAAAGTACAAATGTAGGAAGCATATTCAGGAGAACGAGAGTGATAAAGAAATAAAGAAAAAAGAAAGGGAGAGAGAAGGAAGTTGATGGTAGAAAGAAAGAATATATATTACGAAGAAATGAAATACAGAAATACGCAAAGAAATACGGAAAGCAAGAAAGCGAAAAAAAAAAAAAAAAAAAAAAAGAAAGAAATAACAAAAAAGAGAAAGAAAAAAAAGAACGTAGAAAAGTGTAAAGAAAGAAAGAAAGACAGAAAGAAAAGAAAGATAGCTAGAAAGAAAGAAAGAAAGAAATTGTAAATTTCAATGCCCCCCCCCCTCCAATAATTTAAAACCCAGCATGCTAACAACAGCCCATATTATTGCTCCTTATTGTATTTGGTTTTTGTCTTTGTTGCAAAATATGATGGTATATAGTTTTGCAATTAGAACCAACTGTATGAACATTATATATAGTAAAAAAAGTAAAGTCAATGCAGTGGTCTATTGTCAGTATCAGCCAGACAGCGAGGGGGGGGGTATATCCTCTTTTCATTAGTGCAAGACCAGGGAGATTATTTTTTTGTGTCTGGGGTGGAGTGCCACTCCTACCATCAGCTCCCCCAATTTACTGCATAGATCCAAGCAGTGCTACTTGTACACTGAGTTGGTGAGGGCTGCTATTGAATCCATGGACCATATGACCTTTAGGCACCCCTTTTGCGATCTCGATTAGTGGGGACATTTATCTCATTTACACCGTCAAAATCCGGTTGTTTGTTAGGGGTTAGGTGTTAGGGTTAGGTGTTAGGGTTAGGTGTTAGGGGTTAGGGTTAGGGGTTAGTTTTATAATTTATAATAAAAAAAAACTCTAAAAATCGTCTGTTAACAATTAACCGGATTTTGACGGTGTAAATGGAAAGAATGTCCCCACGAATCGAGATAGCAAAAGGTGTGCCTAAAGGTCAATCCATAATGGTTTCTAGGTGGATGCTCTACTAACTGAGCTAAACTGAATAGTTTAGTAATACTTGCACTACTTATTTACCATTGTTATTACCTCTCTTCTTGATTTTCAATACTCTTCTACAGTAAAATCATTAGCAATGCATTTTTATTATACATACTAGTACAAAATAAAAAAAACGCACCCCCGGGCGATGTAAAAATAGATTTTTGAAACATATTGCCTGTGGGGTGGGAATAAAAAATTCAATGTCAGCGAGTTTGTACCCTAAGTAAGTAAAATCATCAAATTCATTAAAGGATTAAAAAATAAAACAATTTGAAATGTAAACTTTAAATATGTATTAAAATAAAACAAACTATATATAGATATATAATACCAGTCACGTATTTATTAAAACTTGTTTAAAAAAACCCAATGAGGACTGTCTAATGTTGCATGTTCAAATTTTGAGTGTATATATTCTATGTTATGACGATTTTAAGTAATGTGACGTAAGCAGTGACGTAATTTTTGTTACAGACAAAAAACGGAAGCGAATCTCCATTATTAATAGATATTAACCCTAATTTGTTAGTAATGTTTGCATTATTTCCTAAATGTTCAGAATTACTTTCTTCTTACACTCCGTCGATGGGGCCCAGAATATCCTGACTACCTCCCCCCCTGCAGAGTGGTAAAGCACCAAACAAAAAATGTTCTCAACTGAATCCAGTGGTGAGGCTCCAGTTCTGATTCTCTGGGTGTGTGGAGTCACTCCTTTATTAAAATTACTACTAGGTCCACTATGACCTATTAAGGTCCCACCCCTCTCTCTCTCTCTCTCTCTCTCTCTCTCTCTCTCTCTATATATATATATATATATATATATATATGTATATATATATATAGTCATCCACAGACACTGTTTCGACGTATCACGTCTCTTCAGTGTGGCTAGACATTTGTAAGCTACCTACAGCTGAGATAGAAATCCTTCGATTCAGCATCATTCTGACAGCTAAACCGCTCGGCTATCTTTACTTACAGAATGGGAAGGGTATTTTAACTGTTTTAATACACACATCTGTATGTATGTACAGGCCACCATCCCTATTATAGGAGAGCGTTGTTTATATATATATATATATATATATATATATATATATATATAATATATGTGTGTGTTTGTTATAGTTATGATAGTTATTCTCTGTTCAACCAAATCTTTACTAACTTCCCTTCCCCTCAATTTCATCACCAACCCACTTTCTCTTCTATAAATACAAATGTACGTACTTTGTTTTGAATAAAGTTAGACTGATGAAGTTTCTCGCGTAAAGCGGAACAAAATATTTCTCTCCTACTTGTTTGAGTCATTATGTTTTGTCCACTTTTCCTTTTACCTTATATATATATATATATATATATATATATATATATTGATTAGATAGTTTATGGTTTATATATTTACCAACCCCTGACAGCATGAATTCCCATGACAGTCTCTTGCCCTCCATCCCTTTTAGTCATTGCCTCTGGCAGATCCTGGACATGGCAACAAGAATCCTTCTTTTTTTTTTTTGCTGGTCAACCTACACTGCTGTTCCACTGGAGAACATCCCATGAATTTGTCCTTGCTTCTCCAGCAATGTCCAATATATCTTATTTTATATGAGCAGGATGCGACACAAGGTCAATTTCTTAAGCGGGGTTTAGCAGGTTTGAATTCAGAGTTTTCCTTCTCCTAGACCGGTTGCCTAACCAAGGTTAAAGAGCACAGTCTGCCCTACTATTTGCTCATAGCTGGAGGAAGAGTAGGATTCATACCTTTCCCAATGGTATTAGCGCTAAGTGAAATGCAATTACCACGTACAGGATTTGAACTCGGGGCGACGAGTCCATTTCCCATGACTTTAACCATTACACCACGCGCTTCATAGTTTATGGTATGAGGGCATGACAACAAGGTAAAAATGTGTTAATTAAGTACAGGGTATTGCTCTATCTTAGGCTACAGTTGTTGTTGTCTCATACAAGAGCAATCTTTTATGATGCACTGTTCCTCATCATCATTAGTTGCAATTAAAAAGCGATGAAAATTAAAAGATGAAAGAAAATATTAATCAAAATTAATAATATTAGTTAACAATACTTCATAGAAAAAATATAAAAATGAATAAGGTATTCTTGCTTATTCTTTGTATTTGTTTTCCAGATTCCCCTGAAAAACTCGCAGATGACTCAGAAATCCAGAGTTGGGCAGAAGAACTTGCCAGACCAAGAGAAGATGGTGGCATTGGACTTTCAGTAAGAAATACTATTTCTCTTTGGTTGGTTTCTTTGTTTAATGGCATATCAACCTTCATGGATGATCTAAATCCAAAGCTATTCTTGTAGAAGAACAGTAGTGGTAGTATTTAGCCCATAGTTGTGGGATGAGAGGACTTACCTTACCCCAGTATTACAATTTTATGGGCCATCATTTAGGCTCCAAGCAAGAGCGCTTGTCCAGCGGAAATCCTTGGTAAAGAATCCTTTGGCTGTTCCTTGGTGCTCCTCAGTATTGCAAATCCTTCATCAATGACTGCAAATGGACGTCTATCAGTATCAGTGATTAAGTATGACTACTTAATCACTGATTAGGGCTATTGATGGGTGTCTAGTCTATAAATTTAACTGGTGTATTATAGCACACCTTATATATATATCAAAATATTCCAACACCCAGTGTATTAGTCTGAATGTGAATGTTATAGCACAGTCAACCAGCCACGCATTAGGGCTGTTGATTGGGTGAGGTTTAAACCATGTGACCTTGCTTAGTCTATGAATTTAACTGGTGTATTGTAAAGTAAAATTAAAGTCGTCAGGGAGGCCTAGACTCAGTATCAGCCATACAGCGAGGAAGTCTATCCCCTTTTCACTAGTGCTAGACCAAGGAGATTGTTTTTTTCACCGTCTGGGGCGTGGCGTCATACCTACCTTCAGCTCCTCACTTTTACCACACAGATCCCTGTGCTACTCATACGCTGAATTGGCGAGGACCGGTATCGAACGAGGAACCTCGAGGTTCCCAGCCAAACACTCTACCGACTGAGCTAAACCGGCCCTTATTGTATTATAGCACACCTTATATATATCAAAATATTCCAACACCCAGTGTATTAGTCGGAATGTGAATGTAATAACACAGTCAACCAGCCACGCATTAGGACTGTTGATTGGGTGAGGTTTAAACCATGTGACCTTGCTTAGTCTATGAATTTAACTGGTGTATTGTAGCACACCTTATATATATCAAAATATTCCAACACCCAGTGTATTAGTCGGAAAGTGAATGTAATAGCACAACCGGAGTTTGAACTCACTTCCTTTGTTGTCACCTTCCATCATGTTAACTAATGTGCCATGGGGACTCACCCCCCCTTTTCTCTTTTGTTAATGTAGTTGTTTGTACAAACAATGTTTTAAAGAAACCATTTAAATATATTTGATATCAAAAACCAATTGACTTGTTTTATTGGTTCAGAAATGGACAGCAGAGATAAAGAATTGATTTCAAGTTTTTGTTTGGTTTGTTTATATTCCCTTGGGGGGATTAATGCCCCTAGGAAAAGTATGAACCCAATTCACCCAAACATCCCCACTCCAAAGTAAAATGCTTTCAAAGCTCAAAAGAAGTTGAAGATGCTACTTTTCAATTTAATATATATATATTATATATATATATATATATATATATATATATAATATATATATATAAATTGATTGTCTATAAACTTTGTTCTTGTGAATATTGTTTTTTTGTATTATGAAGCATGGAAATGAACAAATTAAAAAAACAAAAAACAGAACTAAAAAATAGAGTTTCAATATCCAACTGTTGTTCTGTCCCTGGTTCGATTTATTCTGATATTTCTGGTGAACCTTCACCCTTTGTCAAGGTATAAAGACTGTGTGGGGAAAAGTGAAATTCATTATATGTGAGAAAAATATTGATGTGAAATATATAAATATTTTCCAACCCCTCAGCCTGAGTAGGATCTGACACAAGGTCAATTTTTTAAGCGGAGTTTAACAGGTTTGAATTCAGAGTTTTCCTTCTTCAAGACTGGTTGCCTAATAAGGTTGAAGAGCCCTTTCTTCCCTATTATTTGACCCATAGCTGGAGGAAGAGTAAGTGGATGCGGCCTTTCCCAAGGTTATTAGTACTGTGTGAAATGCAAACAGACTCGTTCAGGATTTGAACTCACATCAACGAGTCCATTTCCTACGACTTTAACCATTATACCACATGCCTGCTATATATATACCAACTCCTCCGCACGAGTAGGACGTGACACAAAGTCATTTCTTAAGCAGAGTTTAACAGGTTTGAATTCAGATTTTTCCTTCTCCTAGATTGGTTAACTAACCAAGGTTAGGTCGGCCAGTGCAAAATTAATAGAACTAGAATACAAAACAGGATAACAGATGTACAGAATAAAGTGAAATGTCCTACAGGCAAATAGTCTTTGATATGTAAAGTCTTGAGGCTGCTGGTAATAGAATGAAGTTGTTAGGAAGACCTAACAAAAATAGAGTTGCTCCCCTTTGATCAGAAGGGGACTGATGGCAAACCCGGAAATGGGGTTTTCTTCCATGTTACTTTTGGTTTGGGGGTTGGACTGAATAGACGCAGTTTACACGTGAAATAGTTCTGTCATTTTTAGGGTAGAAGCATTCTCTACACTGTGTTAAATAAAACTTTGTTAATTTTCCAACAACCTTGTCTTGCATTATCATTTCAGTCTTCCGTATTTTTATCTGTATGTTAAAAACATAACAAAAGTAAAGTATAACACTTACTGGTTTGAAAAAGGCCCTCACATACCATGTACACGGAATGCCTAGGGAGATAAAGTTCCCTGTCCCATGGACAGAAGACAAAACTGGTGTGTTACTTCTAAATGCTGGAGGATCATAAAAGATTTAACTTAGGCATTTCTGCTTTTTATGCTACTGGCCACCACGTCACCTAGTGTTTAACGGAAGAACCGTGAAAAGTAAGGAATATAATCCCTACAGAAGCAATGCTGATTTTTTAAATGTAGGATCAGTTTTTGACCATCTAGAAAAAACAGTGTGTCACATTACAAATAACGTGGTGGATTCAGATAAATACCAATGCTGGTAGTTTTGAAACTATTTGGTGTATACACAAATTTTTGTCAACAGTGATCAAATTTCTGATAGAACAGCCATGAGTGATTTGTTTATGAGTTATATTCCCACAAGTACTTTTCTTATTTGTCATCTTATTTATTTATTCATTTTATTTATTTTATTTTATTTTTTTTCGAAGTGCATCTGGTTTCTGCCCGTTTCATTCTGAGCGGTGATAAAAGTAATTCTATGCATAATGTAATGGGAGAATATTTCCTTTCTTTTTTCCATTTCTTTTTGTAGGCTGGTTTTGTGATTAGACTTTTTTGTGGTGTGTGCTAACTGGAACACACATTTTGGTACTTAGACATATACTATTCACTTGGTTGAACAACTCACTAAGGCACTTAGCTAGCTGCATTAGATCTATCTATCTATCTCATCTTTTTCATATCTATCTATCTATCTATCTATCTATCTCAATCTCTTCTATCAATATATTTCAATTGCTACATTTCTATCTAAGTTATTCATATCTATCTATCTATCTATCTATCTATCTATCTTCTATCTCTCAATCTCTTCATATCGTCTTGCTCAATAGATTTCATTGCAACATTTCTATCTAAGTTTATTCATACTACTATCTATCTATCTATCTATCTATTCTCAATCTCAATCTATCTATTATCTATCTATCATCTATCTATCTCAAATCTCAGTCATATCTGCTCTCTCAACTATATTCAATCGCTAACAATTCTAATCAAGTTGTATTCAAATCTATCTATCTATTCTATCGAAATCTATCATCTATCTCAATCTCGCTTCATATCAAATCTATCGTTATCTATCTATCTATCTATCTATCTATGTCAATTCTTCATATCTTTCTCTTCAATATTATTTCAAAGTTGCTACATTTCTATCTAAGTTTATTCATATTCATATCTAGTCTATCTATCTATCATCTATCTCAATCTCTTCATATCTGTCTCTCAATATATTTCAATTGTACATTTCTATCTAAGTTAATCATATCTATCTAGTCTATCTATCTATCAAAAATGAAAATCACTGAGAAAACCAGGTCCTAAATTCAAAGAATTAAAAAACAATGGAAAGAAAAACTAAGTTTGCATTTTAAAACAGCATTATTAAAACTTGACACATTTTTCTTATGGCTTGACTTTCAAAAAATTACTTTTTATAAAAGAATGGTAGATGTGATACTATATATATATATATATTATATATATATATATATATATATATATATATATAAATCGTTGTTATCAGTCCAATCAGGAGATAAATGAGATATTATAAAAAAAGTAGTTATAAAACCACACACAACCTATAAATATTCAGAAATCACGCATATACATATTTCATATTCTCCAAAATATGGTGATAAGCCTGAAGAACGATAACAGAAGATTCTGAAAAACCACGTGTCGCATATTAATATAATAATAAATTAAAAAAGAACATAATCCTTTTGCAAACCCTTTTTATTAGTAATTATAATAATGGAGCCACTCTGTGATGGCCTTTACAAACCAAATCGATGTGGTATTAAAACAGTTAAAATCCCCTGCCCATTCTGAAGTTGAAGACAGCCTAATGGTTAACGGTGCCGGACTGACACCCAACCGATCGCAATTGTCGAAACACGGTCTGTGATGACCCCGTATATATATGTATATATTAAATATATATAGATATATATATATATATATATATATACTATATATAAGCGGTTTTTTGTATGTGATGTGTTATCTATGTATGTTATAGTTGTTTGGTTTTTAACGTTTGCAGTTTGCAATTTGAAAAATTGCCTTTTACCTTTTATCTTTTTTTAATTTTTAGTTATCTGAATCATAAGAATCATTGCGTTTCTAATTGGTTAGTATTTTATTTCGGGTCTGCATTTTATTATAAATTCTATCGTTTGTGAGTAGTCGTTTTCCTTCTCGGAAAGTTTATTGATGGCTTAATTTTTCTTCTATACAAAGTGTGCATTCTGGCAGTTTTGTATGCTGGTGCTGTTTCATTATTTTCCATTTTATTCCGTATGTTTTTGATATGAAGTTTTTGTTTCCCAGATATATGTTTAATATAGAGGTGCTGTGTTCATATTTTTTTTATGTGAATGATGTCTTGTGGAGAATAGCTCTGCGCTTCCAGGTTGCTGTCTGTTTAAGCTGATGAATAATAATTTAAACTTTGTTCTACATCCTATCATTCGGAGGGGTTGTTATATTATATATATATAATATATATATATATATATAACTATATATATAACTGTGGAGCCCCCCCTCATACAATCTTCTACTGCCACTTTCGTTTAAACGCGAAACTTGTGAAACCCCTTCTACTACTAGTCATACTCTACTGCTCGTTTGAAAATCGAGACAAAGAAACTTCACCAGATTCACACCAGAAGATGGCAAACAAAGACATGCCAAAGCGCTCGTGAGAAAACCTTTGGTGATGCTATACCATTCCATCTGACATTAAAAGATGCCAGACAGGTTAGAAAGGATTCAAACAAAAACTCGTACCGACAAGAATCGCAGTAGAGTTTGTCAATACCACACACACACATACACACACACACACACACACACACACACACACACAATATATATAAGATGAGGGTGCTGACTCCAAAATATGGGTGCTGTTTTGTCGGGGATGTTGTATTTTGGTTGATGTTTGGGTTGGTGTAGTTTATATATTGATTAGTTATTGGGTGATTTTTCTGATTATTGGTATGAGGTTGTAGAGTTTATGGTTTGTTGATTTTTTTTTAGTGTGTTTCTTCTATGGAATGTTAAGTTTTGTATTATGTTTTGTGGGATTTATGAGTGTATTTATATTATGTAGTTGTTGTTGTGGGGTTGGATTTTTTTTTTTAAGGTTTAAATTTTAGTGTATATTTGTGGATTATTGTGTCTGATTTGCGAGTATATATGTATAGTTTAGATTTGAAGTGTCGTCTTATTATATTGTTAGGTGTAGTTTGTTGTTGTGTTGGTTTTTGTTGTGTTTTGTTGTGTTTTAGTAGTGTGATTTTGTGGGTGTTTTTGATGTGGGTTAGTTGGTGATATGTTGTATTTGTATTGTTGATATGTTTTTTTTTCTGTTTGTAATGATTGGTTGTTATTATTGGGTGGTATTATATTGGTAGTTGTATTTTATTTTATTTATTTTGGTGTTGTACTGTGATTGGTGAGTTTACATTGTGATGTGGTTTGTGTGTTTTATTTTTTGATGTGTTTGAGTTGATATGTTGGTGTAATGTTTTATATTATGATTGTTTAGTATATGTGTTATTTTTAGTGGTTGGGTGTGTTGTATGGTGTGGTATTGATGGATTGATATTATTTAGTGTGGTTTGTTTTATTATTGAGATATGTTGTAAATGTGTGTGTATTTTGGGGGATTGATTAGTTTATAGTTGTATATTAATTGTGGATTGGTGTATTTATCTTATTGATTGATTGTGTTGATTGTGGGATGTGGTGGTGGTTTGTTGTGTTTATAATGGTTTTGTGTTATTGTGTTAGTGTTGTTGTGGGTTATTTGTTTGTGTTGATTAGTGTGGTTGTCGAGTGATTGTATGATAGATTTTTATTAGTGATGTGTTTGATGGTATATTGTTGTTATGTTTGTTTGATTTTTGTATATTTATTTTGTTTCTTATTGGGGTGAGTTGTGTATGATGTTTTTTTGTTTATTTAGATTTGTTTTGTTATTTGGGTTTGTTGTGTTTAGTATATGTTGTGTTGTGTTGAGTGGGGTGAATGTTGATGTGTGTTGTGTGGATTTGGTTAGTTTGTGGTTGTAGTGATGTAGTTGATTATTTATTTAATTTGGTGTGGGGGGTGGTGTATATTTGTTGGTGATAGTTTGAGGTGTTTATTTGTTTGTTTTGGTGATGTGTATGGATGTATAGTTGTTAAATGTAGGTATATTGTTGTTGTTTTTAAGTTGTGTTGTAGTTGTATGGAGGTGTTTTGATGTTTGATGGTTGTTTTATATATAGTAGTCTTATGTAGGAGTTTGAGTGGTTTTGTGTTGTGAGAGTTGTATAGTAAGTGTTTTTGTGTGGTTGTTTATGTGGTGATTAGGTTTTTGTGATGTATGTTTTATTGGAGTGTGTTATTTATTTGTGTGTGTTTGAATTGGTGTTGTTGAAAATGCGTGGTGATTGTATCATTTGATTGGTTATTGTGTTGTTTTGAGTTGGTTTGTTTTGTGATGTTTAGTGTTTGTGTTGTGAGATGTATTGTGTATGTGTGAGTTTGGATTGGGTTGTTTGTGACTTATGTGAGTTTTGGAGTTGGTGTAGTTGTGTATTGTGTTTTGGTTTGTTGGTGTTTGTTGTAATTGAAGTGTTTTAGGGATTTTGGATTTTTTTTTGGTTGATATGTGTTGTTTTTATTTTTTGTGTTGTTTGTTGGTTGTTTTTTTGGATGGAGGTGTTGTTAATGGTTTGGTTCTGTGGTTAGGTGGTTTATTGAGTATGGGGATAGGTTGTTGTGGTGGGTGTGTGTTTGATGGTAGTGGTGGTTAGTTTAGCGTGGATGTAGTTTATATTTGTGCTTGTTGTTGATTTGTTAGTTGTATTGATGTTGTGGTTGTTTGTTTGTTTTTGGTTGATGTTTTGTGTAGTTTTTATAGTTTATTTTTAGTTGGGTTTTTCTTTCTTTTGTAATGGATTGTTAATGTATTTATATCTATTGATGTGTTTAATTTGTGGATGGTGTATGGGTGGTGTTTGTTGTGGTGTTGTGTTAGTTATTTTAGTGGGGTTGTTGGCTTTTGTTATGATTTATGGTTGTTGTTTGTTTATGTATTGTTGATTTATAGGTGGTTTGTTTATGAGTTGTAGTGGAGGGTTGGTAAATTAAGGCCGCCTGTTTGCGGGTGGAGGGTCAAGCGGGGCGTCGGGTCGTGAGGTGTTCTCGGTCTGTTGGATTTGGTAGCACTCCTTAGTTCACTATCGGGCTGCGCTCTCCGGATATATATATATATATGAATAGACGTATGAAGACGCGAGGTTCTTTTCGTTCCCTCTCATCCCCTCCCTTGATTCATATATTGTTCGGAAATTATCCATTTTGTAACATCTTTCAACATTTGTCAAGTTGAGATTTCTACTGAAGAGATTGATCCGAATAAATAAAATAAAATAAAATTGGTAAGACATAAGGGTTCCCTAGCTTTCTTTTTTATGAAATTTCACAGTTATTTTACAATGTGATTAGCGCTTTTTTACTCCTTAGATAAATTCTGGTCCCTACACAAAGAACTTTTTACACACCACACACACACACACACACACACACACACACACACACACACACACACACATATATAATATATATATATATATATATATATATATATATTAATGTACTGATTTTATGAGAACAAATGGAACAAAGTGGGAATGATAACTAAATAATTAAATAAAAGCCTGGTATTTTGTAGTTATTTAAAACTATTTTAGCATTGGAGAAACTGCCAGAACTCTCAAGAAGCGTTTATATGAGCACAAACGTGATATTAAATTGGGCAATTTTCAGAACACCCTCGTCCAACATATGTCTGAAAACTGATCATAACTTAAGTTTTCAATGATGCCACAATATTAGTTCATATTCACAATAAAAAGACTAAGACAGATTTTGTAGCCTGTGCAATTTCGCTTTTGCCCTCCCTTAATAATCGACATGGATTTTTTAACATATCACCGTTTCTAGCTAAAATAGTTTTAAATAACTACAAAATAACAGGCTTTATTTAATTATTTAGTTATCATTCCCACTTTGTTCCCTTTGTTCTCATAAAATCAGTCCATTAATACTTTTTCTTGTCTTTTGTTGAATACATTTCTTCGAGTTACGTCACGCATCATGACATCTTCGCGTGTGCAGATCGCGACTCGTCTTTCAAAAAAAAAAAAAAAAAAAAAAATATATATATATATATATATATATGTGTGTGTGTGTGTGTGTGTGTGTGTGTGTGTGTGTGTGTGTGTGATTGTATGAGATACACGAATTGTTTGTTATTAGATAATTAATTTTCTTTGTATTTTCTCTCTCTCATCTGACAGGGCACTCCATTAAAAGACGGCAAAGGACATTTCAATAATTTGGATGAGTTGGTAATGGTTTTGACGTGCATAGTGTACACATGCAGTGTTGGACATGCTGCATCGAATTTCCCTCAATATGAAGAGTATGGTTTCCCTGCACACTACCCAGCTTTCATGAAAGGACCCGTCCCAACCTCAAAGGTATGTATACAAGAAACTATCACAATGTACTTATTAGCAATTTACTGACAAAAACTAGTAGCCCCGTTTTTCTGGGGCTGTAGAATATACCTACTGTACCTCTGCAAAGGGGTAAGACCCCACCAACGGGGCCACATGTTGGCTGTGGGTGACAACCTTTGATGCTTAAGGACAGAATCCTGGTGGCTTCCTGTTAGAAAATAATGCATTGACATCTTAAATTCACTTGCAAAATTCATTCTATTTTGTTCTGATTTTCAGGATATTTTGGTGACAGAAGAAGATATTTTAAAGGTGTTACCCGACAGACAAACTACTCTGGATATCATGACAGTCACAAAAATCCTCAGTTCAAAGGGAACTAACTCCTTGGGAGATTTTGAAGTCCAATACATATTTGATCCTCGGGCCATTCCAGTCGTCAACAAGTAAGCAATTATTTTGTTTTGTTTTGAAAACATTTATTCATCAAGTGCACCATATTACTAATTTATAAAAAACATGGACCATATGACCTTTAGGCACACCTTTTTGATCTCGATTAAGAAAGGTCATGTTTTTCATTTACACTGTCAATATTCGGTTGTTTTAACAGACGATTTTTAGATTTAAAAAAAATTATAAAACTAACCCTAAGCCTAACCCCTAAGCCTAACCCCTAACAAACAACCGGATATTGACGGTGTAAATGAAAAACATGTCCTTTCTTAATCGAGATCAAAAAGGGGTGCCTAAAGGTAATGTGGTCCAAAAACATATCCAGTCGCCCAGATTTAAGTACTGCTAGTGGTAAGCTTGATGTTTAATTAATTCAGATTCATTTTCCTTTACAATAATAATTTGATGAGTTTCTCTCCTTCTCTTTCTCTTTCAATAATTATCTTTCCCTCTCAACCCCATCTCTCTCTCTATCTTTCTCACCTTCTCTTTTTTTATCTATCTATCTTTCTCTCTCTCTCTCTCAATAATTATCTTTCCCTCTCACCTCGCATCCCTCTCTCTCTTTCTCATCTTTCTCTTTCTTTATCTATCTTTCTTTCTTTCTTTCTTTCTTTCTTTCTTTCTCTCTCTCTCTCCCCCTCTTTCTCACCTTTCTTTATCTATCTTTATCTCTCTCTCTCTCTCTTTCTCTATCTATCTATCTCGCTTGGCCCCTCTGTCGGTGGGCATAGAATTCGCTGACTATATCCTCAGAAGAAGAGTAAGACCACACCCCGCCATCAAAAGGACTGTCGAAATCCTGTATATGATAACTAAAGTTGGGAGTCTTACCCCTATGCAGGGGGATACAATCAGCATATTCTAAGCTCCGCTGACAGAGCGGGCGAACGTTGGTGAAATCTACATTGGCTTGTTTCTGAGATTATAGAAAACTGACTCGCACAACAGATCACGGGGAGATTTGTTTGTAATAATAAAAATAATAATGAAATTTATTGTGTACAGTGCTCAGGTGCACCACAACTCATCAAAGTCTCCTGTCTAGTACATTGAATAATATATTAGTGTCAGGAACATGAATAGCGTACAGTAATAATATACATGTATGTGTACAGTGCTCAGGTGAACCACAACTCATCAAAGTCTCATGTCTAGTACATTGAATAATATATTAGTGTCAGGAACATGAATAGCGTACAGTAATAATATACATGTATGTGTACAGTGCTCAGGTGCACCACAACTCATCAAAGTCTCATGTCTAGTATATTGAATAATATATTAGTGTCAGGAACATGAATAGCGTACAGTAATAATATACATGTATGTGTACAGTGCTCAGGTGCACCACAACTCATCAAAGTCTCATGTCTAGTACATTGAATAATATATTAGTGTCAGGAACATGAATAGCGTACAGTAATAATATACATGTATGTGTACAGTGCTCAGGTGAACCACAACTCATCAAAGTCTCATGTCTAGTACATAGAACAATGTATTAGTGTCAGGAACATGAACAGCCTACGGTAATAATATACATGTATGTGTACAGTGCTCAGGTGCACCACAACTCATCAAAGTCTCATGTCTAGTACATAGAATAATGTATTAGTGTCAGGAACATGAACAGCCTACGGTAATGATATATATGTATGTGTACAGTGCTCAGGTGCACCACAACTCATCAAAGTCTCATGTCTAGTACACAGAATAATGTATTAGTGTTAGGAACATGAACAGTGTACAGTAATAATATACATGTATGTGTACAGCGCTCAGGTTCACCACAACTCATCAAAGTCTCATGTCTAGTACACAGAATAATGTATTAGTATCAGGAACATGAACAGCCTATAGTAACAATATACACGTATGTGTGCGCGTGCGTACATATGTGTGTGGGTGGGAGTATCGGGTATAGTGTTAGCGGACTACAGGAAGCGTGGAGGCTTTGAAAGATGCAGTGTTTCGGCAGCCTACAATGGATGCAGACAGTTTATTCAATACCTCGCAAACTCTGAGCGTGAAAAAATGTTTCCGAAAGTCATGTGAGCTATGCTGTTTTTCTGACTTTGTAGGCATGCCCACGTGTGTTAGAAACATGGAAATCAAAAAGGTGCTCAAGGTTGCTGTTTCATAACGCATGAAGAAAAAGATTTGTCAATTCATGTTGACATGGGGAAGGTGTACCTGAGATAAGAGGCAACACACACAAATAAAAATCATAGAAAATGTTTGAGACGGGATTGTTAGATAAATAGAAATTACATATGCTATTTCTTTAAATGAGATAAAACTTTAACTTTTGTTGGTAATCTGAACATTAGCTACATAAATGAGAGTAACCTCCCCTTGTATGTTTCACTTTGAGGAAGTCGTTTGTTTTGGTCGGCCATTTTCATTTCACCGTAAATCTACACTGAAAATACGAATGTGTTCGGATCAATATAACTGCATGTTTTAACACGAAAATATCATAAAATGTGTAAAATTAAAATGGCCGACCAAAATAAACGGCTTCCTCAAAGAGAAACATACAATGGGAGGTTACTCTCATTTATGTAGCTAATGTTCAGATTACACTTTTGTTTTCTTTGTTTGATGATATCTGTATTACAATTTATTGCAATTTACCCATGAAATACAATAGAATAAAAAAAATGGAATTTATCAAAATTTGTTCCTCAACATTTTGTACTAATTCACATATCCTACTTACTATCATAAGTGTATTTATTTTTATGAAAAAAAAAAGAAAAAAAAAAAAAAAGAAAAAAAAGAAGCAGCCTATCAGCTGTATTCGTCAGTGCTCGTAGTATAATAATCACTGCCGTAGTAAACTGACACAGAGATCCCGAGTTCAAATCCAGGACGAGGTCATTTGCATTTCACATAGTTGGTTGTTGGTTGTTTTGTTTTGCGGCATTTTGGATCATCCAATGCCGAATCCAGTCAATTTGTTATATATTACCGTACCTGCTGTTGTTTAAATGGTCACCAATCTAAGTACTGAACAGGCTCATCGCTGCTTAACCTCGGCGATCTTGTGGAAAAGGGTGATTTTAACGAGACTTAACCGTTAAGTTTTTTCACCTAGTTATACATCCAACTATTGTCACTCCAGCTATGGGCAAAAATAGTAGGACAGGCTGGGCTCTTTAATCTTGGTATGATAACCGGTTTAGGAGAGGGAAAAATTCAAACCTGTTAAAGAAATTGACCTTGTGTTACATCCTGCTCGTGCGGACGGATTGGTAAATACACGAGTAGGATGTGACACAAGGTCAATTTCTTAAGCGGAGTTCAACAGGTTTGAATTCAGAGTTTTCCTTCTCCTAGACCGGTTGCCTAAACAAGGTTAAAGAGCCAGGTCTGCCCTACTATTTATCCATAGCTGGAGGGAGAGTAGGATTCATACCTTGCCCAAGGGTATTAGCGTTAAGTAAAATGCAATTACCACATCCAGGATTTGAACTCGGGGCGACGAGTCCATTTCCCGTGACTTTAACCATTACACCACGCGCTTGGTAAATACATATAAGCTTTATTGCAGATTAGCATTATAACTGATGTGCCCTCCTATTTATCTAATTTTTAACCCGCTATGTCTCTCCCCAAAGACGTTATGACCCTTTCGAATCATTGAGTTTGAGAACCTCAATTCACATCAAATTCGTACTCAATCATGAACAGTTTAATAAAAAATGTTGTAAGGGAGATAACTCCATGAATTTCAATTCAACAAGTTGTCTTCGCTAAATTTAAAAACTTTATTTGTTTGGGCGATTATAATTAAAAATGCAGGCAATTTAGACCGACCAGACAACAACTACTATTTCTAATTGATAGTAGTCGTATTAATTTTTTTTGTTAATAGGCAAAAATAAGATAAAATAAAAAGCTGTAAAAAAATCAATTAATAATGGAGATTCGCTCTTTATTTGTCTGTAACAAAAACTATGTCATTGCTTACGTCACATGATCCAAAATCGTCATAACATAGAATAAATACACTCAAAATTTGAGCATGCAACATTAGACGTTCCTCATTGTTTTTTTTTAAACAAGTTTTAATAAATACATGTCTGGTATTATATATTTATATATAGTTTGTTTTATTTTGATATATATTTAAGTTATCAGGACAAAGTTTCCATTTCAAATTGTTTTATTTTTTACTCCTTTAATGAATTTGATTATTTTACTTACTTTTACAAACTCTCTGACATTACTTTTACAAACTCTCTGACATTGAATTTTTAAATCCCACACCCTCAGGCAATATCTTTCAAAAATTAATTTTTACACCGCCCGGAGGGTGTTTTTTTATTTTGCTAGTATTTATAATAAGGCTTCGTGTACAAATTTTGTGTGCCATTTTTCTTTGTTTTTATAACATCTAAAAAATGTATTTTCTTATTTCAGATTCCGTAGTGACTTGAGAGAACTAAGCAAAATAATCAGTGAGAGAAATAAGACGAGGAATCCAACTTATACTTACCTGGAACCTGTTTATGTCCCAAATTCTATCAGCATTTAAGAATAACTGTGCCATTTTCACTTTCAAAGTATTCATCACAGACGAACGCTTCATCACAATTTGATAAATGAACAAGATGAAAAAATTAAATATCAAATATCAAATATCAAAATACAAAAAAAAAAAAAAAAAAAAAAATACCCCCCCAAAATACAAACAAAACGGTACAAATCCACAATAGCGCGCGAGAGATGATAACATTAGAATCGCATTTTACGTAAAGGTTTCGGGTATTTTCGTGAAATGTAAGGAAATTTAATGCTTTTTATACGTAATCTAATGATATTATCTCTTGCGGGCTTTGTGCATTGGTACAAATAAAACTTTCAAAAACAAAAATGAATAAATAAATAAATAAAATGGAATGATTGAGAAGGGTCATTGTAATAAAAGACGAAAACAGTAATTCTTCTTTTTTTTTAAGCTTTATTCAAATATAATTTAACTTTGGAGTTTCTTTTCGTATTTATAGGTGGCTGATCCAAGGGGAGACAACTTTGGTTTACTTGACACCACTGGCCATTAATATTCAAAAGAATTATTCGGACACTTGGGCTCCTTCTTGTGCTTTTTTGTTATATGCTAAGTGTTTGCACCTGAAGTTATTTTATCTGAGAGTTTAATGTGAGAGGTTTTCATTCATTTATCTTTTGCGCTTTCAGGTTCAGTTCAATCGTTACTTTCATTCATCATAATATTCTTAACTGTATCAACATCCAACAAGAATGTTGGGATTTCCTTGGAACAAAATATATATATATATATATATATATATATATATATATATATATATGATTAAAAAAAAGGAAAATAAAACAAAGAAAAATAAAAAAAAAAAAGAAGATTCGTTGTTTACATTTAAAGAATAAATTTCTTCAAAGCCATCTTATCTTTGATTATAACTAGAAATCAGAGGAAGAATTGAGACCATCCAGACAACAGCATTGTTGAGACCGGCTAGATTACTCAGAAGAGTCCTGGAGACTTGTTGTCACTCAGACTCCAGTGAAAGACCATCAGCTTAAATCCGGGTTTTGGCTTGTTTTTTTCCATTTGAAATGGTCGGATGGAGATTTTTCAAAGGTCAATAAGGAAACACACAATATACACAAAGGAACATGTTATAAGACCAGTGAAAGAACAAATACATAGATACAGGTTTAACTGTAATTTTATTCACCGGACAATACGGAAAATAAAACATCTTTCTGTTGTAATTGCATGTGTGTGAAATGTATAATAACAATATTTCATACTATGAATTATAAAACGGAGCGAATGAAATTATCAAATTATTACTTGACTTTTTCTGAGTTGGGATGGATTAGATTGACCGTTCGTGCATTGGGGTAGTTCTATTTTCTTGGGTCGGTAATATGGAGGGTCGTCAAAGAATTCAATGATCCTTCCCATCAGGTTGAATATGGGTGTGACTGGTCGTTCGTAACTAGGGATGCTCTAATTGCTGGTTCGGTAGCTCTCAAATTCGCGATAGATTTCGATCACTTCATCCGACTTGCTGAATTGAAGTTTAGATGACTTCTTCCGCGATAGGGATCCGTTAGAGATGAAATATGGATGATTTCATATTTCTCAACAGACTCCCAATCTTTTCTCTCCAGCGTTATGGCTTAGAGTAGTGGTTCTCAAACTTAATACAGTCTGGGCACACTTACAGTACTACAGATACTTGATAGCACACTGTATACAAAATAGCACTAATATGTTATTAAGTTAACTGTTAAATATATAAAAAATAACACATTTAACAAAAGCAAACTTAACATACCTCTATAAAGTTTATTAATTCCTGTATTAATGAGAAACATGAACTTGATGAAACCTTGCGATTTCTTCAATGTTTGGTCTTATGTTTAAGAGACAAACTCTCATTTCCTCATCAATGCATTGAAGAGTTCCTCTCTTTTTACACTTAATTGTTGCTAGGGTTGAAAATCCCAGTTCACATAAATATGAGGTGGAACTTAGTATACATTAGCTTTTCATATCTGGATACATTTTTCAAGAATACTACAGAGCGCAACTGAAAAAGCTCTGGGGCGCACCAGTGGCTTAGAGTATAAAGGACTCCATTCATCGGTAAAGATTAGATCTTAGCCCGCTCGCCTCTTCTCGATTCCCGGTTGCCGACTTGACTCTTCTTATCTCTCATCAAAGTATCACCGCCTTCCTCGGACGCTGAATATTTCATTGATCGTTCTTTTAAGATATCAGAGACTCCCTTGGTCCCTGATATACTTTCCAACACCTTGACTCGCACTCTTTGACGAGTATAAGGGTTGATATCCATTAATGAAATTGTAGGTGTTCTTAACCTCACAATATTCCTGTTAGCCTGGACCAAACTTATGCGAAGTCAGCTCCCATTGTTTCAGGCTTGAACCATCTCCCTTCATGAAAGTGTCACTAAAAAGAGACAGAATCACCTTCTCTGTCTCTCATTTCCGGTCGTTTTAGTAATGTTGGACCATATGACCTTTAGGCACCCCTTTTTGATCTCGATTAAGAAAGGACATGTTTTTCATTTACGTCAATATCCGGTTGTTTTAACAGAAGTTTTTTAGATCTTTTTAAAAATTATAAAACTAACCCCTAACCCTAACCCTAACTCTAACCCCTAACAAACAACTGGATATTGACGGTGTAAATAAAAAACATGTCATTTCTTAATCGAGATCAAAAAGGGGTGCCTAAAGGTAATTTATCCATAATGTGCATATCGTACCCGGGAGCGCGGTTGTTGTCTCCCTTTTCTTTTCTTTTTTTCTTCTTCCTTTTTCTTCTTCCTTTCTTCAAAATTACTCCCTCTCTCTACATCGCCGTGGCTAAAGAGAGAAGAAAGGCCAATAGAACTACGGGTGAGTGGGTGAGATAAGCTGTTAACCTGTCCCTGGCTGTTAGTAGTAAACCACTTTTTTAATGACCATATCTCCGACGAAGGCCCAGACGAATGGCACCCGTTGAGTGCTTACAATTCCAAACTTTAACCTCTTTTTGTTCTTATTTCTTTTTCCTCTCTTTCTCCAGAAATCCCACCACCGTTGTCAAAGATGGTAGCGAAATTCTCCCATTTGACATGACACGTATTTGTTTAATTCCCTTTCCACACGTGACAACAGGCAACAACTGGATCCAAGTGAATCAGCTGAAATTACTTTATATTTGGGTGCAAACTCTTTTGATTGGTTTTAAAAGACCCCATTTTGTATCTATTTTTTCTCTCCATTTTTCAGCCATTATAAGACTACGTATTTTGATGAAAGTGTACGTTATTGATTTTATTGTTTTTTTCTCATGGATTCTAATGCCTTGAATTTACTGATGGTGAAAAAACTGGTGAATTAGGAGTTTTAGGTGATTTTCGAGGCTTGATAACCCCCTGAGAGTGGGCAAAAATGGCAAATTTGGTGTGCAAATAAAGTGCCAAACTAATATGATTTTCTGATAGAGTTCAATGAGGAGTATCACATAGTAAAAGATGGTTGAGGGCGCTTGAGTCTTGGGGGAGATATGGGGCTTCAAAGGTTTGCCCAAAATGCCATTTTTCAGCCATTATAAGACTACGTATTTTGATGAAAGTGTACGTTATTGATTTTATTGTTTTTTCTCATGGATTCTAATGCCTTGAATTTACTGATGGTGAAAAAACTGGTGAATTAGGAGTTTTAGGTGATTTTTGCGTACGGACCATTTTACAACACAATTATCTCGAACGTCACAGGGGTGAATATCTAGTTCTCTGTATGGTCTGTTTAGTAGAAAAGTTGGCGGAGTGTCCTATTGGCAGTATTAGCCGGACAGTGAGGGAGTCTAGGTGCTAGACCAGATTGAATGTTTTTGCTACGGTGGGCGCCACACCAACCGTCAGCTCCCAGATACTTTACCGCCCAAATCAGATTATCCAAGCTGTGCTAATCATGCGCTGAGTTAGTGGGGACCAGTATCAAACTCAGAACCTTGCGATTCCTCGGTAAATGCAAATTAAGAAAGAAAGAAAAAAGAATAAGATCAACCCCAGTTTTCATTATCAAGAAAATAAGTAAATATGAAACAAACAAACAAAAAACTATAATGCTGAGCCAGCAGACCACAGCGTGAAAGTGAAAATGAAAGTGAAAGTTGACGACAAGCTGGAAAATACCTAGATCTTGCCTAAGTGCGGGAAAAGCCGTGAAAAACAAAGGTCACACTGATACCAATCATATGTTTGTTACGATTCGTGTGGCAATTTTTAGGCTGTATGTTGCGTAGGGGCCAAGGTAGATTTGTAGTAGTAGTCATTATTAGTAGTAACCGTCGTTAGCTCGGAGAATATAACATACGAAAGTCGTATAGTCGAAAAGGGGTTGTTTATTTCTTTCTATGCTCGTGGGTTCTTTTTCAGAGAGAGAGAGAGAGAGAGAGAGAGAGAGAGAGAGAGAGAGAGAGAGAGAGAGAGAGAGAGAGAGAGAGAGAGAGAGAGAGGTCAAGAAGGTCAAGCTGTTCTATCGTAAATCACATTCATGCGCGCTGTTCGTTGCTAGCTTAGACACGTCACCGTGTGACCTCGAGAAACCCATGTCTGTCTCCGACGAAGGTCCAGACGAATGGCACCCGTTGAGTGCTTACAATTCCAAACTTTAACCTCTTTTTGTTCTTATTTATTTTTCCTCTCTTTCTCCTGAAATCCGATTACCGTTTTCTTTTCAATCCCCAAATTCTCCGTAGACCATAATAATTACACTACATGTTGGTGAGAGCAGTTTTACAGTGGTTATCCCTTGTGGCATTATAAAAATAATAAAACCACTAACTAAAACTGGAGTAAAGTATAGAATAACAATAATAAAAGTTACTGCATACTATATTGTATTTCGATCAAGTGACGCTGAAAGTAATGGTTCCTGCTATATCACGGAAGTTAAGCGATGACCCAGATCAATACTTAATTGGGTGACCACTTAACCAACAGCAGGTACTGTAAGCAATCCGAGTCATTATTTATAAAAATGACATGATTCGGCATTAAATCAAAATGGGTATAAAAAAGTAACTTTGGCGGAGTGGCCTTTTGTCGGTATCAGCCGGACACCGAAGGAGTCTATCCCATTTTCCCTAGCACTAGACCAGAGAGATTGTTTTGTTTTGCTGAGATGGAAACGCCACGCCTACAGTAAACTCCCCACTTTACCACACAGATCAGATTACCCAATCATTGCTACTCATGCGCTGAGTTGGCGGGGATCGGTATCGAACCCGGAACATTACGATTCCGACTGAGCTATAGTGGCCCAGGTACGTGCGTGGATATACAGCATTTTGAATATATATATATATCAAAAGTTCTTAAAACAATGTAGAACAAAAACGATGAATATCATAAAAGGTAAAACCTCATTCCCTCTCCGTCAATGCATTGCCTACCGGAAGTGGCTTTTATGACGTAATATTATGATGACATTAATAATGCAGAAGGAGAACAAGGAGAAATGACTAATGTTGAACATCTTCATGTCATCATAATGTTACGTCATAAATGCCACTTCCGGTATGGGTTTGGAAAGTAAACCGGATATTGGAGAGTCTGGATCTATATTTAGCTCAAACTTTCAATTGACCCTATGGCAGTCCATTCCTATGTGCGAGTCATACGCTTTGAACCTGGGGGCTTACTGTAATAACATTTGTAAAATATTCTGTGAGATTAGTGGTGAGTAAAACGTTTTATAAACAATTATTGTCATCATCATCATATCACGCTAGTAGCACATATATACATGACATTCATCGCCCTCGTGAGGTCCTCTGCACAGCGTCCAGTATCCACCACACAGAGCTGGTCAATGTAGGTCTTTGCTGGGCAGCCCACACTGACATCTCCATGTGCACTTATCAGTTCGTCCTTGCACTGTCCGACATGCCTTGATCGTATCACTCGGATGGTTTGTGTGATAGGGGGCAAGTGGCCGTACAGTGGCTTTCTTGTGGGGTGTGGTTTCCATGATTTGTTTAAGATCACACGCAGCATTCTTGCGCAACTCCCATCTAGCTTATTCTCCAGGTGCTTCATTAGGGACCAAGTGTTGTAGCCGTACAGTAGCACTTATACGATGTATATCAAAAAAGTTCCAGGACTGGTGTCACAAAAAATTATTTCAAATCCAAACTGCAAACTACAAGTTATCCCCTTCAAAGTAATCTCTCTGGAGTCTAATGCATCCTTCTCTGCTACGCTTGCATGTACTCATGGAATGATTCTCCCGGGGTTCTCGGTAGCTCTGTCGTGCACATCCTCAAAACGAGTTCCCTTGATGACCTTGAGCTTGGAGAAGAGAAAAAATCACATGGAACCAGGTCGGACGAGTAGGGAGGTTGTTCCAGCACTGTGATGTTCTGGGCCAGGAACTCTCGGATACTCAAGGCAGTGTGGTCAGGTACGTTGTCAAGGTTAAAGCACCCACGAGTTGTCCTGCCGCATCGCTCGCCTCTTCTCGCGCACTGAACGAAGCAAACGCCGCAGTATCTCTTTGTGGACATGCCGGTTGATCGTCTGGTCCAGTGGCAAGAACTCGCAGTGGACGATGCCCCACACATTGAAGAATGCGATCAGCCTGGAACCTTTCTGACATACCTCGTATAACTACGGCTTGAAAGAATTGTCGCATTAACTTATCAGTGAGATCAGATTTTCAAATGACATAATCTGTCTATTGCAAATCATGCCTTAGTGTACACAAAATATTCATGTTTCTTCCTTTAATGGTGTCTGGTGTATGTAACCCAGTAACTCCCTTTCATAATCGGGTCATCGGGGACTACTGGTGAGGAGGGTAGCTAGACACCCTGCAGAACGAAAACCAAGACCTGTAAAAGGGCGGAGGAAGCTTTTTGTTCAACGCCCATCTAACACATTATTTCTAAAGTCCAATCCTTCCTCATAGCGGCATGGTAGTGTCAGAGTTATGCCACCCGGAACTTAAGTTCCTGGTAGGATTGCCCAAGCTAGACAGGTCTGGCACCCAGTGTTATTAGGGCCACAACCTGATCAAAAGGGCTCTGGCGAAAATCCGAAAGAGGTATCAAATCGTCAGGAATCAACGGCTTTTGGCGTACTTGTCACTGCACCCGTGAAAAATCTGCGGCACCCAAGGCAATCTCCTTTGCCTGACCGGGATATGCATGCGGAGTTTGGGGACAGCTTGTGAATTTCCTATTCCCTTGTTACTCCTTCCATGAATTCACCACAGGTTAATTCGTTGGTAGGAGCTGGCTTAACCGACCCAGAAACGAGTACATTCCATATTAAATTTTATTTATAAAAAAATAAACATTAAAACATTGCTGCAAGACGTAACTAATTGTAGAAAATTTAAATTTCCAAAATTTACTAGAATAATTATTTAGATTTACTTAAAGATTATTTATCAGACTAGCAGATATATGCACCCTCCAGGTGCAAGTATCTAAGTTTTAATGTAATGAAATAGTATATTAAATTAGAAAGGCTAATGAAACTAAATATGAATGCAGATAAAAAACATTTGATTCAGAGGAGGTGTGTAAAATCGAAAAATAGAAGAACTGAAACTTACTCTTCCATCACTCCCGCCTTTCATTGCTAAATTATCCTTATTTAACTATTTAGTTTAATTAGGAAGTAAAGAATAAAATGACAGTTATTTTTTCTTGATAATGGATTTCTTTTAAGATTTATCGCCGAGATTTTTGTTCATATTCATTAAGATAAAACCAAACAATTAGAAATCAATAATACTAAGCACATATTTATTAAAATCAAATGTTTGATATCAATATGCAAATTAGCCTTCTCGTTCACTCTGTAAACCGCTATTTTGTTGTATATATAAATATAATTGCATGTTATTAGTATGTAGATATGGTCAACAGTGTTATTGATGTGAAACAATTTTATTAGTAATTGAGGTTTAAATAAAAATAAAATCATAGAGAATGCAACGTAAATAACTAAGGGAATTGTGACTTGAGTAGGGATGTAGTTTCGGTTACAGACTGACAAATACACAATCTACATTATAATAAGATGAGGTGGTTTGAGGTTTTGTACATTCTTGCCTAATACTTCTAAAGAAATAGAACAATCAAAATAAGGAAAGTTTGTGAAAAACCTGATGCCTTATTCCAAATATTTTAGACACGAGTACATTCCATATTAGAGTTGGGCCTCGTTTAATATTAGAAATATTGGTGAAATACTACGGTGAGTCAAAAGTTTTGCAATATTTTGTTAACGTGAGGTACAATTCGACAAATGCAGATGCTTTTGCCGAGGTCGTGAAGGTGAAGAACCTCACTAGACTGTAATATTACGAGCTCGCCTGATACTCCCCGAGTATTATTCACCGAGTATTACTCACCGTATTTGCCTTTATGGCTTGGAGCACGGCCTCTGAATCCACAATTTTAGGCAAACCTTACTTTTCCTAATTGTATGAAGTTTTTTTTTCAACATGAGCTAAATTTCTTGAACCATCTGGTTACTGTACTGAGATCAATTGCGTCTTCACCTTTCGCACAACTTATGATTTCGGTAGCTTCCGCAACATCATTGCCCAGTTGGAACTCGTTAAACATAAGTCCCAAAATTAGACTCCACTGCACATTCGTCTGTACGGCTTTCAAATCACTCACGGAGGGAAGCAATTCATAAAGTATCTGCGCACCAACTACCACGATACTACTAAGCACAAAGGGTACCTACCATAGATTTTACTGCCTCAATCACGTAATATATACGCTGCAAACTAGTACGTAACAAAATATTTCAAAACTTTGGTCTCCCTCTAGTATATTGTCTGATTTCGGAGATATGGCGTAGATTAGTTGTATACAACAAAGAAAAAAAATATCAGCGTATGTAACGTAGAGGATCTTAATTGTTGATATGTGAACTTCTCCGTGGAGCAAGGTCCCTTAATGAAATTTCCGGGTAACCCTGTTTTGGATGTTAAAAAAATTTGGACGCAAGTCAATTTGTTTCTTTTTTGTCCACAATTTTATTTCGCCGTTTGATCGTCCATAGTAGTCACCTAGAGAGAGAGAGAGAGAGAGAGAGAGAGAGAGAGAGAGAGAGAGAGAGAGAGAGAGAGAGAGAGAGAGAGAGAGAGAGAGAGAGAGAGAGAGAGAGAGAGAGGGGGAGACTGTTTTTCACACCAGAATTATCACACTAGAGCGAATGAGAGATTTAACATCGGCTGACGATGCAGATTATCACATGAGAAAGAAATAAAGAAAAACTGTGCTGTCGGCTAACTTCGACTGTCGTCGTTTCTGCATCTCCTCTTGGACCCTCACTCTGGTCCCCTATTTTATGATTATCATTATTCCCCTACCCTTGATTCTTTCGTGGCGTAATTAACCGAATTATTTCTGTGTATTGTTTTTCAAAATTTCTTTCAACATAAGAATTTTGTTGATTAGAATCCAATACAATAAAAATACTTTCCAACCAGATTTTTCTTTTGAAAATATTTTTCCAAAATATTTCGTTCTCTCTTCTTCACACATAATTTACATTTACTAAAATTAATTGTTTAGCGATACCAAAGTGTTGAGTAACTGGCCGCCATCCTTGGTTCCAGTTGTAAAAGAACTTAAAGTAAACAAGTAAGTAAATCAATAAGTCCTTGTGGGATAGTGTCCCTTAGGTCCGACGTCCTAGATGGTCGAAGCATGAATGAGCTAAGATTAGAATCAGGCCTGGTATAAATACAACAACAGCAGCAGCATCACTGCCAGTGATTGGACAATAGGAATCTCTCCCCGGCCTCTTCCGAGTCCCTTAATTATATTACACTGCATATAATTCTAGTGATTATTTTAAATAATGATGATACCAAATACACTGACGCATTGTTTGTAAGTAGCTCAGTTGTAATTCTTTGTCGTTTTTAGGATCAAGTCAGGTAATGACGAGGTGATGGTTGAAAACAATAGTTTGTATGATAACGAAGAATGTTACTATATCTAAATAGCCAGTGCATTCGAAAGAAGGGTAGACAATAGTAGGCCATATGTATGGCAGTAGGATTCGGCCCCCTGCCGCACGACGTCTGCGAAGGAAGATTGAGTGGTAGTAGCTTTTAAGGTACCATCTATGAGTCAAATAAATCTGTTCGGAAATTATTCGTATTTGATAGGAATACTTAATGTCATATAAATTATTATTTGTATTAAAATAGTTACTTGAAATTGTATTTTTTACTGGGGATTATTATTAGTTACTTTAAACCATATAAATGTATGTAAATTATTTGTATAATGCTTTTCAGCCGATGTGCCCTCCGGCTTTCTTCAGGTATTTCTTGTCGGACTCGGGAAACGTCTCGGACTCGGGAACCTTCTCGGACTCGAGAACCTTCTTTTCGAACTCGGGAACCTTCTTGTCGTAATCGGGAACCCTCTTTCCGTTCAAAGTTCTGTGATGGCTCCCGATTACGACAAGAAGGACCCGAGTTCGAAAAGAAGGTTCCCGAGTCCGACAAGAAATACTTGAAACCATAAAACTGCGAGCATATAATAATAATAATAATAATAATAATAATATATATATATATATATATATATATATATATATATATATATATAGTGGGTAAATGGACAAATCAAATGAGTGAATGAACAACAACAACACCCCTATATGGTGTCGCCATATATATATATATATATATATATATATATATATATATATATATATATATATATATAAGTTAAAAGAAAGGAAATGAATCCGACAATATGAGTAAGAAAAGGTGGAATGAAAACATCACACAATGCTGTTAAAGAAGAAAACAATTTATAATATAATCATAGCTGATACTGATCAATATTTCGATTTTACAAAAATCATCATCAGAGCTCATTCACTCCCGTAGTTGTTTGGGTCGGAGAGGAAAGTCAAAATGACGAGTTGACTTTCCTCTCCGACCCAAACAACTACGGGAGTGAATGAGCTCTGATGATGATTTTTGTAAAATCGAAATATTAATCAGTATCAGCTATGATTATATTATAAATTGTTTTCTTCTTTAACAGCATTGTGTGATGTTTTCATTCCACCTTTTCTTACTCATATATATATATATATAAGAGATGAAACAAAATGATGAATATTGTGTTCTAAATCTTATTAACCAATTTGCCGTCTCTTTTTATAAAAGTTTTTTTTTATAGACTGATTGTTATTTCTTAGTCTGCAGTCTTTTTTGGGAGGCCAGGTGGTGTTCTGTCTAGCCTGGTTGTCTGTTCATGTTTCCCCTTTCAATCAATCCAAAAATACGAACAAAAAGAACCAACGTGGATAGTTCATATTAGTTCACATACAAAAGTTTTAAACTCAGATCTAGGTAATTTAAACACATACAAATACTTCAACCTTCCTCTACCACACAAAAAGTAAGTCAACTCCTAACACACAGAGACATAATAAAACCCTGCTTACCCCATCCCACTCCCTCACTTCCAACTGTTCCTTTTTTTATCTATTATTCCAAGGTGCATCATGGGAAACGTTGTGATACGATACCTGAGTTTGGATTATCTCGTGTTCGTACGGACCGGAGACCGGAAGCATGCATCAACTGGCGCCAACGTCAAGATTGTTTTAATCAACGAACAGGGTCAGCGATCAAGGGAGATTACTCTGGATAACAACATGCGGGATAACTTTAAAAGTGGTGCCAATGATACGTTCGCTGTGCGTAATTTGAGCGAATTTGGTCGGATCGAGAAGATCGAGTTTTGGCGGGACAATGCCGGTATCTCTCCCGACTGGTTCGTGATGAAGATCATGGTAGAAAACGTAAACACAAACGAAATTAGCATCTTTCCTGTGTTCCGTTGGATCAAGGCTAAATACCACTATAAGATCTGTCACTTGGATACGGCACTGCCACAGTTCGATGAATATGGTGAACAGCGCCAAATGGAATTGCAAGAAAAGCGAAAGATTTATATTGGTGAACAGAAGAGCGCGGGTCTTCCAATTATGGTGAGTTGTTGGTATTTTGTATAACGAAAAAGAGATAACGTATATTCTCCTGTAATTAACGACATTTTAAGACCAATTTTTTCACCTCCAAAACAAGATCTCGTTTACTACACGAGATATGTTTTTAAAATGTTAAAGTATAACTTGTTTCTAGGCCTAAACTTTCTGTAACATTGATCCAAATTGATCCCGCATATTCTTTACCTAAAGGAAGGATATTAATTAAGATTATAAAGGTTTTACTTGACATTATTTGGTTTGGTTTTAGTGTTACTTATTGAGCGTATGGGCGAACCGTCGGTTTTTGGACGGTTAGTATAGAAAATAGATTTGAGTTCAAATTAGAACAATATGTGATTAGTATTATCTGCGTTATTCGGACTATTGTCCCCATCTTCATTGTTATCTGTACAACGTTTCAGCCGATGTGCTCTCTGGCTTTCTTCAGGTATTTCTTGTCGGACTCGGGAACCATCTCGGACTCGGGAACCTTCTCGGACTCGAGAACCTTCTTTTCGAACTCGGGAACCTTCTGGTTGTAATCGGGAACCCTCTTTCCGTTCAAAGTTCTGTGATGGCTCCCGATTACGACAAGAAGGACCCGAGTTCGAAAAGAAGGTTCCCGAGTCCGACAAGAAATACCCGAAGAAGGCCGGAGGGCGCATCGGCCGAAACTTTGTACAGATAACAATGAAGATGAGGACAATATTCCGAATAACGCAGATAATACTAATCATCAAGCCTCATCTCAAACATTCAGAGAAATAATATTATGTGAATTCAAAACTGAACGGTTAGGTTTGATTGACATTTAGTAATCTTAGTTGACCCTTCTCTTCCTGTTTGGAGTTTGAACCGTGGGAATGAGTCAGTCGACTGCTAGACGTCATGACGTAAAGAAGCTGTTAAGTGGGCTCCGGCGCGCGGTGTCTGGATCCTAATATTAAGAAGATTAGATAAAAATGTGATTTACAAAAGATATGTCTTGTGTTGGTCACTAAAAACAAACGACCACCAAGGTAATCACCAACATCTTAAGATTAAGAAACCGCTCGGAACAAGAGAACCAGAGAGAAAGCTAAGAAGATAGAATCTACCTTCATACAGAGAAGTAATGAATTAGAAAGAAGAAATATCAACCAGGCTACAGATGAAGTATAAACTACAGACGACAGAAAGATAAGTACCGAAGTAAGAAAGTGCTACTAAAAAGTAAAAGTAAGTACAGAAGAGAAGATTAAATATGTGAGACATAACCACTGGTGCCTCTCATAATATAGATATATCGTCCCTATGTAATAAGACGGCCATCCGCGTGCTCACAACTACTCACAACTGAAATACTTGTAGAAATGGCCTTATTCTGTGAAGAAGCGGCAATCACCATATATATATATATATATATATATATATATATATATATATACATTTCTACAAGTCCAGAGTGATGGAAGAACAGTGAGGTGTGCAGGCCTGACTGGCTGGAAGCATGCAGATGTGAGTCTACATACGGCGTGATTCCTGACCTACTTAACGTCAGCAACGTGCCTCTACGAGGTTTTGGGTGAAGGAGCAGTCCCTTGGTTAACACTGTTCACACAGCCATTTGGGAATTATCTACAAAAGGTGACCTAAACAAATGCCTGTCCACCTATCAAGCTGGCCAGAGACCAGCGCTTCGACGGATGTCCATATTAGCTAGGCGTAAACAAGGAAATAAAACACGAAACAAGGCTAAGAATAGCCACCTAGAATGTCTGGACACCTCCCGATCTGGAGAGACTGGGAAACCCCAAACCACGTACTGGCATCATGACAGGGAAGTATCTCGATAAGAGGCAGACACCGATGATAGCTGTAAGAAGTTTGAGGTAAGGTGACTCAAGCCCTCCATTCTGAAGCGACACATGACGGACGCCATGGAAACATTTCCTATAAGGAAGTTTGACCTGTGTGGCAGCGCCTGCATGCCGAGGATCTCATGTGTGACTGGGTACATAAAAACAAGCTGGTTCCGTGGGCCATCTGCGTGCTCACAACTGCTCACATCTGGACTACTTGTAGAAATGGCCTTATTCTGTCAAATAGCGGCAATCACCATACCTAGAAGATAGTATGCAACATAAGTACGTTTGGAATATCCAAGTAAATATGGTATGCTACATTAAGGTCTAGACTACATTATTTATTTACGATATTGCATTAATTTTGATTGTATGATAGTAGCTTTGTGTTTCCAACTTTCACAATGTTTTAATCCTATTCGATTCATGACTAATTCATGACTTCACCCTAATTTTCGAATATGATTGGTTTGGTTTGTTTTGTTTTACGGCATATCAACCTCAGTGGGTCATTTAATGCCGACAAAGTTGTGAAATAAATCAATTCTTAATGCATAATACAATTTTTTTATAAACTCGTTTTTCTATTCAACCCATAGATGGGACCCTAAGAGGTACTACCACTCCGGGTCAGAGTGAACCAGGGAGCAATGGTGATGAAGGGGTTCTCCACATTCACCAAACCTCCAAAACTAGAACCTCACCATCAGATAGAGTTTAACATCATTCCCAGGACATGTAGACCCTCAGACACCGCCTTCTAGCACCCATATGATAAGAAGGATTGGGGGTTGCCATAAGGGCAATAGGATTGTGGCAATCATATAGGTGCTAGGGCTTGACGTGGCCAGCCGATTGGTCGGAGGAGGCCTCTCCGACCGCCCAAGAAAAGCCTAAAGTGGAATATTGCAAGTCATGGACTGCTCAGCCACTTGGGTTCTATCCTTAAGCATCAAGGGTAGCCACCCACGGCCAACAGGTGGCCCCATTCGGGGAGTCTTGCCCCTCTACAGAGGTGCAGTCGGTTCATTCTAACGCCCCAGACGACATGGCGGTCGAAGATGAATATGAATAGATATTGCACAATAAATAATAATGAGCTTTAACCCTTTGATTCCTAGCAGTCGGTATTTGTGCCGCTAACTGAAATTACAGGCGGCCAGTATTTTGGTCGTGGATTGATAATATATATTGGTGTTGCCAATAGAATGCTACACAGAAAAATATGATAAGAAAGATAGAAAGAAAGAAAGAAAGACAGAAAGAAAGAGAGTAGGGGCAAAAATAGAGAGAGAGGGTGAACAAGCGGAAGCGGTAACGCTAATCTGTTTTAATCGAACATAATGAAAAGATGAAGAAAGAGAGAGAGAGAGAGAGAGAGAGAGAGAGAGAGAGAGAGAGAGAGAGAGAGAGAGAGAGATAAAAGCAAAGTTGGCTGGGTGGTCTTTTGTCCATATCAGCCGGACAGCGAGTGAATCTGTCCCCTTTTCGCTTGCTCTTTACCAGGGAAATTGTTTTGTTTTGCTGAGATGGGGCGACACACCTACTGTCAGCTCCCCACTTTCCCACACAAATCAAGATTATTATACTTTTTACACATTGAAGTATTTAGCAATTGCTCTTAAATAAACATATCAAACCTTGCTATGATTAAATTATCATACTGTTGTATATCCACAATACATGAGTATTGATATATATATATATATATATATATATATATATATATATATGGGAGAAATAAGAGGATATTAATCCGACAGTATGTGGAGAAAGGTAGACAAACACGGGATGTTGTAGAAAATGGATGTTTATTGCAGGTAGTGATGTCGCCGTTGTAACGTTTCGGTCTGTTAGACCTTCTTCAGGACGTTTGATTGAGTTTTTGCTTCAATGGTGAACATTTTCCTACTAGTGAATTAGGTCGGTGAAGGAGCAAATCTTCTCTACGAAACCAACCACTTTGGAAGAACTTGAAGGGCAAATACGATAATTTATTTCTGCTATTCCACAAGAGTTCCTGGGTAGATCGTTGACAACCTTCTAATTCACCTGTATAGTTATATATATATATATATATATATATATATATATATATATATATATATATATATATATATATATATATCAAAGATTTCTGTTTGTTCTTATAGCAATAGAAGCATTAATCTTAAACGTAATAATAAATTTTTTGAAAGCGAAGTAATGCAAAATATATGTTGAGAAAACATATTTATTAAATTCTTTGGTGTCAAATACTAAATATTTTCAGCGGTAAACGCCATCTTCAGAGCATCTAATGTTTTGAAAGTTTATATCCTTGCTTGTTGAAATAGACCGTGGTGTTATAATCCAGTGAATGCGATTTTCTGATGTAAATATAGGACTCGACTGATTCCGTCATATTCCGTTAATTCCCGTGTGTGGCGTTCTGTGGGAACTTTTGAAAGTTATATATATATATAATATATATATATTATATATATATATATATATATATATATATATAGTAGGGATATTTCTACTACACAAATTAATATCGACTTTTGAAAGAAAAAACATAGGGCTGTTTCGTGACGACGGAATAATGATTATAAGGAAAAACCAGACGAGGGAAATTGACCAAGCAAGAAAGAGTCTGATAAAAATATTCAAAGATCAAGGTCTAAAGATAGAGGTGGAAACAAACCTGAGTGTAACAGATTTTTTTTATGTTACATTCGATTTAAATAGTGGTGTTCACAGCCCTTATAGAAAGCCGAGAAATTAACCCAGATACATAAATGTGAAATCAAACCATCCACCTATCCTGCTTAAAAATTTTAAAAAGTCGATTGAAAACAGACTGAGTGTGAACTCCTCAAATGCCTCGATATTTGAAAAAGCGAAAAAAGAATATGATATAGCATTAAAGGAACAAGGACACAAAGGGGAACTAAAATATGAAACTGCTGAAAACCAAAGAGAGAGCAGAAATAGAAGGAGAAAGATAATATGGTTTAACCCCCCCCCCCACTTCAACTTGGCGGTGAGAAATAAAATAGCAGGAACGTTCATAAAATTGGTCGAAAAACACTTCTCTGGGTCTACTTGGCTGAAAAAGCTTTTCAACAAAAATAATCTAAAGGTTAGCTACAGCTGTACAAGCAATATGCGGAGAATTATTAATAATCACAATAAAAGATTGTTAGAAAACGAACAAAGGGGAAACAGATAAGAACCAGCTTGCAATTGCAGGTCACAAGTCTGTCCAGTACAAGGAAAGTGTTTATGGACTGACGTGGTATATGAGGCAGAAATAGAATCTCCAACAACAAAAGAAAAAAAGATCTACATAGGGGCAACCCAGCAACCTGTGAAACACAGGATAGCACAACATAAGCTATCTTTTAGGGACAAAAAATATTGTGAAGCAACAACACTAGCAAAGTATGTGTGGGAATTAAAAGATAAGTACGGTAGAAAGCCAGGAATAGAATGGAAAATAATTAAAAGGGCACCTTCACATAAAGGAAGTGAAAGACCCTGTATGCTATGTTTCAACGAAAAATTAAAAATAGCGGAATGTAGAGACCCAGGGAAGGTATTGAACTCGCGTGCTGAGTTGACTAACAGATGTAGGCACATAAACAAATACAAACTGAGCCAGGTAGGTTCAGGAATAACATAGGGTGGCACACCAACGTAATTGAGAATGAACACAGCCGGGATGTTTATAAGAATAGAAGGCTGGAGAAAGTGACTATTCCCTAGATGAATTGCTCCGGCATGAAACTCGAGTAGGAATTTTTTATAAAACTCGCTTTTATAACTCTCGCCTTAAAAAAAAATGTATATATATATATATATATATATATATATGTGTGTGTGTGTGTGTGTGTGAATGCATTTGTGTGTGTGTCTCTCTCTGTGGGTGTGTTTGTGTGTGTGCAAATTTGTCCTAAATTATTGCTGAGCAAAAAAAAAAAAAAAAAAAAAAAAAAGCATTGTTAAATCACTGTTGTTCTGAAGTAGAACTCAAGAACAGTTTGATAGAATTTGATAAAAGTTGACAGTAAGGATCATTGAATTACTCTCCCAATGTTAAAAACCTTGAATATCTTTTCATTATTAATTTTAAATTGCAAGATGAGTTTCGAGCACTCAACAATGCACACATCAGACGAAATGCGTATGAGAATGTTAATAGTAGTAGTAGTCGTAGTCGTAGTAGTAATAATGATAATAATAGTAGTTTTAGGAGTTGTTAAAAAGTAGATGATCTTATAGTTTATCATATACTCGTTATTTATCTATAAAATACTTTTTTCTTTTCTTTTCTTTTTTTTTTTTAGGCGGACGAATTACCCACAGATGAACAATTTTCTTTTGAATATAAGGTAATAATAATAATAATAATAATAATAATATATATATATATATATATATATATATATATATATATATATATACACACACATCGACACATCGGATCAACTCACATGACCCACAGGCCAATATCAAATCCCTCTTCTAAGTCAACCGACTGTCCCTACAGAAAAAGAAACAAATCCCTACACACCAACCCACCCATCAGTGTCTCACCCCTCTCTCATTCACCTTTTTACTATAAAAGCAAATGTACGAGATATATATATATATATATATATATATATATATATATATATATATATGGTAATTGTGGAAAAGGTGACTTACCGGTGAAAATGGTCACAATGGTTAGTTTCTGCAAATTTCACAATGATAAGAGAGCGATATAACAAATATAAAGTGCTCAATACGTGAGTAGAACAAATTTATTATAATAATGGTATACTGTAATAACCTACTCGAGTTTCACCATAAGGATCTTCAGGGTTAAATCCACTGGATTAATCAAAATATTGATTAATTGCAGTCGATTGCACGTATGTATTTTTTGCGATGACGTATATATATATATATATATATATATATATATATATATATATATATATATATCATCATCATCATGTCGCGCAATTTGCACGGATATCCATGACGATCTCTCGCCATCCTTCCCTATCATTCATCGACTCTGGGAGCTTCTCCGCGCAGCAGCCAGCATTCCTACATAGTTGGTCAATGTAGGTCCTGGCTGGGCGGCCCACATTAGCGTGCCCATGTGCTGGCTTCCACAGTAGTACTTCGCTTACGATCTCGTCCTTGCTTCTCTAGCAGCGTCCTGCATGTCTAGCCCGTCTTACTCGTATGGTTTGTGAGATGGGGGGCATGTGGCCGTACAGTTGCTTTTTTGACTTATTCAGGGCCGCTCGCAGCATTCTCGTGCAGCTCCCATCTAGCTTATTATATGGTAATTAAAAATGAACTCCCTATTTTAAATTATTTATATTTTGCTATTGTTGTTCGTGAATGGTTGAATCACGATTTTCCTTAGAGATGGATGATTAGAGATGGTCCACAGGAGTTGCCGACCAGAAGCCCCGACTTAACACCCTACGACTTTTTCTTTAGGAGCAAATCTTCTCTACGAAACCAACCGCTTTGGAAGAACTTGAAGGACAAATACGATAATTTATTTCTGCTATTCCAAAAGAGTTCCTGGGTAGATCAGTTGATTCGATTCCAGAGTGACTGAGAGGCTGGTGCTCATATAGAATTTTAAATAAAACTCCACATTATGTGTATTCTTCTTATATTAACCGTTTGTAAAAATAAAATTCAAAAATAAATTATAAGATTTTTAAAATAGGAAGTTACTTTGCAATCACTCTCTCCCCATCCCCCTGGGGTTCAGCACGTTGGAGGGGATTTCAGTGACGACCGTCAACTAAAGCGTAAACGCAACGCTCTCCCATAAAATGAATGAAGCACTCATGCCATCAGATGTGTGTATTAAAACAGTTAAAATCCCCTTCGCATTATGTGTGTGACGCTACACATGTCTGTGGATGACTATATATATATATATATATATAAAGATAATCTAATGAGTCAGACGAACCTACTATTAGTTTCGCATAAAGCTCTTCAGGGCTAAAATCTGACTGTAGAGATAAGGAGCAAGACAAATAAATAGTACTAACCACAGTAGTCATTAAATTAGCATAACCAGACGGACCAATAAAAACACAGAACACTATAAGTTTATTGTTTAATAAATATTTAATTTATATATTAACATTTTTATTTTTATTTTTTTAAATTTCTATTTTTTTAAATTTCTATTTTATAAAATTTTAGAATTAAGCAGATTCGAAACCATTAAATTAGTACAAGCACCCCATATATATATATATATATATATATATATATATATATATATATATATATATATATAGGTTTGTTTAGAATGGCTTTTTGCCGATAATTTTTTGGAGAATAGGGTGAATGTATAGTAATTCTTGTAAAGTGATTGTAAAGTATTGACATAGAGTCACCACTGATATATATATATATATATATATATATATATATAGAGTGACGACTCTATGCCCTCAATGTTTTTCGGGCTCAATAACAAATTATACTATTTGTATAACTTAGATCCTAAAATTATTCTGTTTCTCTAACAATGTCTTTCATATGTTTTTTTATGGACCCATTACTATTTCTTGTTTACCCATTACTTTCAATATCCTAACAAACCCTTGCACCCAGTCGACGACGAGTTAAGGCTCGCACCTTCTTTGATTTTCACCGACTTGTGTCTAACTAATATATATATATATATATATATATATATATATATATATATATATATATATATACAATCTTATGAGCATTGTTTTCATTCGACACATTCAACTAAAAAACTTATACTGTACGGAAGAAATGATTTAAAATAAATTCAAATAAAAATGTGTTCTTTGAAAAATAGAGCATGCAAGTCATTAGAGCTTTTTAAAAGAATATCAATAAAATTAAAGCAAGAAATATGTTATTGTCTAAGTGTGTCTCCGGATTGGCCGACTAGCTACGGTGAGCTAGCATTCAACACGTTTGATTTTAACAAAATATAAGAAAATCAGATGTATCGATACTAGCTCAACTCGGGGTCAATGTAAATGATTTTAGAATTAAATTTGAACCATAATAGTACACACACACACACACACACACACACACATATATATATATATATATATATATATGGAGAATTTTTTAAAAAGAAAACAAACACAGGATGTCATGAACGATGGATACTTTTTATGTCGATACTTAAGTATCGACATAAAGAGTTTCCATCGTTTATGACATCCTGTGTTTGTTTTCTTCAAAAAATTTCTCCACATACTGTCGGATTAATTTCCTCATCATACTTATATATATATATATATATATATATATATATATATATATGATGAAATGACAAATTAGAAAAAATCCGACTAAATGAGAGTAAAATTTAAGAAAAAACTGAATAACAGAACACATACAATTACATTCAATTAATTTTTCACCTCTGTTGCTTTTAGAAGCTTTATCAGAATCTTTATTGTTTAAAAACAGAATGCGATATATATGCGATGAAAAGGTAGAAAGTGGGGGCAAAGGGAAGAAGTAGAGAGGGAGGTGTTGTGAAAGGTAAAAGTAAGAGGCAGAGGAAGGAAATAGAGATGGGGAGGAGGTGTTTCCACTGATGTATGGTAGATAACATGTTTGGCTAGTGGGGGGAAACGATGATCAAAGGATTTAGGGTGAGTGGAGCATTTGGTGATTAATGAGGGTGTTTGTTTTGTGAAAGGCTAATGACGACAACTTGACAAGAATTTATTTCATGTTTATTATTTTTATATCATGAGCAACTGGCACATTGGAGCATAATATATGCAAAAATCTGTATTAAATTTTCGGATAAGCCTGTGTTTTTTTTCGACGTAAATCGTTAAATACTACATGCTGAATTTTATATATATAAGGAATTGGAAGAAATACGTCCTGCGCATCAACACTCGAGTACCACGACTGGAGTTCGAACCCGCTTACCATGATGTCACAGTCCAGAACTTTTGACACTATGCCACGGGGACTTGGATTGCTACTCACGAAAAACAGGTGGCACCATTAGGGTGATTTTTACCTCTCTGCAGAGGTGCAGTTCTACAGCCCCAACCGACAGGGTAGATTCTTATGAAGCGGTTAAAATTGCAAATCGTCGTCAAAATTAAAACGGAAAAATTTGGCTTGGGCATAGATTTTAATGAATTTAATTATTACTAAGGACACGATTTATGTTATTTTTAACCGTTTTTCATTGGACATTATTTTCCTACAGAGGGCCGCAAGAAAACTAATTTTGAAGGGAGATAAATATTTTCCGAGAATATATTAACATAAAAAACACGGATTATTACACTTTTGGTCATCCATACTTAAGAAAAGAACGCGTCGCCTGTAATATTGAAATAGAAAGTTCGTTTTTTGTTTGTACATGTTTATTAGTTCTAATTAGTCTTATCATTCGTCTGTTTTATTTTATCTATTGTTTTTCCTTAAGCACAACTAACGGTTAAAATTTAAATTAAAAATAACATAAACCGTATCCTTAGTGATGATTAAATTCATTTAAATCTATGCCCAAGCCATATTTTTCCGTTTTAATTTTGACGACGATTTGCAATTACAACCGCTTCAAAGGTTCAAAGCTGTAGTTGTATCAGTGCTACTGTACGGTTGTATCACTAGGATGTCGATCACTTTGAGAAGTCCTGATCTTTATGTATGAAATAGAGATAAGTATTTTCTAGACTATGTGTCGCAAGAAAGAAAGTTAATTTATTATTTTTTTCCATTTCATTCCAACGCAGTGGAGTATCGTAAAATTAAAAACCAAACTCATTACAAAAGGAAAACTTGTCAACATCAAGGCGGGAAACTGGACAAGTTTTGTGGATTTATTCAGTGTTTACTCAAGAAAGACGTTCAAGCCACCAAAGGTTTGTCACACATTTCATCATAAAATATCTTATTATTACTAGCAAATATATGCATCCTTCGGGTGCAAGTATTTAGGTTTTGATGTTATAAAATATTGTATCAAATTATAAACTATTTAGAAAATGATAAACTGAAGGGGTATAATCGAAAAATAGAACAGCTTTAGATTTAACTCTTCTATCATTTTCTTTCACTCCCGTCTTTCATTTTTCCTAATTTATCTATTTAGTTAGATTATGAAGTATTTAATAAAATTACAGTTCTTTCGTCTTGTTTATGGATTTCTTTTAAGATTTATCCCCGAGATTTTTGCTCAGATTCGATAAGAGAAAACCAAACAATTAGAAATCAATAATACTAAGCATATATTTATTAAAATCAAATTTTAAATATCAATATGCAAATTAGCCTTCTCGTTCACACTGTAAACCGCTATTTTGTTGTATATATAAATACAATTACATGCTATTAGTAGGTAGATATGGTCAACAGTATTAATAAGATATAACAATTTTATCAATAATTGAGGTTTAAATAAAAATAAATTCATGGTAAATGTGACGTCAATAACTAAGGGAATTATGACTTGAATAGTGATTTAGTTTCGGTTACAGACAGACAGACACACAATCTCCATTATTTTATTATTATAATGGAGATTCGGTGTCTGCCTGTCTGTAACTGAAACTACGTCACCACCAATGTGACACTACCTTCTCAATGGTTATGTAGGGGATTATCTTCCCTTTGCCGGAAGAGTTATCTTCTCGCTGCGTTGCTGTTTGTTCCCACTAGGGGACCTCTGGTATTTAAGCGTTTGGTTTGAACTTGTCTTCCGCTTTTTAGCTGGATCTTCTCAAGAACTGCTATGGGCTAGAGTCTATCTACCCCCTTCTCCGTGGGGCTTTTGCCCCCCCCCCTTACATTACTGTAAGTCCTTTATACAGCATGGACTATCCTTTAGTTCCATGTCTGTAACATTTATATTTTACGTACATTTGGGTATTTTGTTTATACCTAAATATTGTATATGTATTTACATGTTCTATTCTCCTGTACATTATGTATCTTATCGTTTCCATGTGCTGTTATATATATATATTAAATGTTTTGTCTCACAAACGTGTCGGAGTTTGTTATGTTTCAACAAGTTATGGCTTTGTTTTAACTTTGAATCTTACAATTATTAAATAATGATTATTTAATCTTAATTAGCATCTTATTTATTAACAATCTCAATGAAAATCTGAGTTGGATTTAATTCAAACGAGCACATTATTATTAATGTGTTTAAAATCCTTCGATGTGTGTTAAATATCATTAATAGTACATGGTGTGAATAATTTGCATACTGGTTTTAACAAAACCGGGTTTAATAAGTAATTACTTATTGATTTCTGATATTATTGTTTTATTTTCAAATGTATTAAAATCAATCCTTTGTATAATTATTTATTGAAATCAATTAGAATAAAGTAGAAATAAGTGTAACCCTTTTTTGTGTTCTTATTTAATTTCATTAGTCTTTCTAACTCAATATAATATTCAATTATATTAAAACTTGAATACTTACGCCCAGAGGGCACATATTTTTACTAGTTCTTATAAGGTTAGTTGTGTAGAATTTACGGCATGTCAATCCTTGTTGGGTTATTTTATGCTGAAGACGTTTTGTTTTATTAATTCTTGATGGGTATTCAACATTTTTTAAATACATTTTTTAAACTCATTTTTTCTATTTAAACTATAGATGAGACTCTAAAAGGTACTACCATTCCGGTTCAGAGTGGGCCCGGGAGTAATGGCGATGAAGGGGTATTTCACACTTTCCAGAGCTCCAAAATTGGAACTACGCCATTAGATGCAGTTTAACGTCATGCTCAAGACACTAAGACCGTTAGCCACCGCTTTCTAGTACATATATGATAAAAAGGGTTCGGAGTTTGCCATAAGAGAAATAGAGTTGGGACAAGCATATAGGTGTTATGGCTATTTTATAATGTTTTATACTATACTGTGCTATTTGTTATTAAAAAAACGTAACAACAAATTAGGGTGTTTTTTCTTTGGGTGTGTGTGTGCTGGAATCGATTAATAGAATTTCAGTTTATTTATATTGGGAAAATTAATTTGATATACGAGTAAATTGAGTTACGATCAGAACGAATTAAACTCGCAAGTCAAGGTAGCACTGTATAACTAAAGTTGATATGATTAAATTACACTGAACCGACTGATGATTTGTTACGCGGGAAATTTCTTTGTCGTTCAAAAGAGTGAAAAGAAATATCTCGGTTGTTAATAGTTAACAATCAATACATTTTAAACAAATTCATTTCTTTTAACGGTCCATGCCAATAGAGAGGAAATAACTTCAGTATGATTTAGTTACCAAGTTATGCTTAGCCTGGTACAAAGACACAAAGAAGTGGTGTGCTGAAAAGTTTTCAGCTCAACCAATAAGTCAATGACTTTTCGTTTTTGAAATTTTAATTGAATTTTGATTGACTGATTTATTGATTAATTTTAACGGCATGTCAATCCGTCTTGGGTTATTTTCTGCATAGAGATTAGAGAATCACGTTCATTGTAGACTCGTATTTACATTTTCTGTGCCTTTGTTTCTTTTTTGCACTTTTAAATACTTTTAAACAGGAGTATTTGTCCCATTAGGACCCTAACAACTGGGCCAGAGTGGACCTCGAAGTAATGAAGGAGTACTTTACACCCCTCCCCAAATTTCCAGAACTGGGGTTTACCTATCCGATGCAGTTTAATGTAGCGTAAATATTATGGTCTACGGGTAATTCGGGAATTGAAAAATAAAACGGTAATCGGATTTTTGGAGAAAGAGAAGAAAAAGAAATAAGAACAAAGGTTAAAGTTTAGAAGGGTAAACACTCAACGGAGTGCTATCAACTGATCGAAGAATGACCCCGGAAATAGATAAAAAAAAACGGAAGTTCCGGGTTTTATAGAAACGGATGTGACCTCGGGACGACAAACGGAAGAAGGAGAAAAACCTTTTTTCGGCTGGGCTCTGGTGTGGGTCAGACGTGGATCCCGGTTCCCCGTATGGGTTTGGGATAGTAGTACTGAACATGACTTACGATAAAATAGTTTGACCATACTTTCTCTCGCTCTCTTTCCTTCTCTCGGCAAAGAACCCACGTGCCTAGGAAGAAATAAACAGCCCCCTGTGACTATACAACTTGTGTGTGTTGTTTCTGAACTATCGACGACTATTACTACTAAACAACTCTATGCAACATTAGTGTCATACCCAAGACACCCACCTTAATAATAAAACAGGAAGTAACTCTCAATTACTTATTACAATAACATATCAAAAGTTTACCAAAATTTGACTACCGGAAATGTAAGATTTTCAAAATACCGTTCAAGATGGCCGCTAAAGAGGATCATTACTCATTCAATAATTCTTATTAATTGTTAAACTGTATTTTGTAGTCAAAAGTGCTTGATAATTGTGAAAGACCCATCCGATAAATCGGCTGGTCCTGTCAAGCCCCACCACCTATACGATTGTCCTGGCCGTATTCTTTAAATTTCTTTTATGGCAAACACCCACCTCTTTTAATCATCTAGGTGCTAGAAGGTAGCGGCTCAGTGTCAACCACCAGTATCTATTAATACGCATGAAGTTAATGAAAATTATTTCTACCATTTCGTTAATGAAAATCATTTCTTAAACAAATCATATATATATATATCTTCTTATTATAGTGAAGATTGTGTGTTTTTCTGTCTGTAACCGAAACTATATTACTACTCAAGTCACAATTCCCTTAGTTATTGACATCACATTCTCCATGATTTTATTTTAACGTTTTTAATAATTAATAAAATTGTTTTACATTATTAATACTGTTAACCATATCTACATGATATTTTCCACGTACCCCACTTGTACGGGTCGGGCACGAAGGCCCTATTTATGTGGGACCACCCACAAGCCGAAGCTCATGGGGTGGCGAGTGAAAATTTGCGTCGATCCCGTCGGCATTCCCCCTCGAGGGGGCGCCTCAGGCGCTGGGCAATAAACCCAGCCCTGCCCCTTTAAATCGAGGGGGCAGGTGTTGCCTGGGGGATGGTCCCCCTGGGATCGACGCCGTTAATTATATCAATGGTCCAGAGGCCGAAGCCATTGTTGACCATATCTACATATGAATAACATGCAATTATATTTGTATATACAACAAAATAGCGGTTTACAGTGTGAACGGGAAGGCTAATTTGCATATTGATATAAAAAAATCGAATTTAATAAATATGTGCTCAGTGTTATTGATTTCTAACTGCTTGGTTTTATTTTAATGAATATAAGCAAAAATCTCTTCAATAAATCTTAAATGAAATCCATTAACAAGAAAAAATAACTGTAAGTTTATTCGTACTTCCTCTTTTAACTAAATACTTACATTAGAAAAAAATAGCAATGAAAGACGAGAGTAATGGAGGAGTAAGTTTCAGTTGTTCTATGTTTCAAATCTTTTATCTGCATTCTTATTTAGTTTCATTAGCCTTTCTAATTTAATATAATATTTTATTACATTCAAACTTAAATACTTGCACCCGGAGGGTGCATATATTTGCTAGTATATATAAAACTAGATTTGGCATTAAATAACCCACAAAGGTTGATATGTCATTAAACATAAACCAACCACCCAACCAACCAACCAACCAACTCCAGTTGGTTTGTCTTTCTTTTCCTTTTTCTTCTTCACATGGTTACATTTAAAAAGAATGGGGATGATCCATTTATACCAAACAGAGTTGTACAAATAGTTTTACCGCTCTGTCAGCTGAGGCGTTAGAATGCACTGACTGCACCTCTGCAGAGGGTAAGACTCCCCAATGGGCCACCTGATGGCCGTGGGTGGCGACCGGTGATGCTTAGTGATGGAAACCTGGTGGGCTGAGCAGTCCATGACATGCAACACTCCACTTAGACCCTTACTTAGGCTAGACGGGCGGTCGGAGAGGCTCGCTCCGATCAATCGGCTAGTCATATCAAGCCCTAGTACCTATATGATTGCCCCAACCCTACTGCCCTTATGGCAAGCCCCAACCTTTTTTATCATATGGGTGCTAGAAGGCGGTGGCTGAGGGTCCTGGGAATGACGTTAAACTCTATCTGATGGTGAGGTTCTAGTTTTGGAGGTTCGGGGAATGTGGAGCACCCCTTCATCACCATTGCTCCCTGGTCCACTCTGACCCGGAGTGGTAGTACCTGTTAGGGTTCCATCTATGGGTTAAATAGAAAAATGCATTTATAAAAGAATGACTTTATTTCAAAAACTTTATCGGCATTAGATGACCCACCGAGGTTGATATGCCGTAAAACAAACCAAACAACCCCCCCCCCCAAAAAAAGAAGTTTTATTCGCTGTTTGTTGGGTGGTGGTCCTAATAAAGGTCTATCCCAATCTGGACGCAGGATCAGATTAACTTTCATGATGGCGTTCAAAATGGCTGCCAGACAAATTTTTAAAATGATAATTACCAGTTTATCATTTATAAGCTTTCTAATGATTTTCTGTAATATCAAGTTGTATTCAAAGATAACGGTAGGGACGAAGAGGTTAAAGTAATATAAATTTGTTTCTTTTTTCAATTATAACTATTACGAATTTCGTTTCAGGGTGTGAGCAGTTGGAAGAATGACGTCATGTTCGGTATGCAGAGACTCTGTGGCTGCAATCCAACTCTCATTCAACTTTGTCGAAAAATACCAGAAAAGTAAGTCAAAATTATATATATAGGATTGCTTTTAACACGTTTAAGAATTGCATAATTGTTTCAGAAATCAGTAACAGCAAATAATTATTTATTAAACCCAGTTTATTAAAATCATTATGCAAATTACTCCCACCGTATACCATGTAAATATTTATTTATTAGAGATATGTAACATATATTTCAGGATTGTAGATGCATTAATAATATGAGCAGTTTTGCGGCAAATCTAGAATTTAAAGGAGACATCATTAATATATAAGATTCTAATTAAGATTAAATAATGACTATTTGATAATTGTTGAGAATATAACTTGAATAACTAAGGAATCTTGACGCCAGTGGTGACGTAGTTTCGGTTATAATAAAATGTATGTTTACAGAAATATTGAATTTTAAAAACGAAAAAACAAAAAAAAAACAAAAAAAAAAAAAACACTGAATAAAATCACAGAAATAAAATAAATGTTCCAGAATAAATTCGCTGTAAGAAGGAAAAAAAAAAAAAAAAAAAGAAAAGAAAGAAAGAAAAGAAAAAAAAGGAAAAAACCACACACACACACACACACACACACACACACACACACACACACACACATATATGTGTGTGTGTAATAGAGTGACTGGAGTTCGAATTCACTTACTAAGATGTCGCAGTCCAGTACATTAGCCATTAAGTTAAACCCTACTTAACGGACATAAATTCCACCATTGTATGTCACCCCGCCGAAAGAAAAAATACTAAAAATCAAGGAATTAACCGAATTTAATGAAATTTTCAGTGTTGATATATTAATAAATAACATATATAATGCACTAGTTATTTTATTTTTAAAAATTACATTTTTTCAGGTCAATTAACTTTGAACCACGTATGTTTGTGAATCTGTATTAGGCACCTAAAGATACGTGGTTCAAAGTTAACTGTCCTGAAAAAATGTACGAGTTTTTAAATAAAATAACTGGTGCATTATATTGTTTATTTATTAATATATCAACACTGAAAATTTCATTAAATTCCTTGATTTTTAGTATTTTTTTCCTTTCGGCGGGGTGACATACGATGGTGGAATTTATGTCCATTATGTAGGATTTAACCAGCCATTACGCCACAAAGACCCCCCTCCCTGTAGGGTTTTGAAAGTTATGACATTTTACAAGAGAGGATATAAAAATAAATGTAAATGAGATTTATCTAAATACTAGAAGCGATTACCCAGTGTGGCCCGGGTAGAGGTGGAGGGGCAAAATATCTTTACTTTTGCAATTCACAAATGCTGGATATTTTAAATTAGAATTTCAATGCTATTTCTATGTATATTTTAATTTTGAAGTATCTCCGAATATGAGTAAAACCCAATCATAAGTTTTGTACAAAAATCAAATGTGTACATATATTTACTTTATCGTTAATTATTTTATTTTCATAGTTTCATTCGGACATATCTATATACATACATACCAACTGCCCTTTATATATGTACTAAAAGCAGCCTCGACTGAGTAGAAAGGGGAAAAGTTAGTCTCGCAGATCCATTATTACTGAATTGTCAGTCAGATCATCGCAGCATGCCCCATTAAAATCCCTATGTAAAAAAGACCTGGCGTATCAGAAAAAAGTGCACAGACACTCTGAAAAGAAAAAAATTAATGTTTCCTGAGTAGCGGCTTTCTTACTTGGGCTGCGTAGCGCTTCTAACTTCTTATTCGGGATGGCTCCTTCTTCTTAAGATGTTGTTAAGATGTCCTGCATTGTCATTTGTTTTTAGTGATAACACAAAACACTTCTTTAGTGAATACAGATTTTATTTAATTCAAATCTGCACCCGGATCACTTAACCACGCATGTGTGAGACTCTAGCTAACCACGTCTTCATTCTTCAGCGGCCAGCAAGAAGATTAGAATTACATATCTATCTCAAGCTTGCCTAGCAAAACAGGAACCGGTGGGGGTCAACTAAAATTATGAGACGTTCATCAAAAGTTCTATTTTTAACCGTTGTTAACGGTTATCTGTTATTTCTAATTCAAATAATTTCTCTACACTAACCGTGCATAATTGATAGTACATCCATCAATTATGCAGCAGGACACAGAAGAACTTCTCACTTGACGATCTTTTCTTCATTTCATTTTTGCTTTCTGTTATTTCTAGACTTGGAGTGGATGATGAAATGTTAGAGTCTCAGCTTGAAGGACTGACACTGGAAGAAGCAATCGCTGCGAAACGATTATTTTATACAGACTTAGAAATTATGGAAAATATTAAGCACAGACAGGGATTTGAGGTAAGTCAGTTAATTAAAGTCTGTTCTTTCTTTCTTTCTTTCTTTCTTTCTTTCTTTCTTTCTGTTATATATTGATGGGCCAACCGTCGTTTTGGACGATTAGAGTAGAAATAGATTTTAATCCAGATGTAGTTGAATTCAAATCTGAACCGTTAGTTAGCTTACCCTCGATTTCCGGTTACGACTCAAACGGTGGGAATAGAGACTTTTAGTTAAATAGTCAGCCGCTAGACGTCCGAATGTACAAAAATTGACACGGCCATAAAACCAATTAACCAGCCAATAATTTCATTTGACAACTGACAAAAATACTATCGCATTAAGAAAGCACTGAATGAATACTGATACTGCGATCAGACATTTCGTATAAACTATTTTCATTAAACTTAATTTCAGGTCTGTGCTCCAATTGCTTTGTTTTTCCTTGACAAAGACAAACAGTTGATTCCTATTGCAATTCAGTTGCAACAGAAGAAAGCGCCAGATAATCCAGTGAGTTTCTTTACTTTATTTAAAGGATTTGTCTTAATGAACATTGAAACTAAGATCACACACACACACACACACACACACACACACACACACACACACACACACACACACACACATATATATATATATATATATATATATTCATATGATTAATCAATGCCTGAAGAAGATATCAGAAGATCTGAAACACATGTCGCAAACGTAAGATAAAAAAAAAAAAAAAAAAGATCTTTTTATGAAATATTTAATTTTCTCCCGACACTTTCAACATATATATATATTATATATATATATATATATATATATTTCATATGATTAATCAATGCTGAAGAAGATATCAGAAGATCTGAAACACATGTCGCAAACGTAAGATAAAAAAAAAAAAAAAAAGATCTTTTTTATGAAATATTTAATTTCTCCCGACACTTTCAACACTTTATATATATATATATATATATATATATATATATATATATTTATATATATATATAAGGTTAGATGAGGGAGTTTTCTGAACCTCATACGTCGAAATCGACGGGAGAGTCCATCATATATATATATATATATATATATATATATATATATATATATATATATATATATATATATATATAGTATTGTCCATGAATTGGTACACTTCTACCATTATTAAAAAATAATTTCTTTTAAGATTTTAGAATTTATCATTTCTGGTTTGTTATTACACAATCAAAGCAGATATTAGGTATTATTTATTACCGAACTCTTTAGCCAAGAAAAATATCAACTTTTGTTTAAAAATATGCTATATAGAATTTTTGCATGGGGGTGTACTTATTTTTGGGCTGCTGCATTTCCCACTATTGCTACAGAGTTTGGTAATGAATAATAACTAATAATATCCGTTTTTATTCTATATTATACAAGGATTAATAAATTCCTGGCATCTATGGCTTAGAGAAAATTACCATTGTGAGGGTGTTAAACGTTTGGTCAGACTGTCCAGTTCATTGTTTTACTCAAACTTTTCTTATCGGAGGGAAGAGCCCTGAGATTGATTTTGCTGGTTCAAACACATAAAATGCCACAGGGTCGGCCATCATATTCATAAAGCTATTTGAATATTGTGCTAGATAAATCCGGGTCATCTAGGTGAAGGTGTATGATGTGAAAGACCAGAAACATCTTGGATTGCATCATTAATAATATGGTCAGGTGCATCTTCTAGGTGTATTTCTTGATATGATTTTTAAAAACTTTCTATTGCCTATTTTAATATTACCTATATTTTACAGATTGTCCAGTACATTGTTTTAATTAAACACTTTTCCTTATTTCTTACAGATTTTATGCCAACTGATCCACCAAGTTTATGGACATTGGCCAAAATGTGGTACAACAATGCAGATGCAGCTATTCATCAGTCATTAACACATTTAGGTAAATAATCAGTTGAGAATAAAATAAAAACATCTTTAATTTTTATGTAATTTCATTTGTCTACATATCCCGCCTTTTTATTCTGGAAATCATTTTGATTGGTTAATCTTTATCTCTTGAATTTGAATTGCTCAGTTGTTTTCTGATTATAGAAATCATTTGAAAATAAAGAAAATAATCTTGAACATTTTATGTCTAATTTCATTTGTCTACATATCCTGCCTTTTTATTCTGGAAATCATTTTGATTGGGTTAATCTTTATCTCTTGAATTTGATTGCTCAGTTGTTTTCTGATTATAGAAATCATTTGAAAATAAGAAAAATAATCTTGAACATTTTATGCCTAATTTCATTTGTCTACATATCCCGCTTTTTTATTGACCATAAATGATCTACTGATTATAGGAATCATTTTGATTGGTTGAATTTTTGTTCTGTTGAATCTGATTGGTCGGTTGTTTGCTACACACTTTGGTTAGTTGGTTGTTTGGTTTAATGGCATATCAACCCATGTGTGTTATTTAATGCTAAAACTTTTTTGAATATATATATATATATATATATATTATATATATATATATATATATATATATATATGATTTATTTAAGAACTAATTTTCAATAATTCCATGTATATTAATAAATTGATAAAAATAATTTTAATTAGCTTGATGTGTATCAATAGATTGGTACAAATAATTTTCATTAACTTCATATATATACCACCCCCTCCGCACGAGCAGGATGTGACACAAAGTCAATTTCTTAAGTGGAATCTAACAGGTTTGAATTCAGAGTTTTTCCTCAGCCAGACTGGGTGTCCTACTACTTACCCAATGCTAGAGGGACAGTAGTTGATTGCATACCTTTCCAAAGAGTATTTGCGCGAAATTCAAAGAGCCTTGTCCAAGATTTGAACTCGGGTCGACGAGAACATCTCCTACCACTCTAACCATTACATCATGAGCCTCCATATAGCCAGCATATAGCTCTCCTGAATTATTACTTGTTCCGATCCATGGCTCACTTTGTGTTTGCTATGCTTTAACAATCTAGAGGAGGTGGAAGCTTCAGTGAAGGATTTCATCCGGAGGGACAAGAACTGGTATCAATATAGGATCAAAGAACTGGTATAAATGTAGCTTCACCTCGCATATAGTCTGGACAAGTCATAATCTGAAGGAGCACCATTGGATTATTACTTAAGGTCCATGGCCCACTTCCTGTTCTTATGACACTTCGATTAAAATGGCCATAAATCAGTTTTAATTATCAAATTATGACACGAAGGCTCCCAAGTTCAAAATGAAGGTTCCAGAGTTCGTGAAAGTTCCCAAGTTTGATAAGTACACCCGAAGAAGGCCGGAGAGCATATCGCCCAAACGTTGTGTATTTAACAACAGACCAAGTGGGTTTACACTGCTAACTGAAATTACAGGCGGCCAGTATTTTGGTTGTGGATTGATAACATATATTGGTGTTGCCAATAGAATGCTACACAGAAAAATATAACAGAAAGATAGAAAGAAAGAAAGAGAGTAGGTGCTTAATAGAGAGAGGAGGTGATCTCGCGGAAGCGGTAACGCTAATCTGTTTTAATCGAACATAATGAAGAGAGAGAGAGAGAGAGAGAGAGAGAGAATGAGAGAGAGGAGAGAGAGAGAGAGAGAGAATGCAAAACATTTATACTGTTAAGGAGTGTTCAAAAGAAACAACCATATATAGAGAAAACCTTTATTTGTACAAAAAACGACAAAATAATAATAAAACATTAATATCTTTGCATTTCAATAAATCCTAGTTAGATGCCTTCAAATTATCTACAAAATCATCAAAGTATTCTTTTGCAGCTTTGCTCCGATATTTGGTACTGAAGTCACACGAGCTGGACCATGGCACCGGGCGGGATTAGTATTGCATTAGCAATCCCAGACAATGTTAATTACTGTATAAGACGCACCCCCATTTCAGCAGGTCAGATTCAGGAAGAGTTTTTAGTGTATTTAAGCATATATTGTTGAAAACAGTCTAACTGTGCATTACACAAGCAGAAACATAGCTGTATAAAAGCAATTTGGCAGTACAGGCAAGCAATAAGCAATACAAAAGACATATCAATAGCAGGAATAATAATTAATATAATATAATAATGATAATAATAATAATAATAAAAGAATTTGTCACTGGTGGATTTTGCAGTGCCAGCAGATCACAGGGTGAAGCTCAAGGAAATGAAAAAAATGGACAAATATCTGGACCTTGCCAGAGAACTGAAAAAGTTATGGAATATGAAAGTGAAAGTGATACCAATTGTAGTTGGTGCACTTGGAACAGTCCCAAAAGGATTGGAAAAGGGACTGGAAAGTTTAGGAATCAGAGGAAGGAATTGAAACCATTCAGAACACTGCACTGCTGCAATCTGCCAGAATAATCAGAAGAGTCATGGAGACCTGAGGAGACTTGCTGTCACTCAGATTCCAATGAAAGACCGTCAGCTAATGTTGATGTGAAAACTCAAAAGGAGTAAAATAATAATAATAATAATAATAATAATAATAATAATAAAATTAATACTAATAATAAAATTATTATTATTATTATTATTAATAATAATAATAATAATCTTATTATAATGGAGATTGTGTGTTTTTCTGTCTGTAACCGAAACTATATTCCTACTCAAGTCACAATTCTCTTAGTTATTTGACATCACATTCTCCATGATTTTATTTTATCTAAATCTCAATTATTAATAAAATTGTGTTACATTATTAATACTGTTAACTAATGTCTACATACTGATAAACATGCAATTATATTTTATATACAAACAAAATAGTGGGTTTACAGTGTTGAACGGGAAGGCTAATTTGCATATTAATATTAAAAAATCAAATTCAATAAATATGTGCTTAGTATTATTGATTTCTAACTGTTTTGTTTTATGTTAATGAATATAAGCAAAAATCTCTTCAATGAATCTTAAATGAAATCCATTAACAAGAAAAAATAAGTGTCATTTTTATTCTTTACTTCCTCTTATAACTAAAATACTTAAATTAGAAAAAACAACAATGAAAGACGAGAGTGATGGAAGAGTAAGTTTCAGTTGTTCCATTTTTTATTATACTCCCTCTGTTTCAAATCTTTTATTATACTCCCTCTGTTTCAAATTTTTTATCTGTATTCTTATTTAGTTTCATTAGCCTTTTCTAATTTAATACAATATTTTATTATATTAAACTTAAATACTTGCACCCGGAGGGTGCATATATTTGCTAGTAATAATAATATTAGTAATGATAAAATAATAACAAAACATTGGACACGAAAATAAAGCCAAGTGCATAAAGCAAGAAGTAAGGTAAAGTAGAATCCTTTTTATAAAAGCATTTTGCCACTACTTAAACATACGAATTAGCCTAGGCCTACGGAAAGTTTCAAACTTCACCTCCGATGTATAAAACGCAGGGCGATTTTTTGAGCCAAAACTTTGGGAAAAAAAAAGTGCGTCCTATATGCCATCAAATACGGTAATTATTGCTTACCTTCCGGCATCTTTTCTGTGTTATCTTCATCATTTGTAATGATTATTTTCCTGATCTTTACTTAGCTTGATTTGTTTTTTTAATCACCTAAATTGTTTGTTTTTTCCCTAGGGTTCACCACTTAATCATGGAAGGTGTTGTATTGGCCATGCACAGAAATATCTCTTTGTCGCATCTGTATTTAAACTTCTGGCTCACACACACATAACCTGTTGGCATCAATGCGTAAGTACTAGTCAAAAATCTCGCTGGATATCCCATAAATTAACGACCTTGTGTCACATCCTACTCATGCCGAAAGGGTTTGGTAAATATATATATTTATCACTCCTCAGCACGAGCAGGATGTGACACAAGGTCAATTCTTAAGCGGAGTTTAACAGGTTTGAATTCAGAGTTTTCCTTCTCCTAGACCGGTTGCCTAAACAAGGTTAAAGAGCCCAGTCTGCCCTACTATTTACCCATAGCTGGAGGGAGAGTAAAATTCATACCTTTCCCAAGGGTATTAGCGCTAAGTGAAATGCAGTTACCACGTCTAGGATTTGAACTCGGGGTGACGAGTCCCATTTCCTATGACTTTAACCATTATACCCGCGCGCTTGGTTTGGTAAATATAAGGTGTCCCATCGTGGGTGGAATGGTTAGCAAGCTAGATCAATTACTTCTGAATAACAAGTTACTCATTGTTTCTGTTAATAATGAAATGAACACAATACGGTGTTGTTTTTCTTTTAGACGTCTTTTTTCAATACTAGTTAAAATGAACACACGTGGATAAATGACCTCGGACAACCAGATGTCATTTTGTATCTGTTCCGTCCCTTCACCCAGCCAAAAATGGCTTACTAACTATCTTTTCTATTCTCATTGTTGGCTCTGGCCAAACAGAGCCAAGGTCAGCAAAAGGTTAACTCTTGTCAATCACTTACACGGGATACAGGAATTTTTCCGCTTCAGAAATTACTATTATTTTCAATTTATACACTACTGTACATTAATTCATAGGCAACCTATCAATTATGTAACAAATCAATCAATGAACAAAATTCAAAATGGTTTTATATTGTTACAACGTTATAAAGTTTTATTTATTTAAGCATCATATTCATATTTTTTTTATTTTAAATTTTAATTTTTGCAACATCTTATTTTTGGTTATAGGAGAGGTCTGCAGTTTTTGATATCCCGGGAGGCTGGGTGGACAAACAATGAATATTGGAACAGAGGGAATGTTCGACCTAATCGCTCGTGGGTAAGTTCTTGATACCTTATGGTACTTGTTATTAAATTATAATTTTCCAGACTGAAATTAAGCAATGATGAGTTTGTTCACTACTTAAATGGGTGACCATTTAAGTAAAAACCGGTACTGTAAATAACCTGGTATCAAAATGACTTGATTTAACATTAAATGAAGTGGAAAGGTTTTGATATGCTGTAAAAACCAACCAACCAACCAACCAACCAACCAACCGATTCAAAGTGAACCAAATAATTTTCTAGGGGGTCATTGAATAAATAAGAGGATTTTTTGTGGAAATAGCAAAATATTTTCCTTTAGAATTATTTTTCCCATAAATGTAAACTCTCGCAAAATATTTGTTTTGAGGCTATTCACAATGGCCACAAATCAAACGGAGTGCTCTTGGTTTGAACTAAGGTCTGTCATCAAATTTTGTACCCGGTCATGTTTAACGGAATTAAAACAGTCTACCCCGGTGGATTGAATAAAGGGTTCGGTTGGAAGTTCTGTGAAGGCCCCCGCTTATGCCATGAAGGCTCCCGAGTTCAAAATGAAGGTTCCAGAGTTCGTGAAAGTTCCCAAGTTTGATAAGTAACACCCGAAGAAGGCCGGAGAGCATTATCAGCCCAAACGTTGTGTATTTAACAACAGACAAGTGGGTTTACACTGCTAACTGAAATTACAGGCGGCCAGTATTTTGGTCGTGGATTGATAACATATATCGGTGTTGCCAATAGAATGCTACACAGAAACATATAATAAGAAAGATAGAAAGAAAGAAAGAGAGTAGGGGCTTAATAGAGAGAGGAGGTGATCTCGCGGAAGCGGTAACGCTAATCTGTTTTTAATCGAAAATAATGAAGAGAGAGAGGTGCGTGCGTGTATAGAATAAACTTTGGCGGTATGTCTGTGGAAAAATAAATTCGAGTATTTGAAATTGTTGTGTTTGTTTTTAGCGGTAATGATAATGATAACACTGTTGATATTGCGTCTCAGCCCCTTTCAAAAAAGTATTATTATTGCGTTTATTGGTAAATGAGGGTTAACATACCCAATTACCCTTGTAAACATTTTCCCAATAAGCACATATGTACGAGGATGCAATTCAAAACAAATCCCTGTACCAAGATCAAATTAAACTTTTCTTGGTAGAATTTTACGAGGTGGTGGCATTTATATTCACCCTTGAATTCATCTGGGTCACTAGGGACCAAATTACTGGCTGGGGTAAAAGAAAATAGGAAACAAATAAATGTAGTGGAAGTAATAGGAGATTGGGGAAAGTGTACTACACCGTATATATCGCGGATAGATCGCACTTTTTAAAAAAACCAAAACTTCTACTAAAACCAGTAGTGCAACCTATCCCTTTGACACAGATGTAAAACAGCACTACTTTTATTTCTATTTATCGATAAGTTTGCAACGATTATAAAAATTAAATAACTATACTATGCGTAAATGATTAAATATTTTTCTAAAGTCTCCTGTACTGTTTGTTTGTTGTTTGTTTTGTTTTACGGGCATATCAACCTCAGTGGGTCATTTAATGCCAATAAAGTTTTGAAATAAATCAATTTCTTAATGGATAATACAATTTTTTTTATAAATACATTTTTCTATTTAACCCATAGATGGGATCCTAACAGGTACTACCACTCCGGGTCAGAGTGGACCAGGGAGCAATGGTGATGAATGGGGTGCTCCACATTCCCCAGACCTCCAAAACTAGAACCTCACCATCAGATAGAGTTTAACGTCATTCCCAGGACATGTAGACCCGCAGCCACTGCCTTCTAGCACCCATATGATAAAAAGGGGTTGGGGCTTGCCATAAGGGCAAATAGGGTTGGGAAAATCATATAGGTGCTAGGGCTTGACGTGACCAGCCGATTGATCGGAGGGGGCCTCTCCGACCGCCCGTCTAGCCCAAGATAGGGCCAAAGTGGAGTATTTGCCAGGTCATCATCCACCTGGGCTCTATCCTTAAGCATCACGGGTCACCACCCACGGCCAACAGGTGGCCCCATTGGGGGAGTTTTACCCCTCTGCAGAGGTGCAGTCGGTTGCATTCTAACGCCCCAGCCGACAGGGCGGCGATTTCTAATGATATTATCTCTGGCAGTTATTCTGCATTAGTACTAGTTTGTGTATTTTAGTCAGATTATAATGTGGTATATCTGGGATTCAACTTCCAATACCTATTTTGACAACCACAAATTACGGGCGATCTATCCACTGGTGTCACCTATCCGCGAGTATATACGTACTTAAATTTAATCAGATGCTATATAACCCCTACAAGGGATGGGTATATACAGCTAGTATTCATATTATTGATTTGGGATCAAATCCTTATGATTGTTCAAGAAATGTTTAAATTTCCGAAAATGTATCATCCATCTTTGGAAGATTCTATTTTAAAACCATTGCCGACAATTTGTCTTCTTTCTAGGTTGAACATTTGGAGTTTTTGAATCCATGGGACCCTTCCAGCTGATCGAAAGAACGAGGAGTATCGTGAACAATATATTTCATGTTTCAAGCAATGCAGAATCAACATGCATATTTCCAGCTTGGCGTTGTAAGGTTCAAGGTTATAATAATGTTATAATTAGTTGAACAAAACAACCCCGACCAAGGGGTGTGAAATGTAACACTGGACTTTAATATAAGCACATGGAGAAACATTTAAGACATGAAATACTATTACATGAGACAAGATACATAGTGGATATTATACGTACATAGAAGTAATGAGGGATTATGGAGAGTCCATAAGAAAGAGAATTTACTAGCGTTTGTCGGGGCAGAAGCCCCCACACGAGAAAGGTGTACTTCTCTCTTT
>CM042147.1:86131958-86134458 GCA_023376005.1 Doryteuthis pealeii
GTATAGTAAAGCAAATAATAATGGATTCCAAAATAAATCAATATTATAGTATATATATAAATATAAATAATATATTATATTATTATAAATATATATATATATATTACTCAAAGTATTAGTTCGTGTATTGTTTTACTTATAGCAATAAGTACAGCATTAATCTTAAACGATAATAATTAATATTTTTGAAAGCGAAGTAATATAGCAAAATATAGTTGTTGGAGAATAACGCATATATTATAAATTGCTTGAGTGTCCAAAATACTAAATATTTTCAGCGGTAAACGCCATCCTCTTCACAGAGCATCTACATGTTTTGAAAGTTTAAATCCCTTGACTTTGTTGAAATAGACGCGTGGTGTTATAATCCATGATGAATTGCGATTTTCTGATGTAAAATATATGTGTAACTCGAGCGATTCCGTCATAAAAATTCCGTTAATTCCTGTGAGTGGCGGTTTGTGGGAGACTTTTGAAAGTTATAATTATATGTAGTATTTATATATAATATATATATATATATATACTATATATTATACTATATATATATATACTATATAGAGTAGGGATATTTTATTCTACTACAAGTCAAATTAATATCGAACTTTTGAAAGAAAAAACATAGGCTGTTCGTGACGACGGAATAATGATTATAAGGAAAAACCAGACGAGGGAAATTGACCAAGCAAGAAAGAGTCTGATAAAAATATTCAAAGATCAAGAGTCTAAAGATAGAGGTGTGGAAACAAACCTGAGTGTAACAGATTTTTTTTATGTTACATTCGATTTAAATAGCTGGTGTTCACAGCCCTCTTATAGAAAGCCGAGAAATTAACAACCAGATACATAAAAGTGAAATCAGAAACCATCCACCTATCCTGCTTAAAAATTTTAAAAAGTCGATTGAAAACAGACTGAGTGTGAACTCCTCAAATGCCTCGATATTTGAAAAAAGCGAAAAAAGAATATGATATAGCATTAAAGGAACAAGGACACAAAGGGGAACTAAAATATGAAACTGCGAAAACCAAAGAGAGAGCAGAAATAGAAGGGGAGAAAGATAATATGGTTTATACCCCCCCCCCACTTCAACTTGGCGGTGAGAAATAAAATAGCAGGAACGTTCATAAAATTGGTCGAAAAACACTTCTCGGGTCTACTTGGCTGAAAAAGCTTTTCAACAAAAATAATCTAAAGGTTAGCTACAGCTGTACAAGAATATGCGGAGAATTATAATAATCACAATAAAAGATTGGTTAGAAAACGAACAAAGGGAAACAGATAAGAACAGCTTGCAATTGCAGGTCACAAGTCTGTCCAGTACAAGGAAAGTGTTTATGGACTGACGTGGTATATGAGGCAGAAATAGAATCTCCAACAACAAAAGAAAAAAAAGATCTACATAGGGGCAACCCAGCAACCTGTGAAACACCAAGGATAGCACACATAAGCTATCTTTTAGGGACAAAAAATATTGTGAAGCAACAACACTAGCAAAGTAATGTGTGGGAATTAAAAGATAAGTCGGTAGAAAGCCAGGAATAGAATGGAAAATAATTAAAGGGCACCTTCACATAAGGAAGTGAAAGACCCTGTATGCTATGTTTCAACGAAAAATTAAAAATAGCGGAATGTAGAGACCAGGGAAGGTATTGAACTCGCGTGCTGAGTTTGACTAACAGATGTAGGCACATAAACAAAATACAAACTGAGCCAGGTAGGTTCAGAGAATAACATAGGGTGGCACACCAACGTAATTGAGAATGAACACAGCCGGGATGTTTATAAGAATAGAAGGCTGGAGAAAGTGACTATTCCTAGATGAATTGCTTCGGCATGAAACTCGAGTAGGAATTTTTTATAAAACTCGCTTTATAACTCTCGCCTTAAAAAAAATGTATATATATATATATAATATTATATATATATGTGTTGTGTGTGTGTGTGTGTGTGTGTGTGTGTGTGTGTGTGGGTGTGTGTGTGTGCAAATTTGTCCTAAAATTATTGCTGAGCAAAAAAAAAAAAAAAAAAAAAAGAAAAAAAAAAGCATTGTTAAATCACTGTTGGTCTGAAGTAAACTCAGAACAGTTTGATAGAATTTGATAAAAGTTGACAGTAAGGATCATTGAATTACTCTCCCAATGTTAAAACCATGAATATCCTTTTCATTATTATTTTAAATTGCAAGATGAGTTTCGAGCACTCAACAATGCAACACATCAGACGAAAACGCGTATGAGAATGTTAATAGTAGTAGTAGTAGTAGTCGTAGTAGTAATAATGATAATAATAGTAGTGTTTAGGAGTTTTAAAAAGTAGATGATCTTATAGTTTATCATATACTCGTTATTTATCTATGAAATACTTTTCTTTCTTTTCTTTTTTTTTTTAGGCGGACGAATTACCCACAGATGAACAATTTCTTTGAATATAAGGTAATAATAATAATAATAATAATAATAATATATATCATATATATATATATATATATATATAATAT
>CM042147.1:86139458-86214458 GCA_023376005.1 Doryteuthis pealeii
TGTGACGTCAATAACTAAGGGAATTATGACTTGTATAGTGATTTAGTTTCGGTTACAGACAGACAGACACACAATCTCCATTATCTTATTATTATAATGGAGATTCGGTGTCTGCCTGTCTGTAACTGAAACTACGTCACCACCAATGTGACACTACCTTTAGTTATTTACATTATATTCTCAATGGTTATGTAGGGGATTATCTTCCCTTTGCTGGAAGAGTTATCTTCTCGCTGCGTTGCTGTTTGTTCCCACTAGGGGACCTCTGGTATTTAAGCGTTTGGTTTAAACTTGTCTTCCGCTTTTTAGCTGGATCTTCTCAAGAACTGCTATGGGCTAGAGTCTATCTACACCCTTCTCGGTGGGGCTTTTGCCCCCCCCCCACATTACTGTAAGTCTTTTATACAGCATGGACTATCCTTTAGTTCCATGTCTGTAACATTTATATGTTAGGTACATTTGGGTATCTTGTTTATACCTAAATATTGTATATGTATTTACATGTTCTATTCTCCTGTACATTATGTATCTTATCGTTTCCATGTGCTGTTATATATTCATATTCATTCTTGATGGGTATTAAATGTTTTGTCTCACAAACGTGTCGGAGTTTGTTATGTTTCAACAAGTTATACATTTTTTAAAACTTTGAATCTTACAATTATTAAATAATGATTATTTAATCTTAATTAGCATCTTATTTATTAACAATCTCAATGAAAATCTGAGTTGGATTTCATTCAAACGAGCACATTATTATTAATGTGTTTAAAATCCTTCGATGTGTGTTATATATCATTAATAGTACATGGTGTGAATAATTTGCATACTGGTTTTAACAAAACCGGGTTTAATAAGTAATTACTTATTGATTTCTGATATTATTGTTTTATTTTCAAATGTATTAAAATCAATCCTTTGTATAATTATTTATTGAAATCAATTAGAATAAAGTAGAAATAAGTGTAACCCTTTTTTGTGTTCTTATTTAATTTCATTAGTCTTTCTAACTCAATATAATATTCAATTATATTAAAACTTGAATACTTACGCCCAGAGGGCACGTATTTTTACTAGTTCTTATAAGGTTAGTTCTGTAGAATTTACGGCATGTCAACCCTTGTTGGGTTATTTTATGCTGAAGACGTTTTATTTTATTCATTCTTGATGGGTATTCAAAATTTTTTAAATACATTTTTTAAACTCATTTTTTCTATTTAAACTATAGATGAGACTCTAAATGTACTACCATTCCTGTTCAGAGTGGGCCTGGGAGTAATGGCGATGAAGGGGTATTTCACACTTTCCAGAGCTCCAAAATTGGAACTACGCCATTAGATGCAGTTTAACGTCATGCTCAAGACACTAAGACCGTTAGCCACCGCCTTCTAGTACATATATGATAAAAAGGGTTGGGAGTTTGCCATAAGAGCAATAGAGTTGGGACAAGCATATAGGTGTTAAGGCTATTTTATAATGTTTCATACAATACTGTGCTATTTGTTATTTAAAAAAACGTAACAAAAAATTAGGGTGTATTTTTCTTTGGTGGGGTGGTGGTGCTGGAACCGATTAATAGAATTTCAGTTTATTTATATTAGGAAAATTAATTTGATATACGAGTAAATTGAGTTACGATCTGAACGAATTAAACTCGCAAGTCAAGGTACCACTGTATAACTAAAGTTGATATGATTAAATTACACTGAACCGACTGATGATTTGTTACGCGGGAAATTTCTTTGTCGTTCAAAAGAGTGAAAAGAAATATCTTGGTTGTTAATAGTTAACAATCAATATATTTTAAACAAATTCATCTCTTTTAACGGTCCATGCCAATAGTGATGAAATAACTTCAGTATGATTTAGTTACCAAGTTATGCTTAGCCTGGTACAAAGAAGTGGTGTGCTGAAAAGTTCTCAGCTCAACCAATAAGTCAATGACTTTTCGTTTTTGAAATTTTAATTGAATTTTGATTGACTGATTTATTGATTAATTTTAACGGTATGTCAATCCGTCTTGGGTTATTTTCTGCATAGAGATTAGAGAATCACGTTCATTTTAGACTCGTATTTACATTTTCTGTGCCTTTGTTTCTTTTTTGCACTTTTAAATACTTTTAAACAGGAGTATTTGTCCCATTAGGACCCTAACAGCTGGGCCAGAGTGGACCTCGAAGTAATGAAGGAGTACTTTACACTCCCCAGATTTCCAGAACTGGGGTTTACCTATCCGATGCAGTTTAGTGTATAGTCTTCGGGTAATTCGGGAATTGAAAAATAAAACGGTAATCTGATTTTTGGAGAAAGAGAAGAAAAAGAAATAAGAACAAAGATTAAAGTTTAGAAGGGTAAACACTCAACGGAGTGCCATCAACTGATCGAAGAATGACCCCGGAATTAGATTAAAAAAAACGGAAGTTCCGGGTTTTATGGAAACGGATGTGACCCAGGGACGACAAACGGAAGAAGGAGAAAAACTTTTTTCGGCTGGGCTCTGGTGTGGGTCAGACGTGGATCCCAGTTCCCCGTATGGGTTTGGGATAGTAGTACTGAACATGACTTACGATAAAAATAGTTTGACCATACTTTCTCTCGCTCTCTTTCCTTCTCTCGGCAAAGAACCCACGAGCCTAGGAAGAAATAAACAGCCCCCTGTGACTATACAACTTGTGTGTGTTGTTTCTGAACTATCGACGACTATTACTAATAAACGACTCTATGCAACATTAGTGTCATACCCAAGACACCCACCTTAATAATAAAACGGGAAGTAACTCTCAATTACTTATTACAATAACGTATCAAAAGTTTACCAAAATTTGACTACCGGAAATGTAAGATTTTCAAAATACCGTTCAAGATGGCCGCTAAAGAGGATCATTACTTATTCAATAATTCTTATTAATTGTTAAACTGTATTTTGTAGTCAAAAGTGCTTGATAATTGTGAAAGGCCCATCCGATAAATCGGCTGGTCCTGTCAAGCCCCACCACCTATACGATTGTCCTGGCCGTATTCTTTAAATTTCTTTTATGGCAAACACCCACCCCTTTTAATCATCTAGGTGCTAGAAGATAGCGGCTCAGTGTCAACCACCAGTATCTATTAATACCCATGAAGTTAATGAAAATTATTTCTACCATTTCGTTAATGAAAATCATTTCTTAAACAAATCATATATATATATATCTTCTTATTATAGTGGAGATTGTGTGTTTTTCTGTCTGTAACCGAAACTATATTACTACTCTTATTCTCTTAGTTATTGACATCACATTTTCCATGATTTTATTTTAACGTTTTTAATAATTAATAAAATTGTTTTACATTATTAATACTGTTAACCATATCTACATGATATTTTCCACGTACCCCACTTGTACGGGTCAGGCACGAAGGCCCTATTTATGTGGGACCACCCACAAGCCGAAGCTCATGGGGTGGCGAGTGAAAATTTGCGTCGATCCCGTCGGCATTCCCCCTAGAGGGGGGCGCCTCAGGCGCTGGGCAATAAACCCAGCCCTGCCCCTTTAAATCGAGGGGGCAGGTGTTGCCTGGGGGATGGCCCCCTGGGATCGACGCCGTTAATTATATCAATGGTCCAGAAGCCGAAGCCATTGTTGACCATATCTACATATGAATAACATGCAATTATATTTGTATATACAACAAAATAGCGGTTTACAGTGTGAACGGGAAGGCTAATTTGCATATTGATATTAAAAAATCGAATTTAATAAATATGTGCTCAGTGTTATTGATTTCTAACTGTTTGGTTTTATTTTAATGAATATAAGCAAAAATCTCTTCAATAAATCTTAAATGAAATCCATTAACAAGAAAAAATAACTGTAAGTTTATCCGTACTTCCTCTTTTAACTAAATACTTACATTAGAAAAAATAGCAATGAAAGACGAGAGTGATGGAGGAGTAAGTTTCAGTTGTTCTATGTTTCAAATCTTTTATCTGCATTCTTATTTAGTTTTATTAGCCTTTCTAATTTAATATAATATTTTATTACATTCAAACTTAAATACTTGCACCCGGAGTATATATAAAACTAGATTTGGCATTAAATAACCCACAATGGTTGATATGTCATTAAACATAAACCAACCAACCAACCAACCAACCAACTCCAGTTGGTTTGTCTTTCTTTTCCTTTTTCTTCTTCACATGGTTACATTTAAAGAGAATGGGATGATCCCATTTATACCAGAGTTGTACAAATAGTTTTACCGCTCTGTCGGCTGAGGCGTTAGAATGCACTGACTGCACCTCTGCAGAGGGGTAAGACTCCCCCAATGGGGCCACCTGATGGCCGTGGGTGGCGACCGGTGATGCTTAGTGATGGAAACCTGGTGGCTGAGCAGTCCATGACATGCAACACTCCACTTAGACCCTTACTTAGGCTAGACGGGCGGTCGGAGAGGCTCGCTCCGATCAATCGGCTAGTCATATCAAGCCCTAGTACCTATATGATTGCCCCAACCCTATTGCCCTTATAGCAAGCCCCAACCTTTTTTATCATATGGGGGATAGAAGGCGGTGGCTGAGGGTCTACATGTCCTGGGAATGACGTTAAACTCTATCTGATGGTGAGGTTCCAGTTTTGGAGGTTCGGGGAATGTGGAGCACCCCTTCATCACCATTGCTCCCTGGTCCACTCTGACCCGGAGTGGTAGTACCTGTTAGGGTTCCATCTATGGGTTAGATAGAAAAATGCATTTATAAAAGAATGACTTTATTTCAAAACTTTATCGGCATTAGATGACCCACTGATGTTGATATGCCGTAAAACAAACCAAACAAACAACAAAAAAAAAAAACAGAAGTTTTATTCGCTGTTTGATGGGTAGTGGTCCTAATAAAGGTTTATCCCAGTCTGGACGCAGGATCAGATTAACTTTCATGATGGCGTTCAAAATGGCTGCCAGACAAATTTTAAAAATGATAATTACCAGTTTATCATTTATAAGCTTTCTAATGATTTTCTGTAATATCAAGTTGTATTCAAAGATAACGGTAGGGACGAAGAGGTTAAAGTAATATAAATTTGTTTCTTTTTTCAATTATAACTATTACGAATTTCGTTTCAGGGTGTGAGCAGTTGGAAAAATGACGTCATGTTCGGTATGCAGAGACTCTGTGGCTGCAATCCAACTCTCATTCAACTTTGTCGAAAAATACCAGAAAAGTAAGTCAAGAGGCCAGTTATTATCACACACAACACACACACACACACACACACACACACACACAGACAGATAGACAGACAGACAGACAGACATATATGTGTGTGTGTAATAGAGTGACTGGAGTTCGAATTCATTTACTAAGATGTCGCAGTCCAGTACATTAGCCATTAGGTTAAATCCTACTTAACGGACATAAATTCCACCATCGTATGTCACCCCCGCCGAAAGAAAAAATACTAAAAATCAAGGAATTTACCGAATTTAATGAAATTTTCAGTGTTGATATATTAATGAATAATATATATAATGCACTAGTTATTTTATTTTAAAAAATTACATTTTTTCAGGTCAATTAACTTTGAACCACGTATGTTTGTGAATCTGTATTAGGCACCTAAAGATACATGGTTCAAAGTTAACTGACCTGAAAAAATGTACGAGTTTTTAAATAAAATAACTGGTGCATTATCTTATTTATTTATTAACATATCAACACTGAAAATTTCATTAAATTCCTTGATTTTTAGTATTTCTTTCTTTCGGCGGGGTGACATACGATGGTGGAATTTATGTCCATTATGTAGGATTTAACCAGCCATTACGCTACAAAGACCCTCCTCCCTGTAGGGTTTTGAAAGTTATGACATTTTACAAGAGAGGATATAAAAATAAATGTAAATGGGATTTATCTAAATACTAGAAGCGATTACCCAGTGTGGCCCGGGTAGAGGTGGAGGGGCAAAATATCTTTACTTTTGCAATTCACAAATGCTGGATATTTTAAAGTAGAATTTCAATGCTATTTCTATGTATATTTTAATTTTGAAGTATCTTCGAATATGAGTAAAACCCAATCATAAGTTTTGTACAAAAATCAAATGTGTACATATATTTACTTTATCGTTAATTATTTTATTTTCATAGTTTCATTCGGACATATCTATATACATACATACCAACTGCCCTTTATATATGTACTAAAAGCAGCCTCGACTGAGTAGAAAGGGGAAAAGTTAGTCTCGCAGATCCATTATTACGGAATCGTCAGTCAGATCATTGCAGCATGCCCCATTAAAATCCCTATGTAAAAAAGACCTGGCGTATCAGAAAAAAGTGCACAGACACTCTGAAAAGAAAAAAAATTAATGTTTCCTGAGTAGCGGCTTTCTTACTTGGGCTGCGTAGCGCTTCTAACTTCTTATTCGGGATGGCTCCTTCTTCTTAAGATGTTGTTAAGATGTCCTGCATTGTCATTTGTTTTTAGTGATAACACAAAACACTTCTTTAGTGAATACAGATTTTATTTAATTCAAATCTGCATCCGGATCACTTAACCACGCATGTGTGAGACTCTAGCTAACCACGTCTTCATTCTTCAGCGACCAACAGAGATTAGAATTAAATATCTAACTCAAGCTTGCCTAGCAAAACAGGAAGCGGTGGGGTCAACAAAATTTGAGACGTTTCATCAAAAGCTTCTATTTTAACCGTTTGTTAACGGTTATCTGTTATTTCTAATTCAAATAATTTCCCTACACTAACCGTGCATAATTGATAGTACATCCATCAATTATGCAACAGGACACAGAAGAACTTCTCACTTGACGATCTTTTCTTCATTTCATTTTTGCTTTCTGTTATTTCTAGACTTGGAGTGGATGATGAAATGTTAGAGTCTCAGCTTGAAGGACTGACACTGGAAGAAGCAATCGCTGCGAAACGATTATTTTATACAGACTTAGAAATTATGGAAAATATTAAGCACAGACAGGGATTTGAGGTAAGTCAGTTGATTAAAGTCTGTTCTTTCTTTCTTTCTTTCTTTCTTTCTTTCTGTTATATATTGATGGGCCAACCGTCGTTTTGGACGATTAGAGTAGAAATAGATTTTAATCCAGATGTAGTTGAATTCAAATCTGAACCGTTTGTTAGCTTACCCTCGATTTCCGGTTACGACTCAAACGGTGGGAATAGAGGCTTTTAATTAAATAGTCAGCCGCTAGACGTCCGAATGTAAGGACGTATTTGACGGAGGCTCCCGCGGTGGTTTAAGAATCCTAAGTTTTAAGTTTAATAAAATGTGACCACAAAAACTAAATGCCATGAGTTTGTCTCTAAAAGTATAACAACCTTGGCATATTTTAAGACACCAGAACGTTGAGGAAGTTAAAAGAAAAAAGGAAGACCAGAATCAGAAGTTAGGAAAAATAGAAGTAATGAAGATAGATACAGACTACAAGAAGGAAAGTAGAGACAAGAAAGGTAATAGCTACACAAGAAACGGAAGAAGTCATGAAGATAGATACTCCAGACAACAGAAAGTAAGTAAAGACGAAGTAGAAGGTTTAATATGGGAGGTATACCCACGGATATCCCTCATAATACAAAAAATAAATAGACAATTAAATACGAGGGTACAACCACGGGTGTCTTTCATAAAGAATAGATATACCGGTTACATAATATATATACTCAGAATGAAGTGGGTATATAACATTTCTTTATTCTTTCTTTCTTTCTTTCTTTCTTTCTTTTTTTCTTTGAAGTTCTCTAAAATCTATGACACGACACACTATCTCAAGTATAACAGGGAAACTTTTTCAAATACAAAATCATTTGAACATGTCCAAGACACATAGTAGATTTGTTCATGGGTCTGTTGCGTACTACCTGAAACCCTCGACCGGGTGGGTATACTTTGCTTCAGGGCCCTGGAAGGGCGGGTTTCCTATATTTTCTATGAATATTACTTTATGAAAATTGATATGTAGTTAAGTGGTAGCCCGGTATCATATGTGGGGAGGTGGTGAGACCCTAGTATCGATGTAGTATAACAAAGTACCAAAGTGTCTTTGTGGCAAACTCCGGAACGATATATGTAGCCAACTCAAGCTCCAGCAGCAGTCGTCATTAGTAGATAAAGAAGACACAACATACAAACATACACGTAAGTTGGATAGTCACAAGGTGCTTAGTATTTATTTTCAGGCTCGTGTCGTGGGCTCTGTTTCGGAGAGACAGAGAGAGAGAGAGAGAGAGAGAGAGAGAGAGAGAGAGAGAGAGAGAGAGAGAGGGGGTAATTACTCTACCTTCTAACATGGTATCGACTTCTATATCGCTGTCCCACACGAGGGACCAGGCCCATGTGAACCCTGCTGCGGCCGAAAGGCAAACGAGGACAATCTTCTTGCTCGTTCCTCGTCACCACGTCACCACGTCACTTCCGCTTCCGGTCAACACCCGGAACTCCCGGTTTTAGCTTTCAATTCCTCTTCCGGGGTTATTCCTCGGTCACGTTACCGGCAACCCGTTGTGTGTCCACTCCTCCAAACTCCAACCCTTGCCTGCCTCCACCTCATTTTCCCCTCTTTCTCTAGCAGTCCGCACACAGCTTTATTTTTATTCTCAAATTCTGCTAGACCCTAATAATTACGCTACATAGACCTTTCACCGAATTGCCAATATTGTGGTTTCCCTACTTGAGTCAAACATATTTTTACTGTGCCATTTTTATTGTGCCATTTTTATTGTGCCATTGTATAATAAAAAGAGAACCAGTACTACCACTACTTTATATAATATTGTATTCTGAGTATGACACTAAACAGTGAGGCTGCAGTTCTGGAGCGCTGGGGAATTTGGAGTCATCCTTTTATTGCCATTATTCCCAGGTTTCTAAAACAAAACTCTTCTAGAACGTCTTAAAACTATGAAATTAACGTTTCAACTGATGTTTTTAGCAAGGGGCCATGCCCGCACACCTTACCTGAGAGTTTGTACGGTCGAAACATTTGGGAAAATTTTAGAAATCGAGCTCTGAAAGCTTTTTTTTTTTTTTTTTTTACCTGCAAGCGCACTATTAGAAAAAAACCCCTGTATAGCAATATTGAAAATTAATAAATAACATTGAATTTGTTTTTTAGCAAGCCTCCAACGGGTCTAACCATGCTTGATAGTTTGAAACTTTGAAACTTTGAAAATCTTGGTTAACTTTGAAATTTTGCTTGAATTCATGTACTTTAAAACGTACGCTAAAATCCTTGAAAAACACGCCTGTTTTGACTATGTTTTGACGCAAGTAAAAAAAAGCCTTAAAACTCTTGTAGAACGCCTTAAAACTATGAAATTAACGTTTCAACTGTTGTTTCTAGCAAAGTTTATAAGAGTTTTAACTGTTACGGTTCCATTCCTGTCCCATAATAGATGTGTTGGAAATAATGTTTAAAATGACTTTCATCTATACTAATACATTGGCTCTGATACTTCAATTAAGTATGAAGTATTTACTTGTTTAAAATGATTGTGAAGATGCATGTTTGTACTGTATATAATTGGACACAGCGAACCGAGTTCAAATCCTGGACAAGACTGTTTGCATTTCATAGAACGCTAATACCCTTGAGAATTGTAAGAATTCAACCATTCTCTCTCCAATTATGGATAAATAGTAGGGCAGACTGTGCTCTTTAACCCGGTCTAGGAGAAGGAAAACTCTGAATTAAAACCCTTTAAACTCCGCTTCGCTTAAAGATTGGCCTTGGGTCACATCCTGCTTGTGTGTATGGGTTCGGTAAATATACAGTATCCTCCGCGAATTATTGATGCAGTTTTAAAACGGCTATGTATGATATTATATAGGCTAAAATATGCTTCCCAAACACATTCTAAAGACAGTCTTACTCATTAATACAGTAATAATGTAGTAATATATAGTAATATGTATTAACGATAAATTGAAAACAGTAATAATGTAGTATAAATTATTCGTCTGCAGCCAATCAGCAGGAAGGAGAAACAAAAGCTCGTAACTGACATTGTTATTTTAAAATTATTTACCAGTTATACTGTATCATCTCTCTTTTCTAATTTTTTATTCTATATTAACTGACATTGTTATTTTAAAATTATTTACCAGTTAGGGTGAATGTGAGCGTTTTTCTGCTAAAAAAATGGCCTAAGAAATTCATGAAATTGCCGAAATTATGAAAAAAACAAATGTGGTATAATTGTCGTGCCTTACTTGGAACTTGTTCTTTGATCCGAACGGCCGTGAACTCACAATGACCGTAGAGGGAATTGAATGATTAGAACGAATCGAAGGCTCGACAATGTTCAAGAACATTCTTTTCCTTCTAAGAAGAAATAGATTCTTCGAGAAGAAGACCCTTCTAGATTTGTTCTTTTGGAAATATTATATAAATATAGCTACAGTTTGCAGTTGGAGTTGGACAGTTGGGCTGAGGTCGGTCGAGGTACGAACCGGGGGAACGATCTGTTGTCGCTGAAAACGAAAAGGGCCGTCCTGATAGTTACCGACTGAAGAAAAAGTTAATACCACCAAAAAAGTTTGTCACCAAAAGTTTACTCAAAGTACTGAAATTCTAAGGACCATATAAAGAACATTATTCATTATTATTGAAGCTGACCCCTCTCTCTCAAGAACAATATAAGTTGAAGGAATTATATAAATGAGTCAAATTTGAAAAGAAACGAAAAGTTTGTTATCAACTTTATTTTACTACGAAAAAAATACTACGAGAGATGTTATGAATAAAACGATATTCCCCTGTCCACAGATACCCGTGGAGATAAAAGTAATTGACCGTAACGAAGAGCACGCGGCCTGTGTAAGTTGATACTGACTTGATTGATACCGCTGACCGACGCAAGGACTACTAGAATACTGTGGGTGTGATAAACAGAAACCCCAAACGTTTACACTCGCGCCGAACGAAGTTCGTGACTTGTATAAGTTTTAATAGTGCACCCACGGAGTGCATAGTGTAAAGACGCCAGTGTAAATCCTATTGTGACAACCCCGCTACGTTATACAAACTTTGAGGGCAAAATCCGCCAGTATGCGGGGCCGTGAACGGTGAACCGTGAACGGGTGAGTGTATACTGTATACATAATTGGAAATCATGATTTTTAATTCGATTTTGGCATAAAATATCCCAAAAAGGGTTGACATGTCGTAAAGCCAAACAAACATATTATTGCTTGAAAAATTATAAGTATTAGATATGAATATGAATAGTTACTTGAAACCATATAATTGGTTGAAGAGAAAAACTGACTTTGGTATTAAATAACACAACAAAAATTAACCAGCCAATAATTTCATTTGACAACTGACAAAAATACTATCGCATTAAGAAAGCACTCAATGAATACTGATATTGCGATCAGACATTTCGTATAAACTATTTTCATTGACTTAATTTCAGGTCTGTGCTCCAATTGCTTTGTTTTTCCTTGACAAAGACAAACAGTTGATTCCAATTGCAATTCAGTTGCAACAGAAGAAAGCGCCAGATAATCCAGTGAGTTTCTTTACTTTATTTAAAGGATTTTGTCTTAATGAACATTGAAACTAAGATTACACACACACACACACACACACACACACACACACATATATATATATATATATATATATATATATATATATATATATATTCATATGATTAATCAATGCCTGAAGAAGATATCAGAAGATCTGAAACACATGTCGCAAATGTAAGATAAAAATAATTAAAAAAAAACATAATCCATTTTGCGGATCTTTTTTATGAAATATTTAATTTTCTCCCGTTGGACCCATAACAACACTTTTATAATATATATATATATATATATATAATATATATATATAATATATATATATAGTATTGTCCATAAATTGGTACACTTCTACCATTATTAAAAAATAATTTTCTTTTAAAGATTTTAGAATTTATCATTTCTGGTTTGTTATTACACAATCAAAGCAGATATTAGGTATTATTTATTACCGAACTCTTTAGCCAAGAAAAATATCAACTTTTGTTTAAAAATATGCTATATAGAATTTTGCATGGGGGTGTACTTATTTTGGGGCTGCTGCATCTTCCCACTTTTGCTACAGAGTTTGGTAATTAATAATAACTAATAATATCCGTTTTTATTCTACATTATACAAGGATTAATAAATTCCTGGCATCTATGGCTTAGAAGAAAATTACCATTGTGAGGGTGTTAAACGTTTGTTTGTCAGACTGTCCAGTTCATTGTTTTACTTAAACTTTTCTTATCGGAGGGAAGAGCCCTGAGATTGATTTTGCTGGTTCAACACATAAAATGCCACAGGGTCGGCCATCATATTCATAAAGCTATTTGAGATCTTGTGCTAGATAAATCTGGGTCATCTAGGTGAAGGTGTATGATGTTGAAAGACCAGAAACATCTTGGATTGCATCATTAATAATATGGTCAGGTGCATCTTCTAGGTGTATTTCTTGATATGATTTTTAAAAAACTTTCTATTGCCTATTTTAATATTACCTTATATTTTACAGATTGTCCAGTACATTGTTTTAATTAAACACTTTTCCTTTATTTCTTACAGATTTTTATGCCAACTGATCCACCAAGTTTATGGACATTGGCCAAAATGTGGTACAACAATGCAGATGCAGCTATTCATCAGTCATTAACACATTTAGGTAAATAATCAGTTGAGAATAAAATAAAAACATCTTTAACATTTTATGTCTAATTTCATTTGTCTACATATCCCGCCTTTTTATTCTGGAAATCATTTTGATTGGTTAATCTTTATCTCTTGAATTTGATTGCTCAGTTGTTTTCTGATTATAGAAATCATTTGAAAATAAAGAAAATAATCTTGAACATTTTATGTCTAATTTCATTTGTCTACATATCCTGCCTTTTTATTCTGGAAATCATTTTGATTGGTTAATCTTTATCTCTTGAATTTGATTGCTCAGTTGTTTTCTGATTATAGAAATCATTTGAAAATAAAGAAAATAATCTTGAACATTTTATGCCTAATTTCATTTGTCTACATATCCCGCTTTTTTATTGACCATAAATGATCTACTGATTATAGGAATCATTTTGATTGGTTGAATTTTTGTTCTGTTGAATCTGATTGGTCGGTTGTTTGCTACACACTTTGGTTAGTTGGTTGTTTGGTTTAATGGCATATCAACCCATGTGTGTTATTTAATGCTAAAACTTTTTTGAAATATTATATATAATATATATATATATATATATATATATATATATATAATATATATATGATTTATTTAAGAACTAATTTTCAATAATTCCATGTATATTAATAAATTGATAAAAAATAATTTTAATTAGCTTGATGTGTATCAATAGATTGGTACAAATAATTTTCATTAACTTCATATATATACCACCCCCTCCGCACGAGCAGGATGTGACACAAAGTCAATTTCTTAAGTGGAATCTAACAGGTTTGAATTCAGAGTTTTTCCTCAGCCAGACTGGGTGTCCTACTACTTACCCAATGCTAGAGGGACAGTAGTTGATTGCATACCTTTCCAAAGAGTATTTGCGCGAAATTCAAAGAGCCTTGTCCAAGATTTGAACTCGGGTCGACGAGAACATCTCCTACCACTCTAACCATTACATCATGAGCCTCCATATAGCCAGCATATAGCTCTCCTGAATTATTACTTGTTCCGATCCATGGCTCACTTTGTGTTTGCTATGCTTTAACAATCTAGAGGAGGTGGAAGCTTCAGTGAAGGATTTCATCCGGAGGGACAAGAACTGGTATCAATATAGGATCAAAGAACTGGTATAAATGTAGCTTCACCTCGCATATAGTCTGGACAAGTCATAATCTGAAGGAGCACCATTGGATTATTACTTAAGGTCCATGGCCCACTTCCTGTTCTTATGACACTTCGATTAAAATGGCCATAAATCAGTTTTAATTATCAAATTATGACACGAAGGCTCCCAAGTTCAAAATGAAGGTTCCAGAGTTCGTGAAAGTTCCCAAGTTTGATAAGTAACACCCGAAGAAGGCCGGAGAGCATATCGGCCCAAACGTTGTGTATTTAACAACAGACCAAGTGGGTTTACACTGCTAACTGAAATTACAGGCGGCCAGTATTTTGGTTGTGGATTGATAACATATATTGGTGTTGCCAATAGAATGCTACACAGAAAAATATAACAAGAAAGATAGAAAGAAAGAAAGAGAGTAGGTGCTTAATAGAGAGAGGAGGTGATCTCGCGGAAGCGGTAACGCTAATCTGTTTTAATCGAACATAATGAAGAGAGAGAGAGAGAGAGAGAGAGAGAGAGAGAGAGAGAGAGAGAGAGAGAGAGAGAGAGAGAGAGAGAGAATGCAAAACATTTATACTGTTAAGGAGTGTTCAAAAGAAACAACCATATATAGAGAAAACCTTTATTTGTAACAGAAAACGACAAAATAATAATAAAACATTAATATCTTTGCATTTCAATAAATCCTAGTTAGATGCCTTCAAATTATCTACAAAAATCATCAAAGTATTCTTTGCAGCTTTGCTCCGATATTTGGTACTGAAGTCACACGAGCTGGACCATGGCACCGGGCGGGGATTAGTATTGCATTAGCAATCCCAGACAATGTGTTAATTACTGTATAAGACGCACCCCCATTTCAGCAGGTCAGATTCAGGAAAGAGTTTTTAGTGTATTTAAGCATATATTGTTGAAAACAGTCTAACTGTGCATTACACAAGCAGAAACATAGCTGTATAAAAGCAATTTGGCAGTACAGGCAAGCAATAAGCATACAAAAGACATATCAATAGCAGGAAATAATAATAATAATAATAATAATAATGATAATAATAATAATAATAAAAGAATTTGTCAACTGGTGGATTTTGCAGTGCCAGCAGATCACAGGGTGAAGCTCAAGGAAAATGAAAAAAATGGACAAATATCTGGACCTTGCCAGAGAACTGAAAAAGTTATGGAATATGAAAGTGAAAGTGATACCAATTGTAGTTGGTGCACTTGGAACAGTCCCAAAAGGATTGGAAAAGGGACTGGAAAGTTTAGGAATCAGAGGAAGGATTGAAACCATTCAGAACACTGCACTGCTGCAATCTGCCAGAATAATCAGAAGAGTCATGGAGACCTGAGGAGACTTGCTGTCACTCAGATTCCAATGAAAGACCGTCAGCTAATGTTGATGTGAAAACTCAAAAGGAGTAAAATAATAATAATAATAATTAATAATAAAATTAATACTAATAATAAAATTATTATTATTATTATTATTATTAATAATAATAATAATCTTATTATAATGGAGATTGTGTGTTTTTCTGTCTGTAACCGAAACTATATTCCTACTCAAGTCACAATTCTCTTAGTTATTGACATCACATTCTCCATGATTTTATTTTTATCTAAATCTCAATTATTAATAAAATTGTGTTACATTATTAATACTGTTAACTATGTCTACATACTGATAACATGCAATTATATTTATATATACAACAAAATAGTGGTTTACAGTGTGAACGGGAAGGCTAATTTGCATATTAATATTAAAAAATCAAATTCAATAAATATGTGCTTAGTATTATTGATTTCTAACTGTTTGGTTTTATGTTAATGAATATAAGCAAAAATCTCTTCAATGAATCTTAAATGAAATCCATTAACAAGAAAAAATAAGTGTCATTTTATTCTTTACTTCCTCTTATAACTAAATACTTAAATTAGAAAAAACAACAATGAAAGACGAGAGTGATGGAAGAGTAAGTTTCAGTTGTTCCATTTTTTATTATACTCCCTCTGTTTCAAATCTTTTATTATACTCCCTCTGTTTCAAATCTTTTTATCTGTATTCTTATTTAGTTTCATTAGCCTTTCTAATTTAATACAATATTTTATTATATTAAAACTTAAATACTTGCACCCGGAGGGTGCATATATTTGCTAGTAATAATAATATTAGTAATGATAATAATAATAACAAAACATTGGACACGAAAATAAAGCCAGCAGTGCATAAAGCAAGAAGTAAGGTAAAGTAGAATCCTTTTTATAAAAGCATTTTGCCACTACTTAAACATACGAATTAGCCTAGGCCTACGGAAAGTTTCAAACTTCACCTCCGATGTATAAAACGCAGGGCGATTTTTTGAGCCAAAACTTTGGAAAAAAAAGTGCGTCCTATATGCCATCAAATACGGTAATTATTGCTTACCTTCCGGCATCTTTTCTGTGTTATCTTCATCATTTGTATGATTATTTTCCTGATCTTTACTTAGCTTTGATTTGTTTTTTAATCACCTTAAATTGTTTGTTTTTTCCCTAGGGTTCACACACTTAATCATGGAAGGTGTTGTATTGGCCATGCACAGAAATATCTCTTTGTCGCATCCTGTATTTAAACTTCTGGCTCCACACACACTATACCTGTTGGCAATCAATGCGTAAGTACTAGTCAAAAATCTCGCTGGATATCCCATAATTAACGACCTTGTGTCACATCCTACTCATGCCGAAAGGGTTTGGTAAATATATATATTTATCAACTCCTCAGCACGAGCAGGATGTGACACAAGGTCAATTTCTTAAGCGGAGTTTAACAGGTTTGAATTCAGAGTTTTCCTTCTCCTAGATCGGTTGCCTAAACAAGGTTAAAGAGCCCAGTCTGCCCTACTATTTACCCATAGCTGGAGGGAGAGTAGAATTCATACCTTTCCCAAGGGTATTAGCGCTAAGTGAAATGCAGTTACCACGTCTAGGATTTGAACTCGGGGTGACGAGTCCATTTCCTATGACTTTAACCATTATACCACGCGCTTGGTTTGGTAAATATAAGGTGTCCCATCGTGGTGGAATGGTTAGCAAGCTAGATCAATTACTTCTGAATAACAAGTTACTCATTGTTTCTGTTAATAATGAAATGAACACAATACGGTGTTGTTTTTCTTTTAGACGTCTTTTATTCAATACTAAGTTAAAATGAACACACGTGGATAAATGACCTCGGACAACCAGATGTCATTTTGTATCTGTTCCGTCCCTTCACCCAGCCAAAAATGGCTTACTAACTATCTTTTCTATTCTCATTGTTGGCTCTGGCCAAACAGAGCCAAGGTCAGCAAAAGGTTAACTCTTGTCAATCACTTACACGGGATACAGGATTTTTCCGCAATTCAGAAATTACTATTATTTTCAATTTATACACTACTGTACATAATTCATAGGCAACCTATCAATTATGTAACAAATCAATCAATGAACAAAATTCAAAATGGTTTATATTGTTACAACGTTATAAAGTTTTATTTATTTAAGCATCATATTCATATTTTTTTTATTTTAAAATTTTAATTTTTGCAACATCTTATTTTTGGTTATAGGAGAGGTCTGCAGTTTTTGATATCCCCGGGAGGCTGGGTGGACAATACAATGAATATTGGAACAGAGGGAATGTTCGACCTAATCGCTCGTGGGTAAGTTCTTGATACCTTATGGTACTTGTTATTAAATTATAATTTTCCAGACTGAAATTAAGCAATGATGAGTTTGTTCACTACTTAAATGGGTGACCATTTAAGTAAAAACCGGTACTGTAAATAACCTGGTATCAAAATGACTTGATTTAACATTAAATGAAGTGGAAAGGTTTGATATGCTGTAAAAACCAACCAACCAACCAACCAACCAACCAACCGATTCAAAGTGAACCAAATAATTTCTAGGGGGTCATTGAATAAATAAGAGGATTTTTTGTGGAAATAGCAAAATATTTTTTCCTTTAGAATTATTTTCCCATAAATGTAAACTCTCGCAAAATATTTGTTTTGAGGCTATTCACAATGGCCACAAATCAAACGGAGTGCTCTTGGTTTGAACTAAGGTCTGTCATCAAATTTTGTACCCGGTCATGTTTAACGGAATTAAAACAGTCTACCCCGGTGGATTGAATAAAGGGTTCGGTTGGAAGTTCTGTGAAGGCCCCCGCTTATGCCATGAAGGCTCCCGAGTTCAAAATGAAGGTTCCAGAGTTCGTGAAAGTTCCCAAGTTTGATAAGTAACACCCGAAGAAGGCCGGAGAGCATATCAGCCCAAACGTTGTGTATTTAACAACAGACCAAGTGGGTTTACACTGCTAACTGAAATTACAGGCGGCCAGTATTTTGGTCGTGGATTGATAACATATATCGGTGTTGCCAATAGAATGCTACACAGAAACATATAATAAGAAAGATAGAAAGAAAGAAAGAGAGTAGGGGCTTAATAGAGAGAGGAGGTGATCTCGCGGAAGCGGTAACGCTAATCTGTTTTAATCGAAAATAATGAAGAGAGAGAGGTGCGTGCGTGTATAGAATAAACTTTGGCGGTATGTCTGTGGAAAAATAAATTCGAGTATTTGAAATTGTTGTGTTTGTTTTAGCGGTAATGATAATGATAACACTGTTGATATTGCGTCTCAGCCCCTTTCAAAAAAGTATTATTATTGCGTTATTGGTAAATGAGGGTTAACATACCCCAATTACCCTTGTAACATTTTCCCAATAAGCACATATGTACGAGGATGCAATTCAAAACAAATCCCTGTACCAAGATCAAATTAAACTTTTCTTGGGTAGAATTTTACGAGGTGGTGGCATTTATATTCACCCTTGAATTCATCTGGGGTCACTAGGGACCAAATTACTGGCTGGGGTAAAAGAAAATAGGAAACAAATAAATGTAGTGGTAAGTAATAGGAGATTTGGAAAGTGTACACCGTATATAATCGCGGATAGATCGCACTTTTTAAAAAACCAAAACTTCTACTAAAACCAGTAGTGCAACCTATCCCTTTGACACAGATGTAAAACAGCACTACTTTTATTTCTATTTATCGATAAGTTGCAACGATTATAAAATTAAATAACTATACTATGCGTAAATGATTAAATATTTTTCTAAAGTCTCCTGTACTGTTTGTTTGTTTGTTTGTTTTGTTTTACGGCATATCAACCTCAGTGGGTCATTTAATGCCAATAAAGTTTTGAAATAAATCAATTCTTAATGGATAATACAATTTTTTTTATAAATACATTTTTCTATTTAACCCATAGATGGGATCCTAACAGGTACTACCACTCCGGGTCAGAGTGGACCAGGGAGCAATGGTGATGAATGGGGTGCTCCACATTCCCCAGACCTCCAAAACTAGAACCTCACCATCAGATAGAGTTTAACGTCATTCCCAGGACATGTAGACCCGCAGCCACTGCCTTCTAGCACCCATATGATAAAAAGGGGTTGGGGCTTGCCATAAGGGCAATAGGGTTGGGAAAATCATATAGGTGCTAGGGCTTGACGTGACCAGCCGATTGATCGGAGGGGGCCTCTCCGACCGCCCGTCTAGCCCAAGATAGGGCCAAAGTGGAGTATTGCAGGTCATCATCCACCTGGGCTCTATCCTTAAGCATCACGGGTCACCACCCACGGCCAACAGGTGGCCCCATTGGGGGAGTTTTACCCCTCTGCAGAGGTGCAGTCGGTGCATTCTAACGCCCCAGCCGACAGGGCGGCGATTCTAATGATATTATCTCTGGCACGTTATTCTGCATTAGTACCTAGTTTGTGTATTTAGTCAGATTATAATGTGGTATATCTGGGATTCAACTTCCAATACCTATTTTGACAACCACAAATTACGGGTGCGATCTATCCACTGGTGTCACCTATCCGCGAGTATATACGGTACTTAAATTTAATCAGATGCTATATAACCCCTACAAGGATGGGTATATACAGCTAGTATTCATATATTGATTTGGGAATCAAATCCTTATGATTGTTCAAGAAATGTTTAAATTCCGAAAATGTATCATCCATCTTTGGAAGATTCTATTTTAAAACCATTGCCGACAATTTGTCTTCTTTCTAGGTTGAACATTTGGAGTTTTGATATCCATGGGACCCTTCCAGCTGATCTGAAAGAACGAGGAGTAAGTGAACAATATATTTCAGTTTTCAAGCAATGGCAGAATCAACATGCATATTTCCAGCTTGGCGTTGTAAGGTTCAAGGTTATAATAATGTTATAATTAGTTGAACAAAACAACCCCGACCAAGGGTGTGAAATGTAACACTGGACTTTAATATAAGCACATGGAGAAACATTTAAGACATGAAATACATATACATGAGACAAGATACATAGTGGATATTATACGTACATAGAAGTAATGAGGGATTATGGAGAGTCCATAAGAAAGAGAATTTACTAGCGTTGTGTTCGGGGCAGAAGCCCCCACACGAGAAAGGTGTAGACATAAACGTCTAACCTATGTGTGTGAGTTCCTAGAGAAGAAAGAGGAGGAGAGTTTAAAACAGGCGCTTAGATACAAAACCCCCAAAACTGGTGGCAAAAATCGGGAACCCAGAGGGGAGATAACTCTTCCAGGCAAAGGGCAGACAACCCAACAGCGTTTCCAAAATTCTTGCTGTTATCACTGATTAGAGTCCTGTTTTGGCTATTGTTGGTGATGACTATGTAGATGGCTTCTGAAGCCAAACATATCTCGCATATTGTATAGTAACAGTGGAGTAGATGTTATTTACTAAGCCTTGATTAGTCTGTCACACCGGTCTCAGGTTACTTACAGTAACGTGCTATTACTAACTCATCTAAATAATGAGCAGGATTATCACTACTGGGGTGATCTGCTTTCAGTTTTACTTAACCATCAACAAAGGAAGAATATAGTAAAGATGGTAGAAAGAAAGAACGGAATAATATAGTAAAGTTGGTAGAAAGAAAGAAAGGAAGAATATAGTAAAGTTGGTAGAAAGAAAGAAAGGAATGATATAGTAAAGTTGGTAGAAAGAAAGGAAGAATATAGTAAAGTTGGTAGAAAGAAAGAAAGGAAGAATATATAGTAAAGTTGGTAGAAAGAAAGAAAGGAATAATATAGTAAAGTTGGTAGAAAGAAAGGAATAATATAGTAATAAAGAAAAAAGGAAATATAGTAAAGTTGGTAAGAAAGGATAATATAGTAAAGATGGTAGAAGAAAGAAAGGAAGAATATAGTAAAGTTGGTAGAAGAAAAGAAAGGAAGAATATAGTAAAGATGGTAGAAAGAAAGAAAGGAATAATATAGTAAAGTTGGTAGAAAGAAAGAAGGAATAATATAGTAAAGTTGGTAGAAGAAAGAAAGGAAGAATATAGTAAATTTGGTAGAAAGAAAGAAAGGAAGAATATAGCAAAGTTGGTAGAAAGAAAGAAATGAATAATATAGTAAAGTTGGTAGAAAGAAAGAAAGGAATAATATAGTAAAGTTGGTAGAAAGAAAGAAAGGAAATATAGTAAAGTTGGTAGAAATAAAAAGAATGAAGGTAGGAAAGTTGTCATGAATTAAGCATTGTTTAATCTGGTACATAGACCTTAGGTTACTTACAGTACCTTTTGTTACTTTTGTGATTTACTAAGCTTTATTCAATATGATCCACAAGTTCCCAATCACTTACTGTCGTTATTAAGAAGTAATCCATAGTAACAATACAATAGTTAGAAAATTATTTAGTCTATCAATTAAAATATCCTTGCTTGTAATGCACGTATAAACAAATGAAACAATGTTTGATGATATAAATAATCCTTTTCTCCAATTAATTAACAGGTGGAGGATCCAGAAGTCTTACCATATTACCCATTCCGAGATGACGCTATACTTTACTATAATATTATCAAGGAGTATGTAAACAGCTATATAAACATATACTATGGTAAGTAGTATTTGGTTTTTGTCTTTGTTGCAAAACTGGACAGTATATTATTTTGCTGATAGAATCAACTGTATTACCATTATATCTTATTATAAATGGAGATTCAGTGTCTGTCTGTAACTGAAACTATGTCACTACTTACGTCACTATACCCTCAGGAATTGCGTTTATCAATGAGTATTTGATTTATAGTCAAATCATTGATACATAGAATCTTATTTATTAACGAGGTCTATATGAAAATATATCTCTTATATATCATTAAAAAGATAAAGGTTTACATAGAATACTATTTTTGGAGGATATGTGCTTAATTGAAGTCATGCCTAATTTTTGAAAATCAATTAGTTAATAATTAATGAATTTAGGCGGGCATATATGTTCAAATGTAAGGCTAAACCGATCGAGAAAATGTCAATCCCTGAATGTACATTTCGACCTATTAGGTCTCATCAGCAAGGTTATAGACATGGGAAACTGCTCCGTGAGTGACTCGAAACCTCGACTTTTATTTACGTACTTTCATAGAATATTATATGATTAATTTGCATACTGGTTTTAACCGGGTTTAATAAACAATTACTCGTCGTTATTGATTTCTAATATTATTGTTTTATTCTCCAATGTATAAAAATCAATCCTGTGAATGAGTTTATATAGAAGCTAATTAACATATGATTAAGATAGGTGTAATCTTTTTATATTCATTCATATAATTTTGATAGTCTTTCTAATTTAATATATTTAATTATATTAAAATATTAAAACTTACACCCGGAGGGTCCATATTTCCTGCAAGTCTATATAACAGATCTATTATTTAAGAAATACTTGCACTACTTCTTGATCCTTTTAATCCTTCTCCTTCTTGATTTTCAATACTTTTCTATAGTAAAATCATTTGCAATGTACTTATATGATACATATATTTACCCTATTTTGACTGTAATATTTGCATGAATTCCTGATTATTCACAATCCCTTTTTTATTACACTCCGTCAGTGCACTCTCTGAAGAGTGGTAAGACACCACACACAAATGGGTTATTTCCTAGAAGTCTAACAAATATATATATATATGTGAAGTCAGTGTTTCATTGAAATTATTCCCAGTTTCACTTCGATCTGGAATAGTAGTACCCATCAAGGCCCCATCTAACACTCTCTCTCTCTCTCTCTCTCTATATATATATATATATATGTGTGTGTGTGTGTGTGTGTGTGTGTGTGTGTGTGTGTGTGGTGTGTGCGCGCACGTGTGTGTGTGTGAAGAAAAGGAAGTGAATCCGACGGTATGTAGTATATTAAGAAAGAATGAAAAAACACAGGTTTAAATGAGTTAAGTGGTGAGTTTATTGGCCGACGCTGCAGTGTTTCGATCTATTAATTAGATCATCTTCAGGGCATTTGTTGGTATATGGAAGGTAATAAGAAATTTTTATCACAGAATAACGAGAAAAGCGAGTGGTAGTCTTTGTTATTCAGTCTGTTTAAAATTTTTAGTGTCAATACTTAAGCATTTCGGTATTTTATACCATCTTCAGGACACTGTTAAGTGATGTTTATGTGAGGAACAAAATGAAAGATGTTAAGTGTATAGTGAATGTGTGAATATGATGTTATTAACCGTTAATTTTTATATGCGCGTTTGTTTACGAAAAGCAAATGACGTGATCAATGCATGTGAGAAAATGGAAGGGGAAAAACATATAATGACGCATGCTTTAACGTGAATAAGCGGAGAACGAAAAGTTAATAAAGATATTCCGTATTTCATATGGAATATTAATGTTAGAAAAATAAGAAAATTAAAACAATATATAAATACATATAATACATATATATGCATATCCACATAAAATCATACATAGACACACACACGTACACACACACACATATATATATATATATATATATACATACACATACATATATATACATACATACGTGCATACATATATATAATATATATATATATATATGGCATTATCTCCAAGATACACTGTTTCTCACCGTCATTAGTTGCAATAAAAAAGTGACTATAATCAAAAGAGGAAAAGAAAATACTAGTTCCAATTAATAATAATGTTTAACAATACTTCATGGCAAAAGTATAAAAATGAATAAAATATTCTTGTTTATTCTTTGTATTTTCCCCAGATTCCCCTGAAAAACTCACAGGTGACTCGGAAATTCAGAGTTGGGCTGAAGAACTCGCAAGACCAAGAGAAGATGCTGGCATTGGACTTTTAGTAAGAAATACTATTTCTCGGTTATTTCCAATGAGTCTAACATAAACAAAGGGGAACCACTCTTGACTGATAAATTATTTATTTATTTATTGATCTACTAGGAAAAAAGAAGACGGGATTAGGGTTAGGGTTAGTTTAATGGGAAAATGAATAAATGATTTATCAGTCAAGAGTGGTTCCCCTTTGTTTATGTTAGACTTATAGGAAATAACCTATTTCTCTTTGGTTGTTTGGTTGGTTTCTTTGTTTTTCGCATATTAACCTTCGTGGATTCTTTAATGCCAAAGCTATTCTTGTAGAACAGTTGTGATATTATTTAACCCAAAGTGGGGATTAGGGAGTTCATTCCTATCACAATGGGTATTAGTCTAAAAGTGAATGCAATAGCACAACTGGAGTTCGAACTCACTTACTTTGTTGTCACAAATTCATCAATGACTGCAAATGGACGTCTCTCAGTATCAGTGATTAAGTATAACTACTTAATCACTGATTAGGGCTATTGATTGGGTGAGGTTTAAACTATGTGACTACGCCTAGTCTATGAATTTAACGTGTATTGTTAGCATCCTTCCGTCTACGAGAGACGATGGAGTAGTGTCCATTTTTTTCGGGACTATATAGCATGGGCGAGTTCATATGGAGGATGAACTGTTGCCCAAGCAGCAAATCATCCCTCTTCACACTGCCGCTGTGATTCAAATGAAAGGTAAGGAATCAATGCAGTTTGGCAGTGGCAATGTTGCAGGAGTTGGTGGGTAGCACTGGATTTCAGCATCACACCACATTAGGGACCCCGGCTCCTGATTTGTCTTGGGGGTTTACTCCCCTAGTCTTTCATTGGGATAAGGTACAGCTACCAGGCAGCGGAGGTTTTGTATCGGACGTTTCCTTGACTAAAAGAATTGAATAAAACGTGTATTATAGCACACCTTATATATATCAAAATATTCCAACACCCAGTGTATTAGTCTGAATGTGAATGTAATAGCACAACCGGAGTTTGAACTCACTTCCTTTGTTGTCACCTTTCATCATGTTAACCAATGTGCCATGGGGACTCACCCCCCCCTTTTCTCTTTTGTTAATGTAGTTGTTTGTACAAACAATGTTTTAAAGAAACCATTTAAATATATTTGACATCAAAAACCAATTGACTTGTTTTATTGGTTTAGAAATAGACAGCAGAGATAAAGAATTGATTTCAAGTTTTTGTTTGGTTTGTTTATATTCCCTTGGGGGTACTAATGCCCCTAGGAAAAGTATGAACCCAATTCTTCCAAACATCCCCACTCCAAAGTAAAATGCTTTCAAAGCTCAAAAGAAGTTGAAGATGCTATTTTTGAATTTAATATATATATATATATATATATATATATATTAAATTTTTACTTGAAGGCACTTACAACGCATGTATCGCATAAAATTCGATACTTTTTCTTATAGAAAATAAACTTGACAAGTGTAATCCCAACAAAGGATGGCACGATGTGTAGAATACCGTACAGACTGTTTCGACTTTATTAAGTCTCATCAGCGGTATATACTAACGATTTCCCTCCGACAGAAATCGAAACCGGGACTTCAGCAGACACAGTGAAACACCAGTGAAACACTAGTGAAACACTTTTATCGCCTCGGCCACAGTACACAGCTGACCATCCTAGCGAAATTAAGCTTGTCAAGTGATACTCACGCCTCTACCATAATAGGTAAGGGGGCGCTATTGAGAGAATAATAACAACAAACAGACCGTTTGCCCTTCGGCGAAGTGAATAAGATTTTTGGATGTTTGTTTATTTTAGAAACGATATATATATATATGGTGGGCCAAAAGTTGAGTTACAGTTAACACTTAAACTTAATGAAGTAACTGTAACTCTACTTTTGGCCCACCCTCCTTTATATATATATAATATATATATATATATATATATATATATATATATATATACCGATAACTAAAGCGTAAACGCAACGCTCTCCTCTATAAGGGACGAAGCACTCTATGGCGGCCTTTACATACATAGAGATGTATGTATTAAAACTGGTAAAATCCCATTCGCATTCTATATGTGATGACGGCCTAGCGGTTAAGGTGTCTGACTGACACTGAACCAATCGGATTTCAGTCCCGGTTGTAGGTAGCTTACCAATGTCTAGCCACACCAAAGAGACTTGATAAGTCGAAACACGTGTCTGTGGATGACTATATATATATATATATATATATGTGTGTGTGTGTGTGTGTGTGTGTGTTTGTGTTTGTGTATATATATATATCAACCCCACCGCACGGAAATCAGAATTATTGAACTAACTTCAAGTTTTTCTTTGGTTTGTTTATATTCCCTTGGGGCCCCTAGAAAAATTATTCTCTCAAAAATCACCACTCTCTTGTAAAATAGTTTCATATATGTATATATGTTGTGGAGGCACGTGGTGTAATGTTATTGTTATAGGAAATGGACAGGATAAGACAAATTCAAATTCTGGACGAGGTTGTTTGCATTTCACTTGGGAAAGGTATGCATCCAACTATTCTCCCTCCAGCTATGGGTAAGTAGTAAGGAAGACAGGGCTTTGTTAATCTTGGTTAAGAAAATGTTCAATCCAAACTCCGCTCAAGAAATTGTGTCGCATCCTACCCTTGTGGAGGGGTTGGTAAATGTTTATATATGTTGATTGATTGAGATACAAGAATTGTTTGTTTTTAACGTTTTTGAGCTTGCCTTTTACTTTTTATTTTTATTTTTTATATCTAATCATAGGAATCATTGGTTTTTAGTTGGCTTAGTATTTATTTTCGTGTCTGCATTTTGATATAAATTCTGATCGTTTGTTGAGTAGTTTTTTCCTTCTCGGAGAAGTTTAATATGGCTAATTTTTCTTCTATGTTTCATTCGGCAGGGTTGGTAAACGTTTATATATGTTGATTGTATGAGATACAAGAATTGTTTGTTATTAGATGATTAAACTTCTTTCTATTCTCTCTCTCTCTCTCTCATCTGACAGGGCACTCCATTAAAAGACGGCAAAGGATATTTCAATAATTTGGATGAGTTGGTAATGGTCTTAACGTGCATAGTGTACACATGCAGTGTTGGACATGCTGCATCGAATTTCCCTCAATATGAAGAGTATGGTTTCCCTGCACACTACCCAGCTTTCATGAAAGGACCCGTCCCAACCTCAAAGGTATGTATACAAGACTGTGATGTAGCAAATTATCAAATCCCTCTCCAAGTAATGTGGCAGTTTTTATCTGGCAGCAAAAACAGATAGACAATAACCAGAGGTACATAAATTTGAACAGATTGAAACAGACAGACAGATAATGAAATGTGGTAGGTATGAACAAATTGAGACAGACAGACAGACAAATAATTAAAGGAGATGGATATGAACAGATGCAGACAGACAGACAGATAATGAAAGGTGGTAGATATTGTTGGATGTTTTGGGGATATAAGGCGTGTGCCAGACGGTCACTACTAAATATAGACTCGTTGACTATCACGTGACCCGAGAAAGATTCCTATTGTCCAATCACTGGCAGTGCTGCTGCTGTTGTTGTTGTATTTAAGAGGCCTGATTCTAAACTTATGACATTGACACTCGGACCATCTTGGATGACGGACTTACAAAGAATACTATAACACAGGATACTTATTGGCTTGCTTACTTATTCACTACATCTGGAACTAAGGATGTCGGCCAGATACTTAACAGATATGAACAGATTGAGATAGATAGATACTTTGTCTCCTCTCCCAGCAATGCACATTGTCTTCCCCATTGAAACGTAAAGCCCCTGTGTTTATGACCACAAATGAACAAACAAGTAAGACTTTTTACCATTTCTATACTCCTTTCATATGCTGCTTGTTCATAGAACAATATATGTATATTTTATCGCTAAGAACATATTTATCTATTCTTGTCAATACTTTTTGTATGTATATTATGTATGTATTAAATGTTCCTATATGTGTAAATGAGCTTATCTTGTATTTCCTTATATTTTTTATTAAGTGTCAGTGTATCATGGGATATACTAATGCTAATATTGGACCTTGGTGAGTGGGGACTCGACTAAATATCCTCCCTATCACCAATCAATCTAATGATGCCTTGACATTTTAAATTTACATGTAATATATTTTGTTTTGATTTTCAGGATATTTTGGTGACAGAAGGAGATATTTTACAGGCCCTACCAAACAGGCACGTTACTCTGGATATCATGACAGTCACAAAAATCCTCAGTTCAAAGGGAACTAACTCCTTGGGAGATTTTGAAGTCCAATACATATTTGATCCTCGGGCCATTCCAGTTGTCAACAAGTAAGCAATTATTTTGTTTTGTTTTGAAAACATTTATTCACAAGGTGCACCATATTACTAAATTTATAAAAAAAAAAACAACAAAAAACAAAACATATCCAGTCGTCCAGGTTTAAGTCCTACGAGTGGTAAGCTTGTGATATATCCGGATTAAGGGATATATTCTGAAGTTGGTATTTGGTATATTATCGCAGTAGTAATTGGTACGTCGAATAGCAAATCGTCTTCCGAGCTGTCGTGGAGTAGTCTGGCGAGTAAGCTTAGGTATAGGTATAGGGGTATTTACATGTGTCCCACTTTCACACGATATGGCACAAGGCCGTTTTATGTGGGCACCACCCACAAGACGTGGGTGGTAGGTAGAAAAATTGCGTCGATCTCGTGGCCATTTCCCCTCAAGGGGGCACCTCAGGCGCCTGTCCCTTTAAATCGAGGGGGCAGGTATTGCCTGGGGGGGGGACGGCCCCCTGGGATCGACGCTATTAACCAACTCAACCTGTCCAGTGGCCGAAACACACTAGGTGTAAGTAGAGGTGCATGTACCAACACAGTGTCGACTATTTATACATGACACTGTCCAATCAGATTATAGTGAGGGGGTACCAAGGTATTTACATATTCATTACATCAGCTTGTTAAGTACTTAAGTTTCATTTTTCATTTACAATAAAAATTGTGTTCTGGGTATGAAGTTAAACTGCATCTAATGGGGAAGTTCCAATTCTGGAGCTTTGGGGAGTATCGAATGCCCCTTCAACGTCATTACTCCCAGGTCCATACTGACCCGGAGCGAGGGTACTTGTTAGGGTCTCATCCATGGGTTAAATAGAAAATAATTAGTTCAAAATAAAGTGTTTAAAAAATTTGAATACTGATCAAGAGTGAATAAAACAAAATGTCTTCGGCATAAAATAACCCAACAAAGGTCGATATGCCGTAAAATACAACCAACCAACCAACAATATGAATGTAATGACTCTCTCTCTCTCTCTCTCTCTCTCTCTCTCTCTCTCTCTCTCTCTCTCTCTCACTTGCTCTGTTGGCGGGGCATAGAATATACTGACTATATTCCCAGAAGAAGAGTAAGACCACACCTCGCCTAAAAAGGACTACCGAAATCCTGTAGGTGATAACCAGAGTTAGACAAAGCACTGCTAGCATTAGCAAGATGTTTTCAGCAACTGGTTTAATCGTAAATCCATGTAAAAAAAAAAAACCAGAAAATTTGTACAAAATTCTAAATAAAAAATGCACACATTCTTTTAAGAAAATTCCTAAATGTTAAAATAAAAATATAAATGTAGTTTATGATTCGTGGAAAGGAATTAGACACTTTAAAACCTAAAATATCAATTTTTAATTGGTTCATATAACGAGGAGTTGCGCAGTTTAAAACTTTGACAAACCCTATTGGTGGGCCTTTGAATATGCTGACTGTATCTCCCGCCAAAAATGGGTGTACAGCAGGTCTCTAACCTTCTCATTGAAACGTAAAACCCATGTGGTTATGACCACTAAAATACAAGTAAGATTTTTTTTTACTGAACTGCATCCGATGTTGAGGCTCTAGTTCTGAAGCTCTTGGGGGTGTAGCGCACCCCATTCATTTCCATTACATCCAGGTTCACTACAGACTTGTAGTACCTGTTATGTTCCCATTTATCTTATTGCGAACTTTAATGATAATAAAAAAAAATGAAATGTTGTAAGGGAGATAATTCTAGTTAAATTTAACATCCCTATGTGTTTTCGCAAAATATTACAAGGGTCGATGACATTCCGTGGGTAAACTTTCGTGCTCTCTTCCTTGATACTCCTTTGGCAACGACATCTAGTGGTCATTAGCGGAAACTTTTTCGTTGACAAGGGTGGTAATTGTACAGACTGACTTATTAGAAGAATTAAGGGAAACTACCACCACTCTGGTTCAGAGTGGACCTCCGAGTAATGACAATACATTGTAATGACAATCATCCATATAAATCAAGTTTTTTTTAAATTTGCGAAGAAACAAATGTAATTTCATGGAGTTGTTCTAGAATGAAAAAAAAAAAAAAAAAAAAATAGAGGGGAAAAATAATAAATATTCGACTTGTTGACAATGTCGTCGTCGTCATCGCCGTCAAAAAATCTTTATCAACTCAAAAATCTTCAGCAGATGAAAAATCCGTCGTCGTAAAATCTTCAGCAACTCAAAATCGCGACTCGATTCCTGTCGTCGCCCCACTTCAACTTATACTAATTTCTCCTCAACATCCGGGTGTCTGCGCCACACACTTGAGATTCTCGAGCCAAACCCAACCGCCGAAATCCTCATAGCTATCATCCGGGCACCTGTCGCTTACATCCGGGACTGTAGCTTCTCGACTTCGGTGACAATGTTTGCATTCTGAAGGAAGCGGGTTCGATTCTACAGTCCGACATGTCAGGCAAAGCCTAGCCCGCTTCCTTCGAGAATACGACAGGCCTTGACATTTGCCACTCACCTCGTGTTCTCTGTCACAGTTATCTCCCTTGGGACATTTTTTAAATTAAATTATTCACGATTCAATCCGAATTTGTTGAGAATACATTAGAGCAGATGTCTCAAACTCAAGGACTCAAAAGAGTCATTACGTCATTGGGGTGAAACACCGCAGGTCAAAAAAGAGATAATGGGGGTGGGGTTATATAGGAGTTATAATACTAATCTGCAATATACCTTTCATGTATTTACCAAATTTGAAATGGAAAATTTGACACACAGCAGGCCAAAAGTGAGATAATGGGGGCGGGGGTATACACCTAGAACCTTTTGTACTAATTCACATATCCCACTTACTATCAAGCGTATTTATTTTATGACCCCACCCCTAAAAAAACCAAGCACCCCCCCAAAAAAAAAAACCAGCAAAAAACGAAAAGGGGATCAAAAAACGAAAAGGGGATCAAAAAACGAAAAGGGGAGCTTATCAGTAGGAAATGGACACGGTGACCCGAGTTCAAACCCAGGACTAAGCCTGTTTGCATTTCACGTCGCGCTTACACCCAAGGGAAAGGCATGAATCCAACCAGCTAAGGGTAAAATAGTAGGACAGACTGGGTTCTTTAACCTTGATATTGCAACCGGTTTAAGAAAAGGAAAACTGAATTCAAACCTGTTAAACTCCGCTTAAGAAATTGACTATGTGTTGTACCGTGGTCGTGCGAAGGGGTTAGGTAAAGACATGAAAGGCCCGCCCCCATTATCTCTCTTTTGGCCTGCTGTGTTTCTCCCTAAGGACGTAATGGCTCTTTTGAGTCCTCGAGTTTGGCTCTACAGTATTCTCAACAAATTCGAATTGAATCCTAAATAATTTAATAAAAAAATGTTCCAAGGGAGATAACACCATGAAATTACATTTGTTTCTTCGCAAAATTAAAAACTTATTTAATTTATGTGGATGATTAATATTAAAGATTCAGGCAACTTAGGCCGACCGGACAGCAACTACTTCTACTACTACTTGAGAGTAGTCGTTGTTATTTTTTCTGCAAAAATAAGATTAAGCAGTAAAAGCTGAATAATATTTAAAGGGCAAATGTACAAATATTAGGCGACATTTTTTTCTTTCCTTTTACGGCTTTAAAAAAATGTATTTTCTTATTTCAGATTCCGTAGTGACTTGAGAGAACTCAGCAAAATAATCAGTGAGAGAAATAAGACGAGGAATCCAACTTATACTTACCTGGAACCTGTTTATGTCCCAAATTCTATCAGCATTTAAGAATAACTGTGTCATTTTCACCTATAAAGTATTCATCACAGACGAACGCTTCAAAAATATATAAGACTCATCGCAATTTGAAAAACGAACAAGATGAAAAAAATTGAATATTAAATATTAAATAAAAACAACAACAACAACAACAACAACAGCAACAACAAATACCCCCCCCCCTAAAAAAGCCTTTCGAAAACTGATAAATAACGGAATAAAATAATATCTTTTATTTTAAGAAGGGCCATTGTAATAAAGGACGGACACAGTAATTTATTTATTTTCAGCTTCATTCAAATATAGTTATTTACTTAAGCTTTGCTGTGGCACAAGGCCAGGCGTATGGGACAGAAGAATCGAACTCACTAACAATGGTCTGCGAATCTAGCCTGCTAACCATTACACCACGTCGGGTGCCGCCTTTATTCAAATATAGCTATTTACTAAGCTTAGCTTAGATATGGCACAAGGCCAGAAGTATGGGGCTCCCAATGAGAATCGAACTCACTAACAATGGTTTGCGAAGCGAGCTTGCTAACCATTAGGCTACGTGAAGTGCCTCATATTTACTAAGCCCAGCTTAGATCTGGCACAAAGACAGATTATGGAGCGCTCAGTGAGAATCGAACTCACTACCAATGGTCTGCGAAGCCAGCTTGCTAACCATTACACCACGTCGGGTGCCCGATTTATTAAAATATAGTTATTTACTAAGCTTAGCTTAGATATGACACAAGGCCAGAAGTATGAGGCGCCCAATGAGAATCGAACTCACTAACAATGGTCTGCAAATCCCGCTTGCTAACCATTACACCACGTCGGGTGCCCGCTTTATTAAAATATAATTTAACTGTGGAAATTCTTTTCGTATTTATAGGTGGCTGATCCAAGGGGAGACAACTTTGGTTGACTACAACACCGACACGATATTATGAACAATTATTAGATCAGTTGGACTTCTTGTTTAAAAGAGAAAAAAAATTATTCGCTGAATGAATGCACGTGAAGTTAGTTTCTGTCAGAATTTAACGTGAAAGGTTTTCATTTATTTTTCTTTTTCGCTTTTTATGCCTAAAGATTATGGAATTTTTTTCTACTTTTGACACAACTTGTATTCTGAAAAAAAAAAAAAAAAAAAAAAACGTTCCATTCAGTGGACATTTCTATCTGCTAGAAACTCGGCACTTTTATGAGACACCTTGTATTCTGAAAAAATTGACGTTCCATTCATTGTTTATTTCTCGAAACATTTATGGCACACCTATATATATATATATATATATATATATATATATATATATATAATTAATATACCAAGCATGTTGGTAAATCCTTGCGGTAAGAAAAAACCCAGCAAATAGTTGATTGTAAAAATATACTACCAAACATCAACCGGGAGAAAAAAAATTTGAAAAAAAAAAAAAAGACCAAGATAGTCGTACCAACAAAAAATAATCTATTGGTACAATATTTTGGCCAAAAGAAAAAACAATATATATAATATATATATATATATATTATATATATATATATATATATATATATTATATAATATATGTGTGTGTTGTGTGTGTATCTTTTTCGTGATTTTGTAAAATGCAAAAAAAAAAAAAAAAAAAGAAAAGAAAACGCATTACTTACATTTTAAAAATAAATTTCTTCAAAGCCATCTTATCTTTAATAATAATAATAATAATAATAATAATAATAATAATGAATTTATTGCGTTCAGTGCTCATGTGCACTACAATTCATCAAAGGTTCATGTATAGTATATAGAATGTCAGGAAAATGAACTGCGCATAGTCATTCATATATATATATATATATATATAATATATATATATATATATATATGTGTGTGGTGTGTGTGTGTGTGTGTGTGTGTGCGTGTGTTTGTGGTGTGTATGTATTGTAGTGTGTGTGTGTGTGTGTGTGTGTGTGTGTGTGCGCGCGTGTGTGTGTGCGTGCGGAGAGGGTAACAGGTGTGGAATTGTGAAAAAAACCCCAACTTGACTGAGTCATTAAGTTGTCTTTATTTTTTCAGATGCTGATAGAGTTAGGTATATTTTCCGGATCCAAGACTTCGTATGGAAATTGAAGAACCTCGTTCCTTTCTTTTATGATTTTAGATGCTTCCTTAAGGTCTGCTCTGAATCTGAAATAAAAAAAAATATTTGCATTAAAATTAACTTTTGTATTATGAAACGTAAAAAGGTGAAATGTTAATTATCGAGGACAACTTAGAAAGCATTAAAAAAACAACAAAAACAAAAAACAAAAACAAACTCTATTCTATTAAGTACACTAGCAAAATAAAAAAAAAACGCCCTCTGGGTGACGTAAAATAAATATCCCCTCAGATGGGTGTTGAAAATCTAATATCAGAGAGTTTGTATCATAAGTAAAGTAAAATCATCAAATTTATTAAAGGAGTAAAAAATAAAATAAATTTATTAAAGGAATAAAAAATTGAAATGGAAACTTAGTTCTGATAAATTTAAATATATATTAAAATAAAACAAACTATATATAGATTGATAATACCAGGGATGTATTTATTAAAACTTGTTTAAAAAACAATGAGGACTGTCTAACATTGCATGCTCAAATTATGAGTGTATTTATTCTATGTTATAACGTTTTAGGTAGTGTGACGTAAGCAGTGGCGTAGTTTTTGTTACAGACAAAAACCGGAAGCGAATCTCCATTATTAATAGATTCATAAGTATAATTATTTCATGGCAAGCTGGTTCATTTCTCAATGTATGGCTCTTAGTCCAGATTAAAAGCACGGTAAGGGCAACCCAAAGTCAAAACTTCCTAGACCCTTTCCCGATACTGGTATCATTGGGGAACGAGAAAAGCTTTGGTAAACAGGCCAAGCTTTGGCTTATTTCATTAAAACTTTTCCCGTTCCACAATAACACCTGCATCAGAAAAATAAGGTCCAAAACAGTTTGGCTTCAGGTCACCCCTACTGTGCCCTTAACCTGGACTATCTACAAAATACGGTCAAGTGTAAAAATAAATAAATAAATTGTTGTGATGTTAATCCAACAGTAAAAAAGAAGTCAAGTCGAGGTAGGGTAAAATAAGACAAGTGTATTTACAATAATGGTACAGGAATGGCTAGCTTGCCGTTAACGGTAACAGTACAACCTTTTCACTCGGTGTCTCACTATTTATAGTGAGAACCGGTGTATATTCTCCACTGTCGGAACGGCCGGTACAACATAAATAAAAAGAGCTCCAGAAATACAGAACTGAATCCTGAATCAAGTTACACTTAACCAACATTTATAAATCTTTGCGGTTAATATTGCAAACCATTAATATGTGAACATTCTAGTCTATTGGATTTTATTACATACATTAAGTCAAGAATTATAATTCAGCCAGCTGATTTGGCCAATGAACTAATCTTCAAAACTGATTAGCTGAAATGATCAATATAAATAGACTTACAAAAGCCGATTCATAATCCTATAAATCAGCTAGAGGTTCAAATCTCACCGGAAGTAAAGGATTATATACTCCATATACAACCATACATTAAGAATATGAATTGAGCGTTGAGATTAAGAATAGAGATTCGGTCTCTATTTGTCTGTAATCGAAACTACGTCACTGCTTACGTCACATTACCCCAAATCGTCATAACATAGATGATACACTCAAATTTTGAGCATACAAACTTAAACGATCTTCATTGTTTTTAAAATAAGTTTTAGTAAAAACATGCCCGATATTATATATTTATATTTATTTATTTTAATATATACTTAAAGCTGTCAGAACTAAGTTTCCATTTCAGATTATTTTATTTCTTACTCCTTTAATAAATTTGAATATTTTACTTACTAATGGTATAAACTCTCTGACATTGAATTTTTAACTCCCACCCACTCAGGCAATATCTTTCAAAAATAATTTTTACACCACCCGGAGGGTGGTTATTTATTTATTTCGTTAGTACATTTAATATACATATGTATATTTAACATTGGTTTAACCTTGTTAGGACCTCTTTTTAGCTCAGTCGGTAGAGCATCCGCCAAGTAATCGCAAGGTTCCAGGTTCGGTACCGGTCCTGGTCAACTCAGTGCATGAGTAGTACAGCTCGGATAAATGTGAGTTGACGGTAGGCGTAGCGCTCCACTCCGGAGAAAAAATAATCTTCCTGGTCTAGCACTAGCGAAAAGGGAATACACTACTTCGTTGTTCGGCTGATCCCGACAATAGCCACTTCGCCGCCGCCGACGACGACTAGAATGACTTACTCATACAGCTAATAAAATCGTAAACGAAGTTCAATGAAGGTGTAGCGATTGTCTGCCCTTGCTAGGAGGAAAAATGGAAAAGGGTTATCTTCTCTTGCTGCCAGGATTTGCCACTAGGGTGCACTAAACCGGGAAGCTATCTGCCCCTCTTTTTCGTCTGGCGTCCACCAAGATGCATTAGACAAGTGATGTCTCTGTCCATTAAGTTGGGGGCCTTGCCCTTCCCAACTATAGGCTTGTACCCATGTGAGTACGTAACCCTTTATAGACCATTACCTCATGGGTCATATACAGTAGGTAACTCTTCTATTCTATAAGAACCCTTTCTTACTTCCTAAAGACTTTCGTCCTAACCGTTTGTATCTATGTTCTATATTTCATGTTACATGTGCTCAGACAATAAAGTCTGTATTGTTGTTATAAGTACCTCTTTGTTGGATTTTATTACATATATGTTCACCTACGTTAGAGACTTCTCTGAAGCTTTCTAACGTATTATAAAAAGCAGTTTTAGCCATGGAAGTTAAAACCACATTTAATTACTATAAAGAAATAAAAGAAACAAACTTACTTATCCACAACCCACAAAGCTTTAGGATCATAAATATACTGTATTTCAAAATCTCCAAGTCGATTTGTGGTCCTCTCACAAAGTATACTTGTCACATACATTATATCTAAAGTTGTGGACTTGTCCGGAATAACTTTCATAATGTCGGCCTCTGTTTTGGGATTCTGAAGAAGAAGAAAAAAAAAACAACAAAGTTTATTGTCTGTGAATGAGTGAGGATTACCGTTCAAACCTTTTTATCAATTCAACAAAATTTATTAATCGAAGTATTTACCCAATACGTTTGCCACGGGTAGGTTGTGAGACAAGATTGCAAGTATGGGGTATCCGGCGAGGATTTAACTATTTAGTAGTAATAGGTCTGCAACACTAGCTTGCTAACCATTACACCAGGATGTGACACCTCTATCGATAAATGAATCTATATATCACTAAGATTTATTAAATTTGTGCCAGAAACTTGGCTTACAAAGCCACTCCACGGTTAATTATTCTTTTACAAAATTAAATCAATGTCCATACTTGAATAGACATTATATATATATATATATATATATATATATATATATATATATATATATATATACTTTTAAATTTGCTTCATGTAATACTTTATTTCAACTGCAAAAAATATAGTTTCATCAAACAGTAATTATTGCATTAAGCAGTTTTCCTTCATTTATTTACTATTTTGCTCTGTTCGTCCACGTACTGGTACTAGGGACATCGAACTCTCATTATGATTCATCTGTAGCATTACAGTTGAACCCCAATTGGAATTACCCTCATCACCAAATGCCAATATATATATAATATATATATATATATATATATATATATATATGGTAGTAAGATATGGATATGAATCGACAATATATAGAAATAGGAAAAACAAATTGTTCTATAAAAGATGAATTTATTATATTTAAATCAATGAACTGTTATGAGTTTTTTTTACATAATTCAAACTCAAGTAATTAAAAAAAACATCCGTAGGCTTTGAACAACATCAATTTTTCTCTCTTCTTTTTATCATATTGTCCAGAAGAAATAAATTCATCTTCTTTGGAACAATTTTTCTCTCTCTCTCTCTCTCTCTCTCTCTCTCTCTCTCTCTCTCTCTCTCTCTATATATATATATATATATATATATATATATATCAATGTGTATGGTTTGCACTATTATACTTGAAGAAGCGGTAGTAATCCAACGTACAGTGTTATTAGAAGAATGCTCAATATCTGTAATAGAGTGTTAATAAATAAATAAATAAATATGTTAGTTTATATTTATTTACATTGGAACAATTTTGCTTCTTGCCTGATGACTGCTACACAGCAAGAAACCAATGGCAGCAAAATTGTTCCAATGTAAATAAATATAAACTAGAATATATATATATATATATATATATATATATATATATATATATATATATATATAACCACAACCCATTAAAAACGGCACTCCATAGCGTGTTTTTATTAGAGCATAGAGAATAAAGCAATTTTCAGTTCAGTTTGTCACTGAATGATAATTTGGAAGGTGCCTGCGTTCGCGATGAACGTCATTTTTTATCATAGACTTTGTTATAACTTGAACTAAAAAAAAATTTCTTACATATATTGTCAAAGAATGACATCGCAACGATACAAATGTTTACCTGAATACAATATACGAATACATTCATATACTATACATGTTTATCTGAATACAGTATATGCATACATGTTAACCTGGATACTGTATAAACATACATGCATATTTCGATAAGGACCATACGACCTTTAGGCACCCCTTTTGCGATCTCGATTTGTGGGGATATTTTTCCATTTACACCGTCACAATTCGGTTAATTGTTAACAGACGACTTTTAGATTTTAAAAAAATTATAAAACTAACCCCTAACCTTAACCTCTAACCCTAACCCCTAACAAACAACTGGATTTTGACGGTGTGACTGGAAAAAATGTTCCCACGAATCGAGATCGCAAAAGGGGTGGCAAAAGGTCATGTGGTCCTTCGATAAAATCATAGATTGGCTTTCAGCCCTCTTGTGATGTAGTAACTCAGTCCAATGGACTGTAATGTATACATACAAGAGTCCATATTTATATTCCGCAACAATATGGAATAACATAATAAAATAGAAAGCGTTACTTTCGGAGCGATTCCAAAAAGAGGTTCATGTTTGATGCTGGTCGAAAGGCATATTCAATGATGGTGGAAAAATAAACTTTGGTAGCTGAAAACTTGCTCTATCCAAAGGTGCCATTGTGCTTTATGAATACTAGCAACAGAAAACTTTTTTGAAAGACATTGCCTGAGAGGGTGGGAGTTAAAAATTCAATGTTAGAGGGTTTGTATCATAAGTAAACAAAATCCCCATATTTATTAAAGGAGTAAAAACAATAAAAAAATAAAACAATTTGAAATGAAAACTGAGCCCCGTCCCTCTCAAATAAAATGTTGCGTGCATGTAATAATCAAACAATTATTTTGAATATTTTCCACAAAATCGTAGGTATTTATTTATTTGTAAACTTTTTAGTTAACTTCTTGTTACTGTAAAAAAAAAGGGACGAGAGTAAAAAACAATTTTAAAATTTTGGGTGTATATAGCATAAGAATATTGTGACGTGAGCTGTGACGTAGAGCTATGATGTAGTTTTTGTTACAGACAGAAATACAGACAATCTCCATTATTAATAGAAGAGGCATTATTTTCACAGATATTTTAAGATAGAAAGTTCAAGCCTTTTTGTTTGTCTTCACTGTTTGTTTTTAAATTCCTACCTTATCTTTTATTGCTTTTCCATTGAGTTTTGATGGATAATTTGGCGGGTAAGCATATTCTTCATACTGTAGAAAGTTGGCACTGGCATGTCCAGCACTGGAGGTGAAGATGACAGAGGTGAGTACCAGGATAAGATCTTGAATCGTATCAAACGTACCTTTGCCATTCTTGATGGGCAAACCCTATTGTAAATAGAAAATGAAAAATTGCACTCACATTTACACAGGTCAGTAACAAATACAAAATAGAAGTTCAGCAGATATGCTTTCGCATATTCCCACAGTCACCCAAATTTCTTAAAAGATCTGCGGTTTATCCACAAGTTCACATAATATCACCGCTATGAATAATAATAACAATAATAACAGTAATAATAATAACATTAATAATATATAACATCATACACATACTCACAAATTTAAACAAATCTCCCCCTTCACAAAAAAAAATCACACAAACATACTAGTCACACATTCAAATTAAAATATATTAACAGATACACAGATAGACAGTTAAACTTAAATTCAAGTTAAATATACACACATACAGACAGAAAGATAAATACCACAGTATAAAAACAAACAGATGGACAGAAAGTTTTAAAAAAATAAAAAAAATAAAAATTTTGAAAAGTTATATTCAAATCCAAGTCAAATATACAGATACACACACAGAAAGTATGGATACTACTGTAAAAAAAAAAGACATAGATGGACGGAAAGATTTAAAAAATAAATAAAACTCACACATACACAACTAATGAAAATCCAGCTCCCAAACACACACACATACTCATCCATTTTACCCATCCTTACCATTCCAACATTCTGACCAAACACCTGCATCTCCACATAAACACTCCCCATTTAGAGGGAAGAAAATCCACTACCCATACCCCCCAGCTACCCCTGCTCCTACTGACAACCTACTGTTTTTCACCATTCTGAAAATATTCTTCATTGAAGCAAGAACTGAGCGTTTGTCCTGATGATGGTCAAAATGGCCGAAACGTTGCATCGTCGACAATAAACATCCAGTTTCCATAACATCCCGTGTTTGTCTATTTTTCTCCACATAATGATTTTTACAAATACTCGAAAGGTGTGACAGTGGGGCACTGATTTTTGCTTTTGTTTTTCGGGGTAGGAGGTCAGTCATTTTGTGGTGCTCTTCCAATATGTGATCTACCGAAGGTTTATGATCTACTGGTCTTGAACAAATCGTGGAAACAGTACCACACAAGGAAACAACTTTATGGCCACCTGCCTCCCATCTCACAAACCACTCGAGTGAGGAGGACAAGGCATGCTGGACACTGCTGGAGAAGTAAGGACGAGCTCATAAGTGACGTTCTCCCGTGGAAGCCAACACATGGATGTGTTAGCGTGGGCCGCCCAACAAGGACCTACATTGACCAAATATGCGAGGATGCTGGATGCTGCGCAGAGGACCTCCCTGGGACGATGAATGATAGGGAATGATGGCGAGAGATTGTCATGGATATCCGTGCTAATTGCACGACATGATGATGATGATGATGATGATCTACTATTCATGGCATGTGATCTACTAGGAAAAAAGAAGACAGGGATAGGGTTAGGCTTAGGGTTAGTTTAATGGGGAAATAATGGGTAGTTAATGGGTAGATCACATATTAGAATGTAAACAACTCGGTAGATCACATATTGGATTAGAAACCATTCGGTAGATCACATATTGGAAGAGCACCAATTTTGTGGTGTCTATCAGTTTTCATTTGTGTTTGTATCACAGTTAAATTAGTATATTAATCTCATATCTCTATGTTATGATCAGGCCAGTTAACTCAGTCGGTAAAGCCCCCCCGCCTCGGTAATCGAAAGATTCCGGGTTCGATACCGGTGACCGCTAGCTCTACGCGTAAGAAGCACCGATTGGGTAATCTGACCTGCGTAAATTGACCTGCGTAGGGATGCAAGAAATAATTATCTCCCTTAGATAATTTACTGTTACTTATTGTTTTAATATTTTATCGCTAGTAAGGTTTTTTATTTTTTTATATAAAGTACGATTTTTCTATCAAGATAGTAATATATACTAACCATGTCTCTATTTCCTCTGCCATCTTTTTCTTTTGTCATTTCTGCTGCCCAGTTCTGAATTTCCCAGTCATTGTGCAACTTGGCGATATTATCTTAAGAAAAGAAAAGAAAAGAAGAAATGACATTTGTCATCTAGACATATATAAAGGGCAATTGGTGGGTGCAATGAATTCTTAGATTTATAAATAAATCTAACAAAATCATAAATAGCTTAACAGAATTTACCCATTTTATTGCTAAAAATAATTAAAAAAAAACAAAACAAGAAACAAAGAAAAGGTAAATTAAAAAAACAAAAACAGAAAGTGGAACCACCCTTTGGTCAACCCCCCAACAAAGAAAAAGTGTTTGAGTATTATCTGCATTATTCGGACTATTGTCCCCATCTTCATTGTTATTTGTACAACGTTTCGGCCGATATGCCCTCCGGCCTTCTTCAGGTATTTCGACAAGAAACCTTGTGGTTCCTAGCCGAACGCTCTACCAATCGCAACACTGAAAATGTCATTAAATTCGGTTAATTCTTTGATTTTTTTTATTTTTTTCTTTCGGCGGGGTAACATACAATGGTGGAATTTATGTCCACTTTGTAGGATTTAACCGAAAATTTATTTTCAAGAGTAAGCGTCCTGATATATTTTTGTAAGAATGTAGCGATACTTACTGTAATAAAGTTTTACATAGCTTGACACGTATCTATGGATACAATTGTAGATCAGCAAGGCATCATCCCTATAAGGATAATTGGGTAACAGAAAAGGATCATCGACCTGAAAATAAAAGGGATACATTATATACATATCTATATTATCACCTTTCATATCTCTCTCTCTCTCTCTCTCTCTCTCTCTCTCTCTCTCTCTCTCTATATATATATATATATATATATATATATATATATATATATATATATATATATATAAGTCTTATGCAATCTAACAAAGTCTGTAAGTCGGCTTCTGATCTTAGACATATGGTGGCGCATAGGTAATATATATATATATATATATATATATTATATATGAAGTGAACAAACAATGTGTTTGAAATGGCGATAGCCGACAATTTTTTGGGAGATTATGAGCTGAATTAAAGTCATACCTAATTTGTTAATTAATTAATTATAATTAAATGAATCAGGCGTGCATATCGGTTTAAATGTAAAGCGTAAACAAATCGAGAAAAAGTCAATCTCTGTATGTATGTACATTTCAGCCTATTAGGCCTCATCAGCAGAGCTATAGACAGGGCAGTGCTTTGTGCGTGATTCGAACCCTATCTGACAGGCTGACAGGCGGACACTCTAAAGGCCTAATAGGCTGAAATGTACATACAGAGATTGACTTTTTCTCGACTTGTTTACGCTTTACATTTAAACCGATATGCATGCCTAATTCATTTAATTATAATTAATTAATTAACAAATTAGGTATAACTTTAATTAAGCACATTATCTCCCTACATACACACACACACACACACACACACATATATATATATATATAGGCATTTCAATTTTTTCTCTCTATATATATACATATATGATATGCCTATTTTGTTAAAATTTGATAAAATTTAAATTGTACACAATGCATGTAGTGTGATTGTTTGGTCAAAGGCTATAAGAGCCTTTCACAGGAGCTAGCTTAACTACCACCCGATAGAGCGGCTTTTAAGCTTGTACTATATAATTTTAGTGGATTGCGTAGACGATTTTTTGGGATATACAAATAATATTTTTATCTTTTTGAAAAGGATAGTGTTATTTGGGTTATTTCCTATAAGTCTAACATAAACAAAGGGGAATCACTCTTGGCTGATGAATTAATTATTTATTTTCCCATTAAACTAACCCTATAACCTATACCCTAAACCTGTCTTTTTTCCTAGTAGATCAATAAATAAATAAATAATTTATCAGTCAAGAGTGGTTCCCCTTCGTTTATGTTAGACTTATAGGAAATAACCGTTATTTGTTTTGATTATCTGTGTCAAATGACTTTCTCGTTAGATTACAAAATTCTAGATGACGAATAAAATGCCGCTAAATTCTTCATCACCATTTTTACGTTTATTTCTTCGGTCTTCCAGTAGGTGGTCTTCTTCCGGTAAGTGGTCTTACCTTCCGGTAAGTGTCCTCTGACCTTTTGTGATCTTTGTGAAAAGACAAACAATCAAATTATCCATCAGTCATTTTATCAGTATCAGCCAATCAGCGAAAGAGTCTATCCCCTTTCACTAGCGCTAGACCAAGGAGATTGTTTTTTGCGTCTGAGGTGGAGCGCCACACCTACCACCAGCTCCTTACTTAACCGCACAGATCCCTGTGCTACTCATACGCTGAGTTGGCGAGGATGGGTATCGAACTAGGAACCTTGTGGTTTCTAGCCGAACGCTCTACCGACTGAGCTAAGCCAGCCCTGTACAAAGTACAGTTTTGTTTTCACCTGACCTCAGCCAATAGGTGAGTGTTTCCTTTTTTTTCTTCTTACCTCTCTGAGATCGATCTCTTTTGGAAGTGTTCCGTGTACGTCAAACCGCCATTTTTTCTGACTGAGAAGAAAAAAATAGAGAATTAAGGGAAAAATGTTAATGCAACACATGTAATGGTATACCTAGTTATATATATATTATCACAACGTCTTCGCAGACGAATGCCACTCCTTCATTCAATGTTTGTTCGTGAGCTCGTTGATTACTTTTCAGCCCTGCCAGCGACTTATATATCTTTTTTTTTCCTCATGACGATCAGTGTTGACTGAGATGACAGGCACGGTATACGCATCAATGTGAACTCTTATGTGACGCCTAGGCCACCAGGTGTTTGGCACACTTTAGTGTAGCAGTATCATGGAAAATGTTCATATTGGAATCAGAGTGTGGCATAGGAGAGACAACAATAGTAGTCGGATTGCTCATGTGATTTTATGTGGTTAACCAGGCCTACCTTTGATAACAGGACTCGGCCACACACATCACAGACCCACATATCTCCAAAATTGACCGACAGAGTTTCACGTTTTCTGCATGATCTCTTGGGTTTTTCCCAGTCCACGCCGGCTGATTCAAACAGTTCAGCACCCTAGTATATACATACATACATATTTTATATAAAAAAAGAAGGTCCGCAAAATGTATCGTTCTCAGAAAAAATGTTTTATCCTTTTTATTTCAAATGAAATAAAAAGAATAAAACATTTTTTCTGAGAACGATACATTTTGCGGACCTTCTTCTTTTTTTTTTATAAAATATTACATTTTCTCCCGTTGGAACCAGAACAACATTTTTTACATACATACATACATACTGTATTATTCTATTCCAAAGACGTTTTATTTTATTCATTCTCGATGGTATTCAAATTTCTTTTTTAAACTCAGTTTTTTAAAACACATTTTTTAAACTCATTTTCATATTCAACCAATAGATAAGACATTAACAGGTACTACCACTCAGAGTCAGAGTATACCTGGGAGTAATGACGATGAAAGGTTACTCCAGAATTGGAACTTCGTCAATAGATGCAATTTAACCTCATGCCCAGGACACTGAGACTCTCAGCCACCACCTTCTAGCACACATATGATAAAAAGTGTTAGAGGTTTGCCATAAGTGCAATAGGGTTGGTACAATCATTTAGGTACTAGTGTTGCGTAGCGCCTTCGCCTACTCTGAATCGTATACGTTGCTGGTATACTGCGGGTATCGTCTCTAACCCTTAGACGATATATGTAGGGGTCGCTTAACGAAGACACAAGACCTGCTGTATGTAGTGGGAGATTGAACTTTTATTTCTTTCCCTCGGGTGCGTGTGAGTGGCGAGCTTGACAATGAAATGACCGAGGGTTGACAATGACTTCTACTGCTGCTGGGATGACTAGCGTTGTTGAGGTAGAGGGGTGGCTGAACCTCACTGCCCGCTGGCAGCGATGGCCCGTGTCGACGGTCACTCCTTATGCTCTGTTCGCCGTCTCCTGTCTGACTGTCCTTCTGTCTGACTGCTGACAGCTTAAGTAAGCGCAACCCTATCTATTGTTCTCTTTGTTCAATTCCCTCTTTGTCTGGATTTCCCGCCAAACGCCCACATATTCATTGTTCTCTAGCAGAACCTTCTTGTTCCGTTCTTCTTTGGCTCCTTTATCTACTGTTCATCATTTTGCTTTCAATTCCTTTGTCCTTCCGAATTTTTCGCGCCAAAATAAATGCGACGATTGTTAAACCATAACACTAGGGCTTGACATGACCAGCTGATTGATCGGAGGGATCCCCTCCGATCAATAGTGTGGCCCAAGTAAGGACCAAAATGGAGTGTTGCATGTCATGGACAGCTCAACCACCAAGATTCTGCCGTTAAGCATTGGGGGTATGTTATCCCTCTGCAGACGTGCAGTCGGTGTAGTCTACTGCCCACGTGTTTTGGTTGGGGGACGTTAAAAAGGGTGGGAAAATGACTAAGAACCTTATTGTGAGTTACTGGGAATGAGGTTATTTGTAAGAGTTTGTAGGAAGAAAAGGGAAAACTTACCAGCGACTGACCAATTCAAACAATCCATTCACGCCAATATTCATAGTTTTATCTACCCATCCACCCTTATGAAGAAGAGTCTGAAAAGCTTTTCTGGAAAGAGATAGAAAAAATATGAGCAGTTAATATCTATCAAAGGTTAAAATTGCAAATAGTCGTCAAAATTAAAACGGAATTTTTGGCTTGGGCATAGATTTTAATGAATTTAATTATTACTAAGGACATGATTTATGTTATTTTTTTACTTAAATTCTAATCGTTAGTTTTGTTTTTAACCATTTTTCATTGGACGCTATTTTTCTACAGAGGGCCACAAAAGAACTAATTTTCAAGGGAGATAAACATTGTCCGAGAACTTATTAACATAAAAAACACGGATTATTACACTTTTGATCATCCATACTTAAGAAAAGCACGCGTCGCATGTAATATTGAAATAGAAAGTACGTTTTTTGTTTGTACATGTTTATTAATTCTAACTAGTCTTATCATTCATCTGTTTTATTTTATCTATGTTTTTTCCTTAAACACAACTAACGGTTAAAATTTAATTTAAAGATAACATAAATCGTGTCCTTATTAATGATTAAATTCATTAAAATCTATGCCCATGCAAATTTTTTCCGTTTTAATTTTGACGACGATTTGCAATTTTAACCCTATCAATATAATACAAGCTGTAACTGTAAATCCAATATTAACTAATAATCTTGGGATTATAACTCTGGACTAATAGGGGACACTAGAGTTAATTACCTCTCATGTCTTCCAGGTGGTGTAGCGAGCAGCAATATAAAGGTGGGAGCGACAAAGTCAAATCCTCTTTCACCCTCCAGCCTTCACAGAGGTAACACGCACCAGTCCGCATACTTTCTACAGAACAAGGGGTTTGATGCACCCAGCATTTCGTGTCGCATGGTGTTGCATAATTTATGTGGTACCATAAATTACCGACAAAAACCCGTAGAATAAGAGGCCATTGGCCTTCAAATCAGAACGTAGGCGCGTAGGTTTCCGCTGGAAAAATACCAGCACAACCAGATGATTTACCCAATACCCCTGCCACGGACAGGATGCGACACAAGGGCAATTGATTTACGGAGTACTGTTGGGTTTAATTCAGATTTTTCTTTCTCTTTAGAGAGAGAGAGAGAGAGAGAGAGAGAGAGAGAGAGAGAGAGAGAGAGAGAGAGAGAGAGAGAGAGTGTCTTGATTTTGTCACGTCTTCTTTTATAATGCTGCTGACCTCATCACTTAGTGGCTATTGGTAGACATGGTAGATAATTACGTTTCGTGTCCCCTGGCGTCAAATAGGAGAACCATGGGGGTAAGGTATGTAATCTCTACAATATAGCTGGTTAACAGCAAAGTGAAAATAGCTGGCCTGCTTTGAAAATCATCATTCGATATTCTAGCCTTTAACCGGGTTCGAACACTGAGATAGGTAAGAAATCTCTGGATATTTAAGCCACCAGGCATGATTACATATATATGCGTATTATGTTTTAATTCTTTGCCGACCAAATTTCCCCCACGGCTTACTAAATGTTCTTTTACCTGTATGGTATTTCTAAGTTCACGGCCGATTCATCTCAAAACTCAGTCTATTCAAGTAAAGTCCAATTATTATTGTAATTTGAGTCCTTCTGCTTGACCATAATGAACTAACCATCAGTTTTGCCTACTTTGCATACAGTAGGATCGCAGTGGTGGAAGAGCCGCCATGAACAGTCTAAAGTAGGCAAAGAGTCAATACCGAATTATACACCTTACCTTCTGTAATTTGAAGTTCATCCAAGAAACAGCAAAGTGGATTTCATGTTTACCATGGATCAAGAATGAAAAAAAAAAAAAATGAAATAAAAGTATTAGTCATCATTAAGATAGATATTTTTTAAAAATTATTTACCCTACGGTTGTATTTCACTCAAGTATTTCAAACTCGTGGTTTCATATATATATATATATATGAGGAGTGAAGGATTTGAATAAATCCGACAACATGTGGTTGAGAATAGAGGAAAGTATGGATATAACAACATAGACAACTAAATTTAATTGATATTTCGCCTCATTATTGGATGAAGCTTCTTCAGAACTTTATTGCAATAGAGTTATAAAGAAGCTTCATCCAATAATGAGGCGAAGTATCAATTGAATTCAGTTGTCTGTGTTGTTATATCCACACTTTCCTCTATTTTCAACCACACACACACACACACACACACACACACACACACATACACACACATACAAATATATATATATATATATTATATATATATATATATATATATATATATAGAGAGAGAGAGAGAGAGAGAGAGAGATTTGTTAAAATACATTAAAATAAGAGAGAATTATTTTGATAGATCTGCACATATATACCAGACAAAAATGAACAAGTAACTAAATGAATGAACAATTGTAACTCACGAGTTAATTGCCATTAAGAAAAGGGTGTGAGGTGCCACTAATTTGTATACAGGATGCGACGCAGACACATTCCGGAAAAAGCAAAGTATAATGCTCTCCATTAAAAGATGATTCCAACCTTGAATATCACCAAAAAGAAAAGAAAAAAACATCAACAAAAAGATAATAATACGCGTTGATATGTTACTTACAGTCTGTGTCTATGTGTCTCATATTAAAGATATATATATATATATATATATATATATGTAAACTACTAAAAGTAGAGGAATCATATGTAAAATGGGGAGGTAATATTTTATTATGAATTAAAATAATAAAATAAAAGGGGATACGAAGGCCTTTTCGACCGGTACTTTTCAAGTATTTACACCGGTTGACATTAAAAGTCAGAAATGTAAAGAATTGTTAAGAACAAATGGGGTAAACCAGAGAGTGGGGGGGGGGGACAAAAAAATTGGGGAAAGAAGGGTATGTATATGTGCCCTAGGTTAAACCAGGGTTATGTTATGTTATGCCTCCCAACAGATAAATGGAGTGTCTCGGTGTTTGTCTGCACAGAGTAGGTCTAAGAAAGAAATACTAACAGCCTCAAGGACTGCTAGATGTTGCTTAGACCTAGCTCTGTGCAGAATAGAGAAGCACTCATCTGTATAATCGGACAAACAAGCATTATAGAAAGGTGCTCAGCGATCGCTGAGTCGAATGCTTGGGATAACTCGGATGTATTATTAGCGACGGCATTGCGGAGTACTCGGGGGACGTGTTGCTTTCATTCTAATTTCAAGTCTTTGGGATGTACGCCCAATGTATACCAAATTACATTGGCATTTAAACTTATAAATTACGTTACTTTGATGGAAGATTGGGAGTACATCTTTGTGGAAAGACCGAAATGCAGGTTGGGTGGTAATTATAGGTCTTACTTTTACTGCATTTTTACTGAAGACCTATAATTACCACCCAACCTGCATTTTACATATGATTCCCTACTTTTAGTAGTTTACAAATTTGCATGTATATATATATATATATATATAATATATATATATATATATATATATATATTGACATAGATATATATGAAAAGATATATATATATATATATATATATATATATTATATTGACATAGATATATATGAGATATATATATATATATATATATATATATATATATATATAGTATATATATGAAAGATATATATATATATATACATATATATATATATATATATTGACGTAGATATATATGAAAAGATATATATATATATATATATATATATATATATATATATATATATATATATATATATATTAACATATTAATACATATTTGGGATTTTTATAGACAGATACGATGGGTTGAATTTGAATCATTTTTTAAATATGTCTTCTGGAACGAGAAAAACTGATCCGTGAAGAAAGCGCCAATAAATTTCAGTCATTATAAAACTTGATATCTTAATTCGACATTTGGTTGTCCCATCGAGGTCTAATGGTTAGCAAGCTAGAATCGCAGAACCATTAATACTATAACTAGCAGGACCTGTGGATATGCCACAGTATGATAATTTAATTATTACATATGTTTACCTAAGAGCTACTGAAAAATAGTCCAAATGTAAAAAGTATAATAATCTTGATCTAACTCTCATTCTTTTTTCTTTCTTCCCTTCTTTGCATCTTTTCCTTATTTTCGATGGAAACAGATTAGCGTTATCACTTCCGCGTGCTCACACCCTCTTTTTATCTTTCCCATAATCTCTTTCTTTCTTTCTTTCTTTCTTTCTTATTATATTTTTCTGTGTAGCATGTCCTTCTTCTCCCCTTTCTTTCTTTATAATAAAAACAGAATGGTCGATTATTCAGCCTTGGTGACGACACTCATAAGAAATAAGAATTCGGTGGATAAGAAACACCAGATAAACAGGATTTACATTTTTGCATTTCCTCTTGGACAATTTGGACGGTCTCATTTTTAACCAGAGGGTATTGCAAGATGCTAACGGCCGTACAAATAAGAGACACGAGTATTAATATATAGAAGATTACATCATGTATGTTCAAAGACCAAATCCAGTTGGATCATAATGTATTTTTCTGCCAAACCGTAGCCGTATCAATGCTACTGTTGGGCTGCATCACTTGGACTCTAACGAAGCATTTAAAGAATATGCTAGATGGGAACTACACTAGGATGGTGTGTGTTGTCTTGAGTTAATTTTGAAAGCAGCACCCAATAAGAAAGTAGCTATATAACCACTTGCTCCTATCATAAAAAAAAAACATCCAAGTAAGACGAACACGACATACTGAACACTGCTAGAGAAGCAAGGACGAACTCATAAGTAACATTCCCCTGTGGACAGCTAAACATAGATATACTAGTTAAGGCGAAACAGCAAAAACCTATATCAATCACCTCAGTGCGGATTCTGGATGCTGCTTGGAGAACATCATAGGAGCGATGATCGATATGGGTTGGAATATATATATATATATATAATATATATATATATATATTATATTATATAGAGGAGAGAGAGAGTCATGGATATCCATGCTGTTACCCAACGGACGCGGCACAAAGTCAATTGTTCTGCGGGATACTGCTGGGTTGAATTCAAATTCATATATATATGCATTGTAATTGTCTTCAAGTAAAAATATAATATATACTTTATTCAACAATGCTTCTAAAAAAACAAACATCCAAAAATCTTATTCACTTCGCCGAAGTGCATGAGGCCTGATTTGTTGTTATTATTCTCTCAACGTCCCCTTACCTATTATGGTAGAGGCGTGTAAGTATCATTTGACTGGTTGTCTTACTAAGGATAAACAATCCAGTCTGTCCTACTATTTATCCATAGCTGGGAGGAGAAGAGACAGATTGATAATGTGCGAAGTGAAACGTAAACGGCTTCGACTAGAATTTGAACTCGGTTCAGCGCTACACCACACGCCCCGTGTCACTATCGTTCGAGTGCGGGTGTCTGGTGTTTATAGAAAGTAATTAAGGATTACTTACCAAAATGGACAACTGCTTGATGGTAGGCACTTTCTGCATTGTTATACCACATTTTAGCTAAAAGCCACACATTGCGTTCATCCGTGGGCAGAAACACCTGGTTATAAGCAAAATTGAAAAGGTTAATGGATTTGGATTAGACCTTGTTGATTGGTTTTGGTTTGTTTTGTTTTACGGCATATCAACCTCAGTGGGTCATTTAATGCCAATAAAGTTTTGAAATAAATCAATTCTTAATGGATAATACAATTTTTTTATAAATACATTTTTCTATTTAACCCATAGATGGGACCCTAACAGGTACTACCACTCTGGGTCAGAGTGGACCAGGGAGCAATGGGGATGAAGGAGTGCTCCACATTCCCCAAACCTCCAAAACTGGAACCTCACCATCAGATAGAGTTTAACGTCATTCCCAGGGCATGTAGACCCGCAGTCACCGCCTTCTAGCACCCATATGATAAAAAGGGGCTGGGGCTTGCCATAAGGGCAATAGGGTTGGTTGGTGTAGCAAGGTGATTGCAATGATTTAATCTAGTAATTTCAGCAACTATGTCCATAATTAAATACCCTGTCGATGGGGCTGTAGAATACTCCGACTGCACCTCTGCAAAGGAAGAGGACTTTCTCCCCAATGGGGTAACCTAGTGACCGTAGGTGGCGACCCGTCATGCACACCACTTTGACTCTTATTTGAACTAGACGGTGGTCGGAGAGCCCCCTTCCAATCAATCCGCTCGTCACGTCAAGCCCTATCCCCTACATGATGATCTCAACCCTATTGCTTTTTATGCCAACCCCAACGCTTGTTATCATTTATGGTAGTGGGTCTTTAGTGGTGAGGTTCCTATTCTGGAGCTCTGGGGAGTGTGGAGTACCCCTTCATTGGCATTATTCCCAGGTTCATTCAGACCCGGAGTAGTAGCAGCTATTAGGGCCCTGTCTATAGGTTAAATAGATAAAAATTAAGTTTAAAAAAATCTTTAAAAAATGAGTTTTTAAAAAGTTTGTATACTCAACAAGAATTAATAAAACAATTGATCGTCGGCATAAAATAATCCAAGGGTTGGCACACCGTCAAACCAACCAAACCAACCAACCAACCAACTACCAACCAACCAACCATTCAACCATCCAACTAACAACCAACCAACTAACAACCAACCATCCACTAAACCAACCAACCACCAACTAACCAACCAACCAACCATCCAACCAACCAACCAACCAACCAACCAACTAACCAACAACCAACCAACCAACCAACCAACTAACCAACCAACCAACCAACAACAACAACCTACCAACCAACCAACAACAACCAACTAACCAACAACCAACAACTAACCAACTAACCAACCAACCAACCAACTAACCAACTAACCAACTAACCAACCAACTAACCAACCAACTAACCAACCAACAAACCAACAACCAACCAACAACCAACAAACCAACAACCAACCAACAAAAACCAACCAACCAACAACCAACCTAACCAACAACCAACCATCCAACTAACCAACCAACAAACCAAACAACTAACCAACCATCCAACCTATTAACCAACCATCCAAATATCTAACCAACCAACCAAACAACCATCCAACTAACCAACCAACCAACCAACCAAACCAACCATCCAAGTAACCAACCAACCAACCAACCAACAACCAACCAACTAAGCAACCAACCATCCAACTAACCAACCAACCAACCATCCAACTAACCAAGCAACCAACCATCCACCCCTAACCAACCAACCAACCAACCAACCAAACCAACCAACCAACCAACCAACCAACCAACCAACAACCCACCAACAAACCAACTAACCAACCAACCAACCAAAACCAACCAACCAACCAACCAACTAACCAACCAACAAACCAACTAACCAACAAACCAACCAACCAACCAACCAACCAACCAACCAACTAACCAACTAACCAACCAACAAACCAACTAACCAACCAACCAAAACCAACCAACCAACCAACCACAACTAACCAACCAACAAACAACCAACCAACCAACTAACCAACCAACAAACCAACTAACCAACCAACAAACCAACTAACCAACCAACCAACCAACTAACCAACCCAACAACAACCAACCAACCAACCAAACCAACCAAAACCAACCAAACAACCAAACAACCAACCAAAAACCAACTAACCACCAACAACCAACTAACCAACCAACCAACCAACTAACCCAACCAACAACAACCAACAACCCAACCAACCAACCAACTAACCAACCAACAAACCAACTAACCAACCAACTAACCAACAACCAACAACAACCAACCATCCAACAAACCAACCAACCAACCATCCAACTAACCAACCAACAAACCAAACAACTAACCAACCATCCAACTATCCTATTAACCAACCATCCAAATATCTAACCAACCAACCAACCAACCAACCAACCATCCAACTAACCAACCAACCAACCAACCAACCAACAAACCAACCAACCAACCATCCACTAACCAACCAACAACCAAACAACTAACCAACCATCCAACTATCCTATTAACCAACCATCCAAATATCTAACCAAAACCAACCAAACCATCCCCAACCAACCAACCAACCAACCAACCGACCATCAACCATCCAACTACCAACCAACCAACCAACCAACCAACCAACCACCCAATAACCGACCAACCAACCAGCCATCCAACTAACCAACCATCCAACTAACCAACCAACCATCCAAGTAACCAACCAACCAACCAATCAACCAACCAACTATCGATGGGTTGAATAGATTTAAAAAAAAAACAGCTTTAAAATGTTTAAAAAATTTGAATACCCAACAAGAATGTATAAAACAAAAACGCATTCGGCATAAAATAACCCGTAAACCTATAAAAGTTTATATACATAGGAAAAATTTATCTTAAAGATTAATCTCCAGGCTATCAGCAGAGATTCACCTTGATCAGGTGTATTTGCAAGAAGCACAAGATCATCTGCATAGTCTGCGTCAGTAATAGTTTCTGTGGTATGTATATCTGTATTAACATGATTGCTTATTATATTTGATGAGCGGCTTTTAAAACATGAATAACGATTAATGAATAATGAATAAGTGTGAAAAGTTTATTGTATTTTACTTACTGGATTATCAGGTCCTTTGTTTTGTTTAAGTTGAATAGCAATCGGTATCAGTTTGTCCATTTCGTCAAGAGTAAATAAGGCGATCGGAGCACAAACCTGATGGAAAATAGATATTGTTATATATATATAATGAGTCAGACGAACCTACTATTAGTTTCGCTTAATGCTCTTCAGGGCTAAGATCTTAGCCATGAAGAGCATTAAGCGAAACTAATAGTAAGTTCGTCTGACTCATTAGATTTATCTTTATTATTTGCTCTACTTAGGTATTGAGCACTTTTTGCTTATTAGCTATTCTCCTAGCGGTTATATGAATATATATATATATATCTTATATACATATATATACATATAAGTTGTTTTTTCTTTTGGCCAAATACTGTACCAATAGATTATTTTTTGTTGGTACGACTATCTTGGTCCTTTCTTTTTTCAAAAATTTTTTTCTCCCCAGTCGATGTTTGGTAGTAATATTTTTACAATCAAACTATTTGCTGGGTTTTTTCTCACCGCAAGGATTTACCAACACGCTTGGTATATTAAATTTATATATATATATATATATATATATATATATATATATATATATATATATAAATGGAGGCACATGTAGCGTAACTGTTATTGTCCTAGACAATGAACCTGGTGAGCCAAATTCACAACCTGTGGATGAGGCGCAGGTAGTTTTCATCGTTGCGTCAATATTTTTAGGGAGCTAGATTAGTAGACCATTATTTGTGAGTTTTTTTCTTACTGGCCTTGTACCATAGCTAAGTTAATCTCAGTTACTTAAAATGCAAAACGGTAAAAGAAAAAAGAGAAAATAAGAAAAAAAAAAAAAAAATTGTCACAATTGCTCATTAAGGAAACTGTAAGAGGACACTGTAAGAGAGAGAGAGAGAGAGAGAGAGAGAGAGAGAGAGAGAGAGAGAGAGAGAGAGAGAGAGAGAGAGAGAGAGTCCTGTTTCCTTTTTTATTGACAAATAACAATGGCAGAACCAGTACTTCCGTTTTACTTACACAATGCCGGAATTAGTAATTCCAGGTTATTAAAACCAAGAATCCAATTACAAATAAATAAATAAAAATAGAAAAATAAATAAAAAACATAAAAATAAAGTCAAATATTTTTGTGCTAACCTCAGATCCTTCAGGGTGATCTAAACCATCTAATTCGTGTAAGTCAATGTAAAACAAACGCTTCTTTTTGATTAGGGAATCAAGCGTTTCTTCCTCCAGTACATGTCGCATCATAGCTTCGTTCACACCCAAACTACAAAAGCAGAAATTAAAATTATTTGGATAAGGTATTTAGCCAAAAGTTCATAGAATTTAAACAGCGAATGTTGTAGAGACAGTTGATTTTACCTTTCTAAATTTAAAAATCTTGAAATCCCCCAAAAAGAATATAAAAAAAGGTAAAACAAAACAGTCCAAACGAAACCAAAACAAAATAAAATAAAATAAAAGAAATTAAGTTTAAACGTTTCAAAAGCATATCTCATGTAATGAACGAACCCTTAATTTTCAGGTGAACAAATTGGCTAGTCATATCAAACCTATCAAATATATGATTGTCTCAATCTTAATCTACAAATTTTTCTCACGGCAAACACACATCCCTTTTTATCATATAGGCACTAGAAGGCAGTAACTGGTGGCAACCACCAATGTTGTGAATGAAGTGAATGAAAATTATTGCTTAGACAAATTATATATACTAGCAAATTTATGCACCCTCCGGGTGCAAGTTTTTAAGTTTTAATATAATAAAATATCATGTTAAATTAGAAAGGCTAATAAAACTAAAAAAGAAAGCAGATAAAAAGATTTGAAACAGAGGGGCTATTATCGAAAAATAGAACAGCTTTGAAACTAACTCTTCCATCATTTTCCATTACTCCCGTCTTTCATTGGTAAATTTTCCTAATTTAACTCTTTACTTAAAATAGGAAGTAAAGGATAATATTACAATTATTTCTTCTTAATGAATTTCTTTTAAGATTTATTGAAGAGATTTTTTCTCATATTCAATAAGATAAAACCAAACAATTAGAAATCAATAATACTTAGCATATATTTATTAAAATCAATTTTTTAAGATCAATATGCAAATTAGCCTTCCCATTCACACTGTAAACCACTATTTTGTTGTATATATAAATACAATTGCGTATTATTAGTATGTAGATATGGTCAACAGTATTAATAATGTAAAACAATTTTATTATTCATTGAGGTTTAAATAAAAATAAAATCATGGAGAATGTGATGTAAATAACTAAGGGAACTGTGAATTGAGTAGTAATATAGTTTCGGTTACAGACAAACAAACACACAATCTCCATTATAATAAGATATATATATATATATATATATATATATATATAAAGGAGTTTCCTGTTTTTCTTCATTTTAGTATATTTTCTCATTCATTTTGCAATTGCTATCTGACGAGACTGTGCTCATTTATGGATTTACCGGCCGAAATACATTTATAATACCCAAATGACAGTTCGTTAGGGTTTTCTTTATTATTGAAAGTATAAATATTGCTTTGTATATGATTAATTTATTAATTATCTTACATTGAGCTCTCTTAGGGATTTGAAACAATTCTTGTATAAATCTATAGGTGTGCATCTGCATGGGCATGCATTGTGGATTCACTAAGGATGATCCCAAATAGAATCATCCACATCTTACCTGTTGACAGGATACTTTTATCTCTCTCTCCATATATATATATATAATATATATATATATATATATATATATATATATATAAACAAAATTTGGCATTAAATAACCCATAAGGGTTGATATGCCATTAAACAAAACAACTCACCAACCAACTCTACTGTCATAGTAATATCTATGTATTTCATGCTTACTTTTCTGGTATCTCCGTGCATAAAGTGATAAGATTTGGATTACAGCCAGCTAGCCTTTGTCTTCCGAACCAGACATCATCCATCCAATGATTTGCAGCCTGTAGAATTAAAGCAATAAAAATTATAATTGATAGCAGGAATTTAATAGTTATATATAAGCAAGTTTGAAGCTTCTTACCACAATGTCGCAGTCCAGCACTTAGGCCATTACGCCACAAGGACTACCCCTAAGGTTCATGGATAATTTTCAGTGGGTATTTTTCCATCAAATACCCTCATAAATAATGCGTTATATACACTGGTAAATATGGTAGTTCTTATTTCCCTTCATAGTAAATTTAAGTTTTGCTTTTAAATAAATCTTTTTTCCAGGCTATATTCCTTACATATATATTGTTACGCGTAATTACGTGTTTGGGTATACTATACCGAACCGTCGATTGGGACTGTAGAAAACGCCGACTGCACCTTTGAAAAGGGTAAGACCCTCCCAATAGGGCTACCTGTTAGCCGTGAGTGACGACCCTTAATGACTGAAAACAGGATTGTGGTTGTTGAGCGGTTTGAGACCCGGCATTAAGTGGTCCCCTGAGATGCAACACTCCACTACGGTCTTTACCTGGGTTAGACGGGTGATCGGAGATGCCCTCATCTGATTAATCGGCTGGCTATGTCAAGCCCTATTCTTCAAATTGCTCTTATACAAACATTCAGCCCTTTTATCATATAGGTGTTAGAAGGTGGTATCTGAGGCGCAACCACATGTATTTATTAGTACATATGAAATTAATGAAATTCTTAAGCAAATCATATCTTATTATAATGGAGATTGTGTGTTTTTCTGTCTGTAACCGAAATTATATTCCTGCTTAAGTCACAATTCTCTTAGTTATTGACATCACATTCTCCATGATTTTATTTTTTATCTAAACCTCAATTATTAATAAAATTGTCTTACATTATTAATACTGTTAACTATGTCTACATACTGACAACCTGCAATTATATTTATATATACAACAAAATAGCGGTTTACAGTGTGAAGGGGAAAGCTAATTTGCATATTAATATTAAAAAATCGAATTTAATAAATATGTGCTTAGCATTATTGATTTCTAACTGTTTGGTTTTATTTTAATGAATATAAGCAAAAATCTCTTCAATGAAATCCATTAACAAGAAAAAATAACTGTCATTTTATTATTTACTTCCTCTTATAACTAAATACTTAAATGAGAAAAAATAACAATGAAAGACGAGAGTGATGGAAGAGTAAGTTTCAGTTGTTCCATTTTTTATTATACTCCCTCTGTTTCAAATCTTTTATTATACTCCCTCTGTTTCAAATCTTTTTATCTGTATTCTTATTTAGTTTCATTAGCCTTTCTAATTTAATACAATATTTTATTACATTAAAACTTAAATACTTGCACCCGGAGGGTGTATATATTTGCTAGTATAAATAACAAAATTTGGCATTAAATAACCCAAAAGGGCTGATATACCATTAACCAACCAACCAACCAACCAACCAAACAACAATGAGCTTCCATCGTAGATAAACTCGAATTTCAAAATCATCCCATTCTTCTTAAAATGTGGCATTTAAAATGTCATTGACTAAATAAATGAACATTTAATTCTCTGGAGATAGTGAGTTGAATACCTGCATCAAATAACGCATATACATTCTATTTGGATAAGAACAGGTATAATTTTCCTAAAATATAAACTTCTTCTCGCCAAAAAAAATTTCCCCTGTGTCGTTTTGATAATATCTTTAAATAGCACTTGCAATGAACGATAGAAACTTACCATTGGCAGAGTTCGTTTAATGTCGTAAATTCTTTCAATATCTTCCAGACGTGACCATTTATTTGGTTTCAACTTGGCCAAAAAATTTCGTGCCAAATTTTCGAGCTTCAGAAGGAAGAATTTGTGCTGCCAATTATAAACAAATAAATAATTAAATTCATAAAAAAAAGATGAATAAAAAAATAATGAACTATCAGGACATGTCGATATACCACAGTATCATGATTTGATTATTATAACGTTTTATATGTTTACTTAAGAACTATTGGAAATAGTTCAATATGTAAAAGGTTTAATAATCTTTATTTAACTCTCTCTCACTCTTTTTTCTTTCTTTCCTTCTTTCCATCTTTTCATTACGTTCGATTGAAACAGATTAGCGTTTCGCTTCCGCGCACTTATCCCCTCTCTATATACTTCTACTTTGTTTGTTTCTTTTTACTTTCTTATTATATTTTTCTGTGGAGCATGACCTTTTTCTTCCCCTACTTTCTTTATAATAAAAACGGAATGGTCAATTATTTAGCTGAGGTGACAACACTGATGTGTACATATGCATGAGTCCACAGAGGGGGGTTGCTTATGTGTTTGCCCTTGCTTCTCCAGAAGTGCCCAGGTTATCGTGATCATCTCAGATGGTTTATCAACTGGGGACGGGTAAGTGGTTGTACAATTGCCGTTTGTGGGTGTTGTTTTCAGGGTTTGTTCAAGACAGCACGCAGCATCCTTTTGTAGGTCTGCTGAGAAATTTCGGATATAAGGTGCGTACTAGATACCCGCTCCTATTTATAGACTCGGCGATAACCATGTGATCATACTCATAGCCAATCTCTGGCAGAACTCTGCTGCTGATATAATACTTATACGACTGTACTGGTCATAACTACTCATAACTGCTTTGACTTTCGTGGACGACGGACATAGATTAAATCACTGGACCTTTAACAATACGCTGGATAGGACTTATTCGCAGGATAGGACTTATACGCTTACCAAAGGATTCCATAACTCAGGACTTACTTACTTTAAGCCCTTTTCAACTGGCCAAGGATGGCATTTAAAAACTTAACAGGGCCCAGATACGCTCGGATCTTCTTGAATGGCGACGATTCGAGTTACGAAATTTGGGAGACAAAGTTCCATGGGTATCTGAGAACCATTCAGTTGAATGACATAATCAATGCACCATCGGACCAACCGGAGGACCCAATTTCCGTGGACAAAAATACAACAATATATACAGAATTAATCCAGTGCTTGGATGACCGGAGTCTCTCACTCGTAATGCACGAAGCGAGAGATGATGGCAGAAGGGCAATGGAGATATTAAGGACTCACTACTTGTCGAAAGGCAAGCCTAGAATTGTCGGGGTATATCGCCAATTAAGTTCGCTGAATAGAACAGATTATGAATCAATCACTGATTACATAATCCAAACTGAGAGCATTGCAAGCTCATTAATGGAGGTTTTTCTCCAAGTGTTACTTTAAAGAGTTTGATTTCCACAAGTTATAATGCTAATCTGTAATACAGCTGATAGGCTGCTATTTATTTATTTTACATCAAAATCAATACGAATATGATAAGTGAAATTAGTGCTAAATACAGGGGACAATTTTTAAAAACTTTCCCTTTATCCCGTTTTTACTTTTGGTAAATTCCTTTTTTTTGTTTTCACTTTTGATAAATTTTGTTTTATTCATTTTATTATATTTCATGGGTAAATTGCAATAAATTGTACAATGAATATTATTTTTTATAACATATATAATTTTCTCAAACATTTTTTATGATTTTCTATTTGTGTGTGTATTGTCTGTCATCTCAGGTACACCCGTCACGCCAATATGAGTAGTCAAATCAATCCCATCTCTCGTTGCGAAACAAAATCATTCATGTTCTGTTGTGTGAGTTAATTTTCTATAATATCAGTCACCCCTCCACAACAATATGTCTTTGAAACAAGCCAATATCGATTCCACTAACGTTCTTAGTAAGTAACTAGCAGCGGCTACCCGGCGTCGCCTGGGTAGAGTTTTTAAAAAAAAAGTTAGTCCCGTAGATCCATTATTACTGAATCGTGAGTTGAATCCTTGTGGGATGCCCCATTTAAATCCCTATGTAAAAAAATAGCCCTTGCATTGATCCAGCTACTCTAAAAAGAAATGTTAATGTCTACTATTTAAAATATTAAATGAAAAAAAAATCCATGCTTTATCATCTAAATATCATTTTTTAATTATCTTCACGAATAAAAATCAAATCTCTATTATTTTTGCTCAAAAACCAAGCCCTGGGATATTTAATGTGTAATATATATATTTACTTTGTCGTTAATTGTTTTATTTTTGAAGTTTCCTCCGGACATACACGCACACACAACTACCCTTTATATATGTATAGATTAGTCGCTCCTCCACCACAGTATGTCTTTGAAACGAGTCAATATCGATTCCACTAACGTTCGTATTAAGAATGTTTTTTTAAGGATTTTTTTTAAATGGAAAACAACATTCAGCTTTTGAGCCATTCACAGTGATCTCCAGATCTAAACCTAATCAAGAATCTTTGGGAATGGATAGCAAAGAATGTTTATAAACATAGATCGCAATTTGAAACTGCTCTTCATACTGCAGTTTTTTGCATCCTGGGATAGCATCCCAACGCAGAAGTTAATAAAGAGTATACCAAAGCGAATTTATTGAATGATCCTAATGTTTAACGTGTCCATCTTAGCTAGGAAAAACAATGGCCAATATTTGTTGAAAAAAAAAACACAACAAAAAACGATTTTAAGAAAATATAACTTGTTGTTTTTTTAAAGAATGTTAAATATTTAATGATAAAATCACAGAGACTGTCAAATAATAAAATAATAATTTGTTATTTAGTTTAAGTATTAGGACAAGCTTAGTAAATGACAACTGTAAAAGTAATATGAAACCAGTGGGTCAGACGAAAATAAACTCCGTATATAACATTAACAATATAGGCTGACATACATACATACATACATACATACATAAACACAGAAAGATATATATATATATATATATATATATATATATATATATATATATATATATATATATAAGATTTTTGGATGTTTGTTTATTTTAGAAGCATTGTTGAATAAAGTATATATTACATTTTTACTTGAAGGCACTTACAATGCATGTATCGCATAAAATTCGATACTTTTTCTTATAGAAAATGAACTTGACAAGTTATTACAAGTTCATTTTCTATAAGAAAAAGTATCGAATTTTATGGATACATGCATTGTAAGTGCCTTCAAGTAAAAATTTAATATATATATATATATATATATATATATATATATATATATATAGAGAGAGAGAGAGAGAGAGAGAGAGAGAAAGATAGATAGATAGATAGATATAAGAATACTGATATAAATAGATATATTGATATGAGAAATAAACAGATAAATATGAATATACAACACCAATTCAGTGAAATGGAACTTTCTGTTTTTTTACTCGCTCGAATTTGTTTAAAATTCGACAATTTACTCTTTACATTATATAAATTCAGTATATGTAAATGATCTGTCATTTCCTCTCAGATACTTTAAATTTATTTAATGATTTACATATGGGATAATTTCATGACAATCTGGTGGATTCTCTCAGTCAGGAGCGATGAGAGAGAGAGAGAGAGAGAGAGAGAGAGAGAGAGAGAGAGAGAGAGAGAGAGAGAGAGAGAGATGGGAATCCGTGGTGTCAGCACAATCTGATGTTGAAATCAATTTTAAAGGATATTGTGCACACTGCATTATAAGCAATGTAAGTAAAGTAAAGTCGTCGAGACGGCCTGAAGTCGGTATCAGCCAGTCAGCGAGGGAGTCTATCCCTTTTTCAATAGCGCTACACAAAGGAGATTGTTTTTGGCGTCTGGGGGTCTTACTTTACAGCACATATCCCCGTGCTACTCATACGCTGAGTTGGCGAGGACCGGTATCGAACTAGGAACCTTGTGGTTTTCTAGCTGAACGCTCTACCGACTGAGCTAACAGGCCCCTATGAAACCGAATACTACAATATAAACAATGCGTTCGACTGTATGTTATAATGGAAACACTATAATAGATTACATACTAAAATAGAAACAATGTGGTAGACCACATACTACAATAGATACAATGGGTTCAACCATATACTATAATTGAAATATATAATAGATTGCATGCTACAATAAAAACAATGTGGTAGACCATGTATTACAATAGAAAAAACGTGGTAGATTGAATGTTACAAAATAAACTATATAGTAGACCGCATACTACAATAAATACAATGGGTTCAACCATATACTATGATTGAAATATGTAATAGATTGCAGGCTACAATAAAAACAATGCGGTAGATCATATATTACAATAGAAAAAACGTGGTAGATTGAATGTTACAAAATAAACAATATAGTAGACCGCATACTAGAATATAAACAATGGGTTCAAACATATACTATAGAAACAATGTGGTAGACCACATACTACAATAGATACAATGGGTTTAACCATATACGATAATTGAAATATGTAATAGATTGCATGCTACAATAAAAACAATGCGGTAGACCATATATTACAATAGAAAAAACGTGGTAGATTGAATGTTACAAAATAAACAATACAGTAGACCGCATACTAGAATATAAACAATGAGTTTAACCCCATACTATAATACAAACAATGTGCTAAAATCAAAACATATAGAAAAATATATTACCTTGTATTCAAAAGTGAAGTCATCATCTGAAGGTAATTTTTCCAGCTAAAATAAATTAATTGAGAATTAAAAATGTGTAACATTTAAAAAAAAATTAAATTTATGTAACTTTGAGTTTAAATTCTCTTAATTTCTATTTGTTCTTTTCTTTTGTTGAATACATATGGGTGTTTCTGATTAAAAATATATCTTCAAAGCCATCTTATCTTTGATTATGTACCCAACAAAACTTTCAAAATTTAAGGAAACAGTTAAAATATGCTTTACTATCTTTATGTATACTAGCAAATATATGCACCCTCCGGGTGCAAGTATTTAAGTTTTAATATAATAAAATATCATATTAAATTAGAAAGGCTAATGAAACTGAATAAGAATGTAGATAAAAAGATTTGGACCAGAGGGGGTATGATTGAAAAATAGAACAACTTTGAAACTAACTCTTCCGACATTTTCCGTTACTCCCGTCTTTCATTGGTAAATTTTCCTAATTTAACTATTTAGTTAAAATAAGAAGTAAAGATTAATATTACAGTTATTTCTTCTTGTTAATGGATTTCTTTTAAGATTTATACCCGAGATTTTTGCTCATATTTAATAAGATAAAACCAAACAATTAGAAATCAATAATACTTAGCAGGTATTTATTGAAATCAATTTTTTAAGATCAATATGCAAATTAGCTTTCCCATTCACACTGTAAACCGCTATTTTGTTGTATATATAAATACAATTGCGTGTTATTAGTATGTAGGTATGGTCAACAGTATTAATAATGTAAAACAATTTTATTAATAACTGAGGTTTAAATAAAAATAAAATCATGGAGAATGTAATGTAAATAACAAAAGGAATTGTGACTTGTTTAGTAATATAGTTTCGGTTACAGACAGACAAACCTACAATCTCCATTATAATAAGATATCTCACTCGGCTATATATATATATATATATATATATATATATATATATAATCCAAAAGTCCAGAGAAGAAATCTTCCTCACGACACAAGAGTTTTATTTAAAAAACCTGTCGCAGTTTGAGAGCTCAATGTGTGCCCTTAATGTTAGAGTCACGCATCTGATGAGTCGGGAGAGTTAGACACTTTGTCAAAGCTCCCGAAAATAGACTATAATGCTAAATCTCTAAGTCCTTTGTTATTTCTTTACTTGTATATATATATATATATATATATATATATATATATATATATATATATATCAGCCTCTTCATGTTTATCTATCTCAGCCTCTTCATATATATCTATCTACCTATCTATCTATCTACAGAGAGTGAGAATGGGATAGATAACGAGTAAGACACAAACATGTGATAACACAAATGCTAACGTCTATAAAAGATTGATAGAAACAAAATTAAGGACATAAATGGATAAATAAATAGATAGATAGATAGATAGATAGATATGAAGAGACTGAGATAAACGGATTGATAAATAAACAGGGAGAGACTGAGATAGATAGATACATAGATGATTACTAGATACATAAATATCTATAGTTAGGCAAAGAATGTGATATAATCTATCTATTTATCTATCTATCACGAGAGATTCCTCATGGCGTAGTGGCCTACGTGCTGGACTGTGACATCGTAGTAAGCGAGTTCGAACTCGCGCCATTACGCTCACTTTAGGATTAATACTCTTGGGAAAAGTATGAACCGTTTCATTCCCTCCAGTTATGGGTTTAAACAGCGCCATTATTGTTTTTCTACAAGGATAGCTTTGACATTTAATAACCTACGGAGAATGATAAGTCATTAAAAAAACAACTCCACCTATATATCTTATTTTAATGGAGATTCAGTGTTTGTCTATTTGTAACCAAAACTACGTCACAATACTCTCATGAATTGCGTGAGCTTATCAATTATTCAATTTATAGTCAAAATCATTAATACATATACTTAGGATTATCTATTAAGGATGTATCTATGAAAATCTGAGTTACATTTGCCTCAAAACAGCCCATGTTATTTGTGCTTTTAAATCCTGCTATGTGTCTCATATATCACTAAGAAATATAGATTTACATAATAAAATTCTGTGGTTAATTTGCATACTGGTTTTTAACTAAACCGGGTTTAATAAATAATTACTTGGTGTTATTGATCTCTAATATTATTGTTTTATTCTCCGAATGATTTATATAGAAAACAATTGAGATATTATTAAAATAAGTGTAATCATTTCATATGCGTTCTTATTTAATTTCGTTAGTTTTTCTTATTTGATGTTATTTCATTACGCCCGGAGGATGCATATTCATACTCGTCTCTCTAAAATACATCGAGTATTTCACTATCAATGTGAAATATAACTTACCATAATCGGTAGACCGGGGATATCTTTTGTCGCGTATTTTTGCCGCCTGAGGTCTATTTCTTGTAAACGCTGATCCTTGTTAGGATCCGACTGCGGAAGGAACGTATCGAAAGTAAATAATCGATAATGGAAATCGGCTTCGATCCACCGGAAAACGGGGAAGATCGTTTTCTCTTCTCGATCGGCATGTTCCAGTTGGATCTTCTCCACGTACCAGTCGGGCGAGAACCCCGAGCTGTCTCGCCAGAACTCGATCATCGTCACCGAGCCGAAATTGGCCGGTAATCTGACCTTGAATCGGTCGGTCGTTCCCGCCCGGAAGTTCTCCCTAAACATCTTTTCCAACTTGAAAGGACGGGTCATCTGACGAACTCGGTTGTAGAGAATGAGAAACACATTGGCGTTTGACGACGAACCTTTCTTTTTGCCGGTTTTTACGTAGACATGGCAGAGGGTTTCCGCCATCTTGTGCAACCGAGTCCAGAACGAGTCTACATAAGAAGAAGAAGAAGAAACAAAAAAAAATAATAAAAAAGAACAAATATTATGACCAATGTTACTAGCCTATTTATTTTGTAATATTGCTGGATTATTTTGGTATAGTTATTTACTAAGCTTTTCTTAGATGTGGCACGAGGCCAGAAGTATGGGTACCCAATGAGAATCGAACTCACTAACAATGGTCTGCGAGTCTAGATTGCTAACCATTACACCACGCATTTCGGTATATATATATTTACCAACTCCTCCGCACGAGCAGGATACGACACAAGGTCAATTTCTTAAGCGGAGTTTAACAGGTTTGAATTCAGAGTTTTCCTTCTCCTAGACCGGTTACCTAACCAAGGTTAAAGAGCCCAGTCTGCCCTACTGTTTACCCATAGCTGGAGGGAGAATATAATTCATACCTTTCCCAAGGAAAGCGCTAAGTGAAATTCAATTACCACGTCCAGGATTTGAACTCGGGGCGACGAGTACATTTCCTATGACTTTAACCATTACACAACGCGCTTTTCGGTATAAGACCCACACAGAATCGCTGCTTCTATATATAGACGTTAGTAGCAGCAGTAGTAACGACTTCCGTTGGAATAACCAATAAACAAACATCCCAAATACCAATAAGGTCATTCACTGTCTGGATAGAAATTTTTAGAATTAAATTAAATTATAAAGTAATAAATAGCAAAAACGGTTCTGGAAATTTGGGGAATGTGTAGTACCCCTTCATTGCCATTACTCCCAGGTCTACTCTGACCTGGAGTAGCAGTATCTCTTAAAGGCTGTTATGAGTCAAATAGATCTGTTTAAATATTATTTGTGTTTGATTGGACCACGTGAAAAAAAAAACAACAAAAAAACAACAACAATTACACAACAAATGTAAATATGAACGTACAATGAACGCGATTCCCTAACCTCTAGGCATAAAATAATCCGAGACGGATTGACTTGCCATTAAAATCAATCAATCAATCAATCAATCAATCATAGATTAATCGTGAGAAAATGTAAATGTAAGTGAATGAGAAAAGACGAAAGGAAATATATAAAATATTAATAACAAGTTTTTTTATGCAGGTATAATCGTGAAATCAAGTGTATCATACGCAAAGTCAAAGCATTGCCTATGCCTGAGAAAATACAGAATCGATTATTATATCTACTAGCAAAATAAAAAAAACACCCTCCGGGCGATGTAAAAATAGAATTTTGAAACATATTGTCTGAGGGGTGGGAGTTAAAAATTCAATGTCAGCGAGTTTGTACCCTAAGTAAGTAAAATCATCAAATTCATTAAAGGATTAAAAAATAAAACAATTTGAAATGCAAAACTTTAAATATGTATTAAAATAAAACAAACTATATATAGATATATAATACCAGTCATGTATTTATTTATTAAAACTTGTTTTAAAAAACAATGAGAACTGGCTAATGTTGCATGTTCAAATTTTGTGTGTATTTATTCTATGTTATGACGATTTTGGGTAATGTGACGTAAGCAGTGACGTAGTTTTTGTTACAGACAAAACCCGGAAGCGAATCTCCATTATTAATAGAGATATCAACCTTTTTTTTTTTATAGGGGAAACATTTATACTAATATTTATTATATACTAGAAGTATCTACCCGGCATCGTCTGGGTAGAGGAGGTATTTTAAAAAACTTAGTCTCGCAGATCCATTATTACTTATCGCGAGTGAGATCCTCGCTGGTTACCCCATAAAAATCCCCACGGAAATATATTACAATATAGTAAGAAATTTCCATTCAATTTGAAAAAAAAAGAAGATAAAAATGGTGCAATTAATTCAATCAATCAATATTATATTTCAAAGCAAAAAAAAAAAAAAAAAATACAAAAAAAGAAAAAGAAAAGGTAAACAAAATAACATGCAACTTTCCCTTCTGTTACTTTTCAAATTTGAATTTTTAAATATCTTCCCAAATATAACTCAAATCTTCATTATTTTTACTCAAAAACCAATTCCTGGTGATATTTAATGTGTATATATATTTACTTTGTCGTTAATTGTTTTATTTTTCGAAGTTTCCTCCGGACATACACATACACACAACTGCCCTTTATATATGTATAGATGAATAGAAAGAAAATTATGAGTACAGAATGGACTTGATGAGCAAACCTCTCAACTTTTGCTTTGAAACGTAACTGGTCGCCATTTTGAACGCCTCAAATGAAAGAGATAAGAAACGTAGGAAACAGATGGTATAAAACGGCTTTGTGATGATAGAATAATGTTTTTGTTTAAATGTAACACATGGAAGAGAACACAGGGAATTATATATTTGGCATACACGCGACATACATATCGCACCCTCGGTTTAACGAACCGAGAAATAAAACTTATCCATGAAAGTTCATGAAATCCAAAAATAAACAAAAAGATGATTTCTTTACTATTATTAAAAATCTATCTATACATATATAAAGGGCCGTTGATGTGTATACATATATGTATGTATGTATTGTCAGGTCGCTACTGGTACTATGTAACCCAGTACTACCTGTTTCATAGTCGGGTTATCGGCGACTAAACCAGTTACCCCACCAAGCCTATCTGGTGAGGAGGATGGCTAGACATCCAGCAGGACGAAAAACAAAACCTGTCAAAGGGCGGATGAAGCATTCCGCTCAACGGCCATCTAGCAAATAACATACGCAGGGACGTAGAAATACTTGGATTGGTATCCAGGCGCGTAGTAAAACCACCGGGAGAGATGCATTCCTCAGCCTTGTCAAGGCAAGTGTCTAGGAGAAGGAAAACTCTAAAATTTAACCTGCGGCGGCTGCTGCAGCCAATGATGTTGACTTGTTCTTCTTTTGGGCTCAAATGTGGCAGTCACTTAAAGATTGGGATTGGTTCTGTGCAAAGCCTTTCCTCACTTAAAAAAAGCTTCAGGCACAGGCATTGCTTGATATGCAATACATGTCTTGTCCTTTATATGTTTTTGAAGCTCACCATTATATTGTTTGAACTGTTGAGCGTTTTTTTTAATTTTTAATTTTTTTTATTGTTACTATATCAAGCAATGGCAATACTTGAACGCGAGTTTGCTGCCATCATGCATGTATGTCCGGATGAAACTACAAAAATAAAACAATTAACGACAAAGTAAATATATTTAAAAAAATTAAAATATATTCAGAAATAGCATTGAAATTCTACTTAAAAATGTCTATATTTTGTAAATTAAAAAAATAAACAAATCAATACGCCAAGTATTCCCCCCCCCCGCTTTATACCCAGGCGACGCTGGGTAGCCACTTCTAGTTTTTGATATAAAAGAAGCTCTGATACAATATAAAGTACAATATACCCGAATTGACGAAAAGGCGGTTGCTCTCCTTCCACTTTTCTAATGCATAGGCTTCTTTATATCATTTGGATTTTTTAGACTGTTCTCCTCATCTCTATTGCTACATACACAGGGTTTCGGCCGATGTGCTCTCCGGCCTTCTTCAGGTATTTCTTTTCGAACTCGGGAACCTTCCCGTCGAACTCGGGAAACTTCTTGTCAAACTCAGCAGCCTTCACGGAACTTCAAACCGACACATGGAGCAATCATCTGTAGGTTGCAGGTTCAATTCTGACCACGGGCGATAATTGGCGGAATGAGAACAGTCTACCCCGGTGGATTGAATAAATCGTTCGAATCGAAGATCCTTGAAGGCTTTTGAGTTCAACAAGAAGGTTCCTGAGTTCGATGAGAAGGTTCCCGAGTTCTGCAAGAAAGACCTGAAAAAGGCCGAATTAATCAAAACGTTGTGTATTTAACAATAAAGGTAAGGACAACAGTCCGAAAAATCCAACTAATATAAATGATTAGACCTTATCTCAAAAAAACAAAAATCAGACATATAGGCTGCTTCCTAAGTTTTTTTTTCAGGCTCTCAAGTGTTGTGAAGTTTTTGCGAGATTCGGTCGTCATCTTACTTCTTGTTGAACATAAAGCGGGAGCCATCTTCGGTCGATGTCACCGCATCTCCTCCCCAATATGTCGTCAGGGTGGCCTAAAGCCGGTATCAGCCAGACAGCGAGGGAGTCTATTCCCTTTTCACTAGCACTAGACCTAGGAGATTATTTTTTGGTGTCTGAGGTGGAGCGCCACTCCTACCATCAGCCCCTCGCTTTACCGCACATATCCATGTGATACTCATACGCTGAGTCGGTGAGGACCGGAATCGAACCAGAAACCTCGAGGTTCCCAGCCAGACACTCTACCGACTGAGCTAAGCCGGCCTGGTTAAAATATGTAAAGCATAAATCATGTCTGGACTTTACGAGAGAAATGAAAACAATTAAGAAATATAACAATATCGATTGCACATCCAATTCTAAAACAGCTGGGTTTAGAAATTGGATAGAAACAACATCAACAGTGTACTAAATAGACATTTACTTAATAACATATGGAAATGAAAACTATGGCAAATTAAAAAAGTAAGGTTAGGAGCTTAAAGAAGTATCGTGCAAATTAAAAATTCATAAATACAAATGAAATATATGCCAAATAAATTAAATAGGAAATGAAATATATGCTAAATGAATTAAATAGGAAATGAAATATATGCTAAATGAATTGAATAGGAAATGAAATATATGCCAAATAAATTAAATAGGAAATGAAATATATGCTAAATGAATTAAATAGGAAATGAAATATATGCTAAATGAATTGAATAGGAAATGAAATATATGCCAAATAAATTAAATAGGAAATGAAATATATGCTAAATAAATTAAAAGCAAGACAAAGAAATGAAATGTATGGTAAACATATTAAAAAAGTAAGACAAGAAAATTAAATACATGATAAACGAATTAAAAGGTAAAGCAAGGAAATGAAGTATATGGTAAACAAATTTAAAAAGAAAGGTAAGGAAATGAAATATATGGTAAACAAATTTAAAAAGAAAGGTAAGGAAATGAAATATATGGTAAACAAATTTTAAAAGAAAGGTAAGGAAATGAAGTACATGGTAAAGAAATTTAAAAAGAAAGGTAAGGAAATGAAATATATGGTAAAGAAATTTAAAAAGAAAGGTAAGGAAATGAAATATATGGTAAACAAATTTAAAAAGAAAGGCAAGGAAATGAAATGTATGATAAACAGATTTAAAAAGAAAGGTAAGGAAATGAAATATATGGTAAAGAAATTTAAAAGAAAGGTAAGGAAATGAAATATATGGTAAACAAATTTAAAAAGAAAGGTAAGGAAATGAAATATATGGTAAACAAATTTAAAAGAAAAAGGAAATGGAAAGGTAGGAAATGAAATATATGGTAAACAAATTTTAAAAAGAAAGGTAAGGAAATGAAGTACATGGTAAAAAATTTAAAAAGAAAGGTAAGGAAATGAAATATATGGTAAAGAAAAAGAAAGGTAAGGAAATGAAATATATGGTAAAGAAATTTAAAAGAAAGGTAAGGAAATGGAATATATGGTAAACAAATTTTAAAAGAAAGGTAAAGAAATGAAATATACGGTAAACAAATTTAAAAAGAAAGGCAAGGAAATGAAATGTATGATAAACAGATTTAAAAAGAAAGGTAAGGAAATGAAATATATGGTAAAGAAATTTAAAAAGAAAGGTAAGGAAATGAAATATATGGTAAACAAATTTAAAAAGAAAGGTAAGAAATGAAATATATGGTAAACAAATTTAAAAAGAAAGGTAAGGAAATGAAATATATGGTAAACAAATTTTAAAAGAAAGGTAAGGAAATGAAGTACATGGTAAAGAAATTTAAAAAGAAAGGTAAGGAAATGAAATATATGGTAAAGAAATTTAAAAAGAAAGGTAAGGAAATGAAATATATGGTAAAGAAATTTTAAAAGAAAGGTAAGGAAATGGAATATATGGTAAACAAATTTTAAAAGAAAGGTAAAGAAATGAAATATACGGTAAACAAATTTAAAAAGGCATGGAAATGAAGTATATGGTAAACAGATTTAAAAAGAAAGGTAGGGAAATGAAATGTATGATAACTAGATTTAAAAAGAAAGGTAAGGAAATGAAATATATGTTAAACAAATTTAAAAAGAAAGGTAAGGAAATGAAGTATATGGTAAGCCAATTCAAAAAGAAAGGTAAGGAAATGAAATATATGGTAAACAAATTTAAAAGAAAGGTAAGGAAATGAAGTATATGGTAAACAAATTTAAAAAGAAAGGTAAGGAAATTAAATATATGGTAAACCAATTTAAAAAGAAAGGTAAAGAAATGAAATATATGGTAAACAAATTTTAATAGAAAGGTAAGGAAATGAAATATATGGTAAACAAATTTAAAAAGAAAGGTAAGGAAATGAAATATATGGTAAACCAATTTAAAAGGAAATGTAAGGAAATGAAATATATGATAAACAAATTTAAAAAGAAAGGTAAAGAAATGAAATATATGGTAAACCAGTTTAAAAGGAAAGGTAAGGAAATGAAATATAGGCTAAACAAATTTAAAAAGGCCAGGAAATGAAGTATATGGTAAACAAATTTAAAAAGAAAGGTAAGGAAATGAAATATATGGTAAACAAATTTGAAAAGAAAGGTAAGGAAATTAAATATATGGTAAACAAATTTAAAAAGAAAGGCAAGGAAATGAAGTATATGGTAAACAAATTTAAAAAGAAAGGCAAGGAAATGAAATGTATGATAAACAGATTTAAAAAGAAAGGTAAGGAAATGAAATATATGATAAACAAATTTTAAAAGAAAGGTAAGGAAATGAAGTATATAGTAAACAAATTTAAAAAGAAAGGTAAAGAAATGAAATATATGGTAAACAAATTTTAAAAGAAAGGTAAGGAAATGAAATATATGGTAAAGAAATTTAAAAAGAAAGGTAAGGAAATGAAATATATGGTAAACAAATTTTAAAAGAAAGGTAAGGAAATGAAGTACATGGTAAAGAAATTTAAAAAGAAAGGTAAGGAAATGAAATATACGGTAAACAAATTTAAAAAGAAAAGTAAGGAAATGAAATATATGGCAAGTAAATTTAAAAGTAAAGCAATAGAATTAAATACGGTAAACAAATGAAAATAAAATAAGGAAATAATCAATATCATTACTAGTGAAACATCCTTAAAAGGATTTGCAAAAAGACTAAAACAATCAAATCCATTCGTACAACAACATTAATAAAATCAGCAAAAAAAGGAGAAAACTTGAGTGATGGTAAGATTCTTCTCACTTATTCGCACCTAAGATCATAGATATTAGAAGAATAAAGATTCAATAGATATCATTTCATACCTGTGATCAGTTATTGTAAAAGTGTCCCGGCCTCCTGCAATCAAATGAAAATATTTGTTTCAGGTAAGCAGACCACATAAAACGACAATATGGCAAACGCGAATTAAGCATTTAACGAGGCCGACCCAATTTATCTCAAACAATTACATATTCCTTTTTGATAGTTTTTCTTTTTCTAATAATTATTGTTTTATGTAAACAATGAGGATTTAATCGATATTTTTTTCAATGGAGTCATATGCGCACCAATTAACCGAAAGAGACAAGCGCATAGAACGTCATAGCACCTGAATCATAAGCGGAAACAGGAATGAATGATTAAAAATAGTAAAGTCGTTGGTTTGGCCTAATGTCAGTATCAGCCAGACAGCGAGGGAGTCTATGCCCTTTTCACTAGCGCTAGACCAGGGAG
>CM042147.1:86216958-86231958 GCA_023376005.1 Doryteuthis pealeii
CACATTATTCATGATTTTCTTTTTATTTAAACCTCAATTATTAATAAAATTGTTTTATATTATTAATACTGTTGGCTTTATCTACATACTAATAGCATGCAATTGTATTTGTATATTCAACAAAATAACGGCTTACAGTGTAAACGGGAAGTCTATTTTGCATATTGATATTAAAATTTTGATTTTAATAAATATGTGCTTAGTATTATTGATTTCTAATTGTTTGGTTTTATCTTAATGAATATGAGCAAAAATCTTGGGGATAAATCTTAAAAGAAATCCATTAACAAGAAGAAATAACTGTAATTTTATTCTTTACTTCCTAATTTAACTAAATAGTTAAATTAGGAAAATTTAGCAATGAAAGACGGGAGTCATGGAAGAGTTAGTTTGTGCTGTTCGATTTTTCGGTTATACCTCCCTCTGTTTCAAATCATTTATCTGCATTCTTATTTAATTTCATTAGCCTTTTTAATTTAATTTAAAATTACATTAAAACTTAGATACTTGCACCCGGCAGTGAGTTCATATGTTTGCTAGTATATATATATATATATATATATATATATATATATATATATATATATATATATACATAAAGAAAATATAGATTGGAAAACATCCGACAAAATGTGAAAAATATAAATGGAAAGGTAGATGAACTAACACAAACAATTGATTCAATTAATATTTCGTCTTTATTTATCAAAAGACTTCCTTAGTATTAATTTGATAATCTACAAAACGATTGACAATAAGGAAAATATAGTGGTGGGGAGACAAGAGTAAGAAAAGGGAATACAAAGACATAGTGAAAGATATAGGGGGAAATGGATGTAAAAGGTGAAATGAGAGAAAAAACAGTCTGGGTGTCAAAGAAGAAAATACGATATTCCTTTTTATACAAAAGTCAGTGAACGTATCAAAAGTAATGTTTTTGTTTTTTAGCAAAACACTTTTTATACGCTCTACTTCTTCAGTTGATCACAGGCCTTTTGATCCCGCAAAGGCTATAAAAAAATTAGAAGGAACGTTGATTTGCAATTCGACAACTATTACTAGACAGAAAAATAAAATTGACGTTAGAAAATAAGAGGAAGAGATGGCAAAATGATTTCAAATTATTTAGGCGTCTGCAGCCGAATAGGTCAAGGTGACATTCATGAAAGACGAGAACTTGAGATGTGGAATACGAGATCAAGTTTGGTCGAAAGTTTTGTATTTAATTTAGATTTCACACTCGAATGGTCGAAGAGTATATCGACCCAGAGTGTTGTGATAAAAGCAACAATAAAAAAAATTAAAGTATTATTAGAAATGAAATAAAAGAACATTGGTACCTTGACTTACGAGTTTAATTCGTTTCGCTCTTAACTCAATTTCCTCGTATATCAAATCAATTTTCCTCATTGAAATAAACCGCGTGTGGTCTTAAACAGATTGGGCAAACGACACCCCATAAAAACAGCCGTACGGTCACTTACCCCCTATCAAACAAACCGTCCCAGTGAGACGAAGAAGACATGCTGAACAATGCTAGAAAAGTAAGGACGAATTCATAAGTGATGTTCTCCTGTGGAAACTTGAACATAGACACGCCAGTGTGGGCTTGTCCAGCAAATACATACATTGATTAGGTTTGCACAGATTCTGGATGCTGTAGAGAGGATCTCCCATGGGCGATGAACGATAGGGATGGTTGGCGAGAGACTGACAGATATCCACGCCGCTAGCGTGACCTGAAGATGATAATGATATATAATATATATATATATATATATATATATATATATATATATATTTAGTAAATGAAGAAAAAACTCTGAACTTGCTTCATTACAATAATTTATTTCAACCGTATTAATACGGCATCTTCAGGTAATCACAAGAACATGACTCTTACTGAAAATTTCCCAAAGTAACATCGCTTTTAAATCTATGAATTTGGGGGAGGGAGGGTTGGTGTCTTAGTTTGAGATGGGCAGGATTAGTTTCTTTGAATGAGGCGGGGAGGTCTATGCTTTGGATGAGGTGTGGCTTAGGTGGGGGACCGATTCCTTGGGGAAATAGTTGTAAAAGTGTACACAAAATGAGCAGAATTAAAAGACTAGAAATCAGGAGAAACACATATATATATATATATATATATATATATATATATATATATATATATATATATATATCAATGTGTATAGTTGACACTATTATACTTGAAGAAGCGGTAGTAATCCAACGTACAGTGTTATTAAAAGAGTACTCAATATCTGTGATAGAGTGTTAATAGATAAATAAATAAATATTTCAGTTTATATTTATTAGCATTGGAACAATTTTGCTACCATTGGTTTCTTGCTCTGTGGCAGTCTTCAGGCAACGAAAGTGTTTTGAAAATGATACAAATGATATAAATATGGTCAAATGTGTGCGTTTGGTTAATGGTAGCTAAATTGTTCCAATGTTAATAAACATAAACTAAAAAATTTATTAATCAGCGTTCGTTTGTACACCTCCTATCTAACGGTGATTTATTCCGTCTTTCCTTCATATGTTGCTCTTGATGAAGACCGCTTTATTAAAAGGTCGAAACAGATTCTGTCAGCAAACTAATAACATCATTTGTTTTTTTCTAAAAATGTTAAATTCATACTGTCGGATTCACTTCCATTTACTTCACACACACACACACACACACACACACACATATATATATATATATATATATATATATATATATATATATATATATATATATATGCGTTTACCTAAAACTTTCTGAAACATAGAATCAATGAAGCAATCCATAATATAGGAGCACCCACATCCTCGAAAATGACCAAAGATCGTCATAAGTACCCGTATTCGGACTACACAAACAAAGACTTTGAACAGTCTTTTTATTTGCGGATAACCATACTTGTGTCATTCCGTCCTCCCTAAAAAAACCTGTACAAACAGTTGAACACCATTTTTTTGTCTGTCATTGTTAATAAAGAATACATACAAGACAATCTGCTGCTTAGATATTCAACAGACATTTTTTACCACCTCTTGTATAAATGTATCCTACCCTTTAGTCACGACAGGATGTGTGATAAAATCAATTTTTTTCAAAGCGTACAAAGAGTACACATTCCGAGTTTTCCTTCGAGATTGGTCGTCGTACCAAGGATTAAAGGGCCCTTTCCTTATATACACACCCCATATATATATATATATATATATATATATATATATGTCTGTGTGTGTGCACGTGTGTGCGGGGTTTTATAATTTGCTTGAAGCATTGTGTATATATTGGTTTGGAGGTTGGTTTTGAAGGCTATCGCAATGCAAGTGTAAAGAAAAAATAAGGTAACAATGGTGTTGGTTGTTAACCTGTGATTTATTCTTTTTTCATTTAAGAATAAATCACAGGTTAAAAAACAACACCATTGTTACCTTATTTTTTCTTTACACTTGCATTGTGATAGCCTTCAAAACCAACCTCGAAACCAATATATATATATATATATATATATATATATATATATATTCAAGGAGCTTTGTCTTGATGATAAGCGGTTGATTTTAAACTAATGGTACCAAATGCTTTTTAATTGTATAGTATCACATTATATATATATTATATATATATATATATATATATATATATATATATATTAGTGTGTGTATGTGTGTCTGTGTGTGTGTGTTTGTGAATGATACAGAAGTTTGTAAAATATTGTTTTTCTGATACGTCACTTGAGTATTAGAATATTTGACACGGTTCTTTTTCAATTTCTCTCCCACAAAACCCGTTTCATTTTCAAGGACAATAGACGAGCATTCCACTCCCCAAAATAAATAAAGAAGCAAACATTTACATAGTACGTGGTTTTATCTTGTTTAAACAAATACGTATTTCTTTCTTTTTTTAAATCATTCCTAAGAATGACTTTTATCATGATAAAAAGTATTTTTTAAGTTTGTATTTTGAGCCTTTATTAACCTAACATTTTAATATTCATTTTTAGATTATTTCAAGTATTCAAAAAATGTATACAAATGGGCTAAACATGGGTTTGTTACTACAACCTGAACTGAAAAGACAGTTTATGGTGTGGAAACACACTGGCAAATCAAATGGTTGGTTGGTTGGATTTTACGGCATTTAAACCCATTGGGTCATTTTATACCGAAGACCTTTTGTTTTATTAATTCTTAATGGGTACTTAATTTCTTCTCAAACTCAGTTTTTTTAAACATATAATTTAGAACACATTTTGTTCTATTTGACCCATAGATGGGACCCTAACAGGTACTACCACTCCGGGTCAGAGTGAACCTGTGAGTAATGGTGATGAAGGGATACTCCACTCTCCCCAGAGTTCCAGAACTGGACCCTCACCATCAGATAGAGTTTAACGTCATACCCAAGACAATAAGACCCTCAGCCAACGCCTTCTAGATCATATATAATAAAAAGTATTGGGGTTTGCCATAAGGGCAATAGAGTTGGACATTTTTTAAACTCATTTATTTTTCTATTTAACCCATAAATAGGTACTACCATTCCTGATCATGGTGGCCCTGGAGTAATAGCGATGAAGGGGTACTTCACACTACCAGAGCTCCAGAACTGGAACTTCACCACTAGATGCAATTTAACGTCAACGAAAAGGCGGAAGCCCAAAGAAAAGACATTAAAAGATAAGACATTAAAAAAAAGGGTAAAAAATGAATTTATTGGCTTGTCCAATCTGATTTCCCAACAAATTGGGTTTCATGTCTGTAAAACTTGACAAATTGAAAGTCTAATCTTAAGTAGTTGGTATCTCGTTACAAAAGTTTCGCGGTGGTCATGTGATTTGTATAAGGAAATGTGAGATAACACCGTAAACATGAATTGTAGCCTACATTTCCTGTCGACCTTGTATAGAGCCGAAATAAAAGTTGGAAAATTTTTCTGAGGTGGCCGGTTTAGCTCCGTCGGGAGAGCATTTGCCTGGGAATCGCAAGGCTTCTGGTTCGATACCGGTCCTTGTGAACTCAGCGCATGCGTAGCACAGCGTAGGTAATCGGATCTGTTCGGTAAGGTATCTGGGAGCTGACGGTAGGTTGTGGCGCTCCACCCCTGCAAAAATTAATCTCACTGATCTAGCACAAGAGAAAAGAGGGAAGATTCCCACGCTGATACCGACAATAAGCCACTCCACAGACTTTTAACAAATCTTCTGAAAAAAACTTTTTTTCTTAAAAAATCCGCCTCCCACCATCCCGATAAAATATGACAGTGTTGGCACTTCGTGTGGTATGTATTTACCCAACCCCTCCGCAAACGGACAGGATGTAGCACAAGATAAATTCTTAAGCGTATGGTTGATTGATGAATTTTAACGGCTGCTCAACCCATCTAAGGTTATTTTATGCCTAGAGACATTGTACATTCATATTTAAATTTTTTGTGTAATTGTTTTTATAAGAGTTATGTGGGTTTTTTTTTGTTGCACAAGGTCCTATCGAACACAAATAATTTTTAAAATATATCTATTTGACTCATATATGAGACCCTTACAGGTATTACCATTCCGGTAGTCCAGGGAGTAATGACCAATGAAGAGGTACCCCATATTCCACAGATATCCAGAACTGGAGTCTTACCATTAGAAGGAATTTAGTATTATACCAATTTCTCGCTCCCTCTCTTTCTTTCTTACTTTCTTACTTACTTACTTTCTTTCTTTCTTTCTTTCTTTCTTTCTTGTCGAGCTAAGCTTAGTAAATGACTACGATAACTAGATAAATATAAGTAAAAAAAAGAAGAAAAAACACACACACATACACATACAGACACACACACACACACACACACACACACACACACACACACACACACACACACACACACACACAGCGACACACGCGCACACTTGCAGTTATTGAAGAACAAAGAACAAAACACAAAAATATGCGAAAGGAAAGTTGATAAATATAAGTAAAAAAGAAGAAAAAACACACACACACATACACATACATTTACACACACACACACACACACACACACACACACACACACACACACACACACACACAGGTGCACACATGCAGTTATTGAAGAACAAAAACAAAACACAAAAAGATGCGAAAGGAAAGTTGTCTCCCTTTGTCCAAACAAGTCGCGTTTTTTTTTCTTCTGATGAAAACAATTGCCATTCACAGAATGGAGGTTTGTGATATCAAGCATTTCTCTCGACATAAATCAGTTGTTTTTTTTTAAATTCTTTATTCATTTAAAGTAGACAACCCTAAGGATAAAAGTGAAGAACGTTACGCACTCATGGATTTCTCGCTATAATATTAGTCACCTAACATCACAACCCAGTACCAATTGAAATGATTGCGTCATATGATAGCCTCATTCAAACACCCATTCCTTTGTTATTTACTCAGCTCTTTACTTAGTCTGGCACACAGGCCTCCAGTTGTTTGCAGTGCCTTCTATTTCTAACAGGTCACTCATCCAAGTATGGGAGGCGCTCATTGTGGAATGGTTATCGTCGTAAGAGTTGGACACGGCGACCCGAGTTAAGTTTCTGAGCGAGGCTGTTCGCATTTCGCATAGAGCTAATACACTTGGTAAAGGTATGCATCCAACTCTACTCCTTCCAGATATGGGTAAATAGAAGGGGAGACATGGCCTTTGACCTTGGTTAGTTAACCAGTCTAGGAGAAGGAAAACTCTGAATTCAAACTTGTTAACGTTTAAGAAATTAGCCTAGTCTCTCATCCTACTCGTGTGGAGGGCTTGATAAACGTATATAGAATACACTGACTGTATTCCACACAGAAATACCTATGCTAAACTGTATCTGATGGCGAGGTTCCAGTTCTGGAGATCTGGGAAGAGTGGAGTACCTCTTTATTAACATTACCACCATGGTCATTTTGAATCGGAGTGATAGTACATGTTAGGTCCCATCTATGGGTAAAATGTATCTGTTTGAAATGATTCGTATTTGATAGGACCGTGTGCAAAAATGAATAAAAAAAAACTCTTAGAAGACATTTACCGAAAATGTAAATATGTACATACAATGAACACGATTTCCGAACCTTTCGACATAAAATAACCCTAAAATTGACATGCCGTTAAAATCAGCCAATCAAAAAATATTCTCCTATAAATCGGCAATTTTTCATTTGGTTGATAAACCTCGTGAAACTGGGATATCGACAGAACTGAGACCAATCATTTTTTGTTAACTGCTGAAATTTGTCACCGAGGGTGGGTTGAAAAGTTCATGGCTGAAATATTTATATCATGACGTCATATCTGCTGTTGATGACTTTTTTTTACCAATGTGACCCAAGCACTGCAACACCGACGGAGGAAGTGTGTGGACTGCAAGTGGGACTCTGCTGAAAAAAAAATAAAGCTCATTTGATCTCATTCTCTGAGAGTATTTTGGTTAGAGTATGAACTTTTCAGTCAACCCTCGTGTTGGATTTTTGTAATATAGTTATTTACTAAGCTTAGCTTAGATGTGGCACAAGGCCAGAAGTGTGGGGCGCCCAGTGAGAATCGAACTCACTAACAATGGTCTGCTAATCTAGCTTGCTAACCATTAGATTTTTGTAATATAGTTATTTACTAAGCTTAGCTTAGATGTGGCACAAGGCCAGAAGTGTGAGCGCCCAGTGAGAATCGAACTCACTAACAATGTCTGCTAATCTAGCTTGCTAACCATTAGATTTTTGTAATATAGTTATTTACTAAGCTTTTGCTTAGATGTGCCAGCACAGTGAGAATCGAACTCACTAACAATGGTCTGCTAATCTAGCTTGCTAACCATTAGATTTTTGTAATATAAGGCGTGTGCCAGATGGCCACTTGTAAATATAGACTCGTTGACTACCACGTGACCATCGAAGGCAACCTATTGTTGCTGCTGCTGTTGGTGTATTTATAATGCCTGATTCTGATCTTAGCTCACTGCTACTCGGACCATCTAGGACGTCGGACCTAAAGGACACTATCCCACAAGGACTTATTGATTTACTTACTTGTTTACTTTAAGTTCTTTTACAACTGGAACCAAGATGACGACCAGTTACTCAACACCTCGTACAACTACTGTTTTGGGGGCAACAAAGATATCAAAATAGTTTTTTAAAAGTTGTCAAAAAAAGGTGGGTTATCCTTTTCAAAACACCACATGGGTTGACAAGTGAATCTCATATTCTGTATCCCCCGTATTCAGTCCATTCGATTTGGGTTGTAAAGTTTTACCGCATGTCAACCCTTGTTTGGTTATTTTATGCCGAAGACGTTTTATTTCATTAATTCTTGATGGGTATTCAGTTTTTTAATAACTCGCTTTTTTTAAAACTCATTTTAAAAAAATCATCTTTTGATGTATTTAACCCATAAATGGGACCCTAACAGGTATCACCACTCCGGGTCAGGGTGGAGCTGGGAGTTTAACGTCATACCTAGAGCACCAAGACCCTCAGTTACCGCCTTCTAGCATATATATGATAAAAAGGTTTGGAGGTTTGTCATAAGAGCAATACTATCGGACAATCATATAGGTGATAGTGGCGTGACGTGACCAGTCAATTGATCAGATGAGGCCTCTCCGACCGCCCGTCTAGCTCGAATAAGGGCCAAAGTGGAGTGTTGTATGTCATGACTGCACAGCCTAGGGTTCCGTCCTCAAGCAGTACATTTGTTCACTTGCTTGATACGTTGAATAAAATCTTGTTTATGTCACTCGTGACGAATTGACATTGCTTGCCAAAACTTTGATAATAAGGAAATTGATAATATATCCTTGTCAGGATGTATTGTGAAAAACAATTCAGCAATCACGAGAGAGAGAGAGAGAGAGAGAGAGAGAGAGAGAGAGAGAGAGAGAGAGAGAGAGAGGGGAGGGAAGGATGGTTCTAGCAACATTTGATTTCCGTATGCAATAAGTAAACCTGATATGTACATATATTACAAAGATTCATTGACTTGTTGGAGAAGGGTCATCAAAAAAAAAAAAAAAAAAAAGAAAAGTATTTCAGAAAAAATAACGATAAGCGTGAGAAAAAAGTTGTTCCATAGTTAGAAGAACAGTAAGGACAAACTTATAAGTGACGTGACACCAGTGTTGGCCGAGCAGCGAAAACTTACATACAACAACTATGTACGGACACTGGATGTCGTGCTGAGGACTTGCCAGGAGCGATGACCAATTGGAACGGGTGAGAGAGAGAGAGAGAGAGAGAGAGAGAGAGAGAGAGAGAGAGAGAGGTTGAAATATTCCGATTCATGCGTTTAGAAAGAAAGAAGGAAAGAAAGAAAGAAAAAGAATAGAAATCAGTAAAAAAAAAAAAATAAAAAAATTCTTTCAACTAATTTCATTTTCATCAATTTCCGTCCTCAAGCAGTACATTTGTTCACTTGCTTGATTTTCATCAATTTTGCTTCATTTTCATCAATTTTCATCAATTTTTGCTTCATTTTCATCAATTTTCTTTCAACTGATTTTCTTTTCGTTCATTGTTAGCCCCAGCTCTTTCGCCTCCTGTTCCAATCGATCATCACTCTTGGCAAGTCCTCAGCACAACATCCAGTGTCCGCACATAGCTGTTGCATGTAAGTCTTTTACTGGTTGGCCAACACTGGTGTGACTATGTAGGTGTCCATACGAAAACATCACTTATGGGTCCATCTTCACTTCTCTCCCTGTCTCTGTCTCTCTCTTTCTCTGTCTCTCTCGTTCTTTCAATTGATTTTCTTTTCATAAATTTACTTTCTTTCTTTCTTTCTTTCTTTCTTTTAATTGATTTCCATTCGGGACGACTTAAGAATACTGGGAACTTAGGTGGAGGCTCTGTGACGTAGTGGCTAATGCGCTGGACTGCGGTATTAAATCATTAAGTTCGAACTCCAATTGTTACATACCCCCACATGTTGCAGGTATATACACAATGTTCTTTGCAGAGAGAGAGAGAAGAGAGAGAGAGAGAGAGAGAGAGAGAGAGAGAGAGAGAGAGAGAGAGAGAGAGATTTACACAGAGATGCATAACTTGCATAACTTTCTTTCTTTCTTCTCTGACCATTTGTGATCGTCTAGACTTCTTGTTGATTAACGCCATGTTGCCCTTAAAAAAACTTTATTCTTAACTAACTAACACATCGCGCGCGCGAATGTGAGTCCAGCTAAGACAAGAGACATCTCTCTTACCTAAAATCATGACTGGTACTGAGAACCTAACTAGATCTAACGTGACTTCACGTGCTTTGTAGTTTTCCCGCCTCTGGGGTCAAAGTTCCCAAACGATCTGTAACTTTCCATTTGGGCGCTTTGTATTTCCGCTACACAGTGTTGTCAATAAGTTATACTACCATAGATTATGCAACACAATTACGCTATTACGTTCACTTTAATTCTCTTAGGGAAAGTATGACTCTCTTGCCACCCCACTATTGTTCTTATACAAGGATAGCTTTGGCATTAAATAACCCATGAAGGTTGATGTGCCATTAAAGAAATGGTGTAACGTGGTTTAAAGTTCAACATACTTGACTATAACAGTAGAATACAACGTTCATAATAAAGAGTATACACAAATAAAGATAGACGATTCATGAATGATACAATATACAATAAAAGGCACAGACATGAGACTAGGAATAGTCCATGCTGTGAGGACTTACAGTAATGTACGAGAGGTTTAGATAGATGTGGCTCGTAGTTTCTGACTATAAAGAAAGGCTTTGGAACGCTTAAATACTGGTGCCCTAGCGGGCATCATCAAACTAAAAGGGCAGACAACTCCACAGGCGAATACAAACAAACGCTACAATGGGAACTTTAAACAACCTAAGGCAGGTGTGACTCAACAAAGGATTTATCTGGTCTTGGTATCTGCACCCTATCGAGGTCAAAAAGCAAAAGTTTATAAAAAATACAAGTCAAAATCTGAGGACGATTCTTAAGAATTTTATTGGGAAGATGGAAGGGGTAGAAGGTTGGTAGAATGTTGGCTTTGCTGTTCTTGTTGGTGATTGATTTTTCCTTACTTAGTTTCATTCACCGACCATTTCATGCTGGATAAATACTTCCGCCCGTCGTCTTCCACAACCTGCTTTCACCACAATATCTCTGAAACTTAGCACATATTAGCAAATAAAATTATATAGGGTGTATCATAGAGATGAGACACATTTTAAATGCTATTTTCTCAGATTACAAAAGCGACACATAGTACTAAGTATATTTATTACATAACTGATAGACAGGAGTTTTACATGTGATCTAAGATTTGAATATAATGTCCTTAAAATGGTCACCATCATGATAAAAACATTCGAGAGCTCGATTTCTCATATCACGTAAAGTGTGTATTATCTACGTTATTCGGACTATTGTCCGCATCTTAATTGTTATCTGTACAACGTTTCGGCCGATATGCCCTCTTCAGGTATTTCTTGTCGGACTCGGGAACCTTCTGACAAGAAATACCTGAAGAAGGCCGGAGGGCATATCGGCTGAAACGTTGTACAGATAACAATAAAGATGAGGAAAATAGTCCGAATAACGTAGATAATACTAATCATCAAGCCTCATCTCAAACATTCAGAGAAACGTAAAGTGTGGTTTAGAATATCAACTGGAATAGCTGTTATATCTCTACGGATGCTTTCTTTCTTTCGCTGTCGTGTGGGGCCTGCCTGTATACCCGATCTTTCAGGTAACCCCACATGACAGAGAACTGAGATAAATCAATCGTAGAGAGATAACAGCTATTCCAGTTGATATACTAAACCACACTTTACGTGATATGAGAAATCGAGCTCTCGAATGTTTTCGTCATGATGATGACCATCTTAAGGACATAATATTCAAATCTAAGATTACATACAGAACTTCTGTGTATTAGTTATGTGATAAATATACTTAGTTTCTGTGTCCCTTTTGTACTCTGAGAAACTAGCATTTAAAACGGGTCTCATCATTATGGTCCACCCTGTATATCTTTGACAACGTACATTATCAACCTTAAAAAAGTTTTAAAAAATTGTCGGAGTGTCCAATTGTCAGTATCAGCCTGACAGCGAGGGAGCCTATCCTCTTTTCGCTAGACGTGTGAGATTGTTTTTGCTGAGGTGGAGCGCTAGACTTATCGTCAGCTTCCCACTTTACCGCACAGATCAGTTAATCCAATCTGTGCTATTCATTCGTCGAGTTGGCGTGGACCGGTATCGAACTTAGAACCTTGCGATTCAAGGTGGGTGCACTATCGACTGAGCAAAACCGGCCCCTTAAAAGTATCAACCGTAAAGTAACCTTGGAAGCGTGGAAATTAAAACCCATTCTTCGTTAGGAAAAAAAAAGACCACCTAGAAGGAAATACAAAAAAGGATTGTTGTATTTATTAGGTTGTTTTTTATAGTGTTCTTTCGTGTACAAATAAGAGAGACGTGGGAAAATACGTGAAGCAGACGACTGAATAGAAAAGCTAATGGGAAAGCAGAGAAATGTCGAATCGAGTTTGTAATAATAAGAATTAAGAAAAAGAACATGATGATGATGATGATGATGATGATAAAAAAAGGAATTTTTGTAAGACGTGTGTGATAAAGCTAAATAGAGAAATGACAGGAATACAATTGATACTACAGAAAGTTAGTCAACTCGAACGTACGGGGTGATTATTTTTTTTTTTTATAAAAAAATGTTGAGTTATCACGACTAAATTCCCTGGTCATTTGTCACTTAAATTTTTTTTTTATTTGTTTTCAATTAATAAAAATGAATTAGTTCTTTCTGCTTTATTTTTCTTTTTTATATATTTTCTTTTTTCATTTTCCCTTTTACTTTTCCCTCTTTTTCATTTTTTAATTTTGTTGAAGGCTTTTATTTCTTTTCAACGAGGATACTTTATTTCATTCTTTAATTTTTTTCTTTTCTTTCTTTCTCACTTTTTCTTTCTCCCATTTTCTCACTTTTTTCTTTAAAAAGAAGAAACTGTCATTTTTCTATCTTTTTTATTTTCTGTCTTTTATCTTTCTTTCTTTCTTTCTTTCTTTCTTTCTTCTTTTTTCTTTCTTTCTTTCCTTCTTTCTTTCTTCTTTTTTCTGCTTCTTTTTTTCTTCTGTTACTGTTTCTTTTCTTCTTTTTCTTTTATTGTTTTTCAATCCTTTGTCTTTCTTTCTTTCTTTCTTTCTTTCTTTCTTTCTTTCTTTCTTTCTTTCTTCTGCTATTGATTTTCTTTGTTTCTTTGTTTCTTTCTTTTTAGTCCCGTCTTTACGCATTTTCTTTCTTATTTTCACTTTTTTATTTCTCACATTTTCTTTCTCGTTTTCTCTTTTCTTTTTCTTTCATTAATTCAGGACGAATTCTTCCCACATTTTGTTTTCTTTTTCTCTTTCTTTCATTGACTTTATTTCTCATTTATTTTTCTTTATCTTTCTTTTTTTTCTTTCTATTTTTTCTTTTTTCTTTACTTTTCTTTCCTTTTCTTTCTTTCCCCTTGTTTTTCTTATCTTTTCTTTCTTATCTTTTCTTTCTTTCTTTCTTTCTTTCTTCTTTTTCTTCTTTAACTTTCCTTTCTTTCTTTCCTTTCCTTCTTTTTCCCTTCCTTTCTTTATTTTTTCGCTTTTCTTTTTTCTTTCTTTCTTTCTTTCTTTAACTTTTCCTTTCTTTCTTTCTTTTCTTTCTTTTTCTTTCTTCTTTTTTTTCCTTTTCTTCTTTCCTTTCTTCTTTTTCTTTCTTTCTTTAACTTTTCCTTTCTTTCTTTCCTTTCTTTCTTTTTCCCTTTTCTTTCTTTTTATTTCTTTCTTTAACTTTTCCTTTCTTTCTTTCTTTCTTTTTTCTTTCTTTCTTTTTTTTTCTTCTTTCTTTCCTTTTCTCTCTTTCCCTATCCTCTTTCTTTTTCCTTTTTTCTTTCTTTCTTTCTTTTCTTTCTTTCTTTCTTTCTTTCAGACTCGGTATTTCTTACAAAACCTATCTCCCGATAAGACCTATTCCATTTATCACTCTTTATTGTTCGTATAGAAAATTAAAAAAAAAAAATAACAATACAAGCCCATAAAACCACCACTGAGCCATACACAAAAGACATATCTTTATCTTTCGCTTTATATTGACCTTTATTTCTTGATCACAAAACCTACATAGTGTGATGAAAGACACTCCAGTCTCTCAGTGCAGAGAAACCTAAAACCTAATGTGGGCTAAAATCTCAGAAATATGACCGTAGCCATAAAGATAAATACAACCGTAGTTGACAACTTATAAGACGTAGTTTTTTTTCTCCCCCTAAATGTCCCCGAATATCACCTTGCGTCTTATAAGTTCATCGCTCAGCTTTGTGTTAGTGGTTGTTATATATCCCATCTATGAACATTAATGGAATGTCCCTATCCTCATAAATAAGGGAGTATCATGTTGACTGAGTAGTCTTATACTACTATCAGTGGTTTACCTCCTTCACACCGCTGGCGAATATTGTATTTTGTTAATGTTATAAGGATTCCGGTGCTATTCGCAGAATTGCGTCCCGGCCTCCTGCCTTAAAAAACGCTAGGTGGTGATAGCTGAAAAATCAACCCTCCCAACGAATGAATTTGAATTTGTAATTGATTGTTGTAAATAATATATTAAAATAAAATAAAAATACCGAAAAAAATGTTTTGATTTTTTATTTGTAATTGATTGTCGAAAAAAAAAATGAAAATACCGAAAAAAAAAAAAGATATCTTTTTAGCGGATTGAAGGCGTTTTTATAGACAAATTATTTTTTAGTGGTTTGAAGGCGTTAAAAGTAAGCCATATTTTTATAGACAAGTAAATGTAAATATTCAGCCCACCCTGAATATTTTAAAGAGGGGGAGGGTTAAAATATTTACTTGTCGAAAAAAGACTGGAGGGGGTAAAATATCGCATTAACTTTTTGGAAAAAAAACGCCTTAAGCGCTGATTGTTGTTTTTTTTCAGCAGGCACCACTTCAGCTAGGGACTTCAT
>CM042147.1:86239458-86316276 GCA_023376005.1 Doryteuthis pealeii
CATCGTAAGAATTGGACTTGGCCGCTAGAATTAAAATCCTGGACGAAGCTGTTAGCATTTCAAATAGCAGAAAAATATGCATCCAACTATTCTCCCTCCAGCTATGGGTAAATAAGTAGGGAAAACTGGTCTCTTTAATCGTGGTTAGGTAACCAGTCTAGGAGAAGGAAAACTCTGAATTCAAACTTGTTAAACCGCACTTTAGAAATTGACCATGTGTCACGTCCTACTCGTACGCGGGAGGGGGCGGGTTGTGAATATGTATTTACCGTCTTCACATAAGAAGGAAAATCACAAAACAAGAAAGTTACTTTTAGAAATTAAAAATTTCCTAATGTTTGGATATTCCGAGTTTCAAAAGGAAATCTATTCTAAAATCTGGGTGTTAAATTCCTTCATCCAAGGGTCATTTTCATGGATATCCGTGCTAATTGTGTGACACATATATATATATATATATATATATATATATATATATATATATATATATCATGTCACACAATTAGCACGGATATCCATGAAAATCTCTCGCCAACCTTCTCTATCATTCATTGTCTTGATGCTGCGCAGAGGACCTCTCTGCGCAGCATCAAGTATCCTCGCAAAATATTTATCTTTTTTATTAATTATATAAAGAAGACATTGAGCTGAAAATGTTCATATATCCAGGAACAAAAGTTATGAATGCGCTATTTTTATTACTGAAAAAAAAAAGACTTAAACAATCGTAGTTAGTTTACGGCATGTCAACCTTTGTTGGATTATTTTATGCCGAAGACGTTTTATTTTAGTCATTCTTGATGAGTATTCTAATTTTATTTGAAAACACAATTTTTATTAAAACTTTTGATCTATTTAACCCATAACAGGTACTACCACTTCAGGTTAGAGTAGACTAGGGAGTAATGGCGATGAATGAGTACTCCACACTCCCCAGAGTTAAAAAAATGGAAATTAATTACTAGATACAGTTTGTCATACCTAGACCCCCAGCGATAGCCTTCTAGCACATATATGATAAAAAAAGAGTTGGGGAGTTGCCATAAGGATAATAGGGTCGGGACAATCATATAAGTTCTAGGGCTTGATGTGACCAGCTGATTAATTAAAGGGGGCCAAAGGGGAATGTTGCATGTCATGGACTGCTGAGTCACCAACATTCTGTCCTTAAGCACCACTGGTCGCCACCCACGGCCAACGGGTAGTCCCGTTGGGGTGGGCTATCACTTCTCTGCAGAGATGCAGTGGGCGTATTCTATTGTCCTAATCAACAAGTGGCACAATCATGGTGCAGTATTTACATTTATAATACTAGCAATAAGGGCCGTAAACATTAACCTCTCGACAATGTTTATTGATTTATGAGTCCTCATAAAAACATAGTTCGATGTTACTGAAATGAACAAATTTATAGTCAGTATATCAACTTAAAATCTTGTCTATAGAGCGAGTTTTCTGAACCATATGACCTTTAGGCACCCCTTTTTGATCTCAATTAAGAAAGGACATGTTTTTTATTTACACCGTCAATATCCGGTTGTTTTTAAATATTATAAAACTAACCCCTAACACTAACCCCTAACAAACAACCAGATATTGACGGTGTAAATGAAAAACATGTCCTTTCTTAATCGAGATCAAAAAGGGGGGCCTAAAGGTAATATGGTTCTTTTCTGCTATAGTCAATGATTACTATTAACCTAATTTGTCACAAGGACCCATAAGTAGGTCACCCGGTTAGAAACAGACACACGAGATGAGGGCTATGAGAACATCTCCGTGACATCTGTTTATTTAACAAAACTAAACATATTAAAATGCGATCCCATTGATGTGTCACCATTGTTTAAATTTTTCGTCACGCTTCGTCTCTCTTGAGTTTTAGTATAGGAATTTGGTCAGGTGTTTTGTAAACTTGGATGTTTTCAGAAATATTACTAAGCGAAAATAGAAGGCAAAATGACATTGGTATTACAATACCGAGCAAAAGAAATGAGCCATCAAATAAATACAGTTCTTTGTATTGGTTTAATTCTTATTTACTGTAACCTTTCATTGGACCATATGACCTTAAGGCACCCATTTTGCGATTTCGATTCGTGGGGACATTTTTTCCATTTACACCGTCAAAATCCGGTTAATTGTTAACAGACGATTTTTAGAGTTTTTAAAAAATTATAAAACTAACCCGTAACGCTAACCCCTAACCCTAACCCTATCCCCTAATAAACAACCGGATTTTTACGGTGTAAATGAGAAAAGTGTCCCCACGAGTCGAGATCGCAAAAGGGGTGCCTTAAGGTCATATGGTCCCTTTCATTAATATATAGTGTAATTGCAATACAGGATATCGATACAACTTAGGAAAACTTAATTTAAAATAGTGTGGTACAGATAGATAGAGAGTTCCCATTGAAGGGAGATAACAGCCAATAAGAATGGTAACTCTTGTGGATAGATACACCCCCGCACACATTATATATTTTTGTATAACCTAGTTTCTACGTTTGTGCGTGGATATTACCCGCCTTCAAGAGATATTTGGTTGGTTGGTTGGATTTTACGGCATGTCAACTCTTGGGTTATTTTATGCCGAAGACATTTTCTTTTATTTATTCTTGTTTGGAATTCAATTTTATTTTAAAACGTAAATTTATTTTCAACACTCTTTTTAAAAAAACTAATTCGTAAAAAATTCTATTTAACCCATAGATGGGACCAAAAACAGGTACTACCACTCCGGGTCAAAATGAACCTCGGAGTAATGGCAATGAAGGGCTACACTACACTCCCCAAAGCTCCAGATTTGGAATCTCACGATTAGATGCAGTTTAAGGCTATACCCAAGACACTGAGACCCCCAGCCACGCCTTCTAACAGCTATATGACAAAAACGATTGGGGATTTGTCATTGGAGCAATAGGGTCCAGAAAATCATATAGGTTATACGGCTTGACTTCACCAGCCGATTTATCGGCCGAGGCCTCTCCGACCGCCCGTCTCTAGCCTAAGTAAGAGCCAAAGTGGAGAGTTGGATGTCATGGACTGCTCAGCCACTAGGATTCAGTCTTTAAGCCTCACAGGTCTCCACCCACGGCCAACAGGTGGTCCCATTAGGGGGATTTTTACCCCTCTGCAGAGGTGATATCGTGTTCTACAGCCCCAGCTGACAGGGTGAGCTGGAGACACAGCCACATGACAAACTATATGACTCTATGCAAATAATTATCATTAAGAATAGTTACACGAAACTATAATCGTTTACATTAATAGTTTCTGATGATTTCATTATAATGAAACTGACTAGGAATTATCACGCGACAGATATTAGAATTGGGTTACTTAGTATATTTAGTATTAGTTTGTTTTAATGGAAATATTTCTGAACAACAAATACAATCGTTTCTATTGTATTAATCTTTGTCTGCATTCGTATTTACTTTAGCAACTGATAACAGTTTTTTGCTATTAATTTCATTATTTAAAACTCCACATGAACTACAGTAATTAAAAGTAATAAAGATCTGACTTGTAAGTAAGTCGTTATGGGTTCATTAAAAACTAGCTGTGTTTTCCCGGCCTTGCCTAGGTATTATAGTATCCGACTAAATTTAAGTATACACCGTTTAAATCTTGCAACTACGCAGAGGCGTAAGAGCTCCTTCTTCCAGTGGGGCTGCCTGTTGACCGTGGGAAGCGTACCATGATGCTTAAGGACGGAATTCTTGTGGCTGAGCAGTCCATGTCATGGAACACTCTACTTTGGCCCTTAAATGGGAGAGACGGGTCACGTCAAGTCCTAGCACCTATATGATTGTCACAATGTAGAAAGCGCGTGGTGTAATGGTTAAAGTCATGGGAAATGGACTCGTCGCCCCGAGTTCAAATCCTGGATGTGTTAATTGCATTTCCCTTTGCGCTAATACCCTTGGGAAAGGTATGAATCCTACTCTCCCTCCAGCTATGGATAAATAGTAAGGAAGACTGGGCTCTTTAACCTTTGTTAAGCAACCGGTCTAGGAGAAGGAAAACTCTGAATTAAAACCTATTGAACTCCGCTTAAGAAATTGACCTTGTGTCACATCCTGTTCGTGCGGAGGGGTTGGTATATATATATATATATATATATATATGTGTGTGTGTGTGTGTGTGTGTGTGTGATTGTCACAATCGTATTGCTTTTATAGCAAACCCCAACCTTTTTTTATCATATATGTGCTAGAAGGCGGTGGTTGAGGGTCATAGTACCCTGGGTATGACGTTAGACTTCATCTAGTGGTGAGGTTCTAATTCTGGAGCATTTGGGAGTGTGGAGTACCCTTTCATTGTCATTACTCCCAGGTCCACTCTGACCTGGAGTGGCAGTACCTGTTATGGTCCCATCTATGGTTCAGATAGATCCAAAACAAGTTTAAAATGTGTTAAAAATAAGTTTAAAAAATTGAATACCCCAAAATATTGAATAAAACAAAAACGTCTTCAGTATAAAATAAATCAAGGGTTGACATGCCGTAAAATGCAACCCACTAACCTTTTAAATATCATGTTGTTAACCATTGGATAACCAGTGTAGGCATTATTTTCGTATTTGCCTGGGGAGTTGTCTGCCCGTTTAGTTTCGCTGGTTCCCGCTAGGGGCCTTGGATATTTAAGAGGCTGATCTGAACGTCTCTCTCCTTTCCCTGCTGCTCGACCTACGAGACACAATGAGGTAGTCTTATGACCACCCTCTTCTCATTGGGGCTTCGGCCCTTAACACTGGCCTCACTGCTAGTAAGTCTCGTATACGATATATGACTATCCTTTAGTCATGTATCCGTAACTATGTTTTTATGTACATTTAGGTATCTCGTTGATACCTAAATATCTTGTATTTTACCATTCATGAATGTGTCATTATCTCTACTTTTGTATGTATGTTTATGTACACCTCTATGTATTATGTACCCTGTTTATTCTGTGCTGTATATAAAATGTTTTGTCTATCAACCTTTGTCGGAGTTTAATCTTCAAGTATTATCACTTTGAATCTTACAGCAGTATATATCGCTCGATGTACTTATTGTGAACATGTTACCACGGAAATTTGTGAATAATGTTAATCTCGATTTAAAAATAATGCAATAATAGTACTTTTTGAAAGCAACCGAGACACAATATCAAGTGTTATCAATGTAAAGTCGTCGGGGTGCCCTTGAGTCGGTATCAGCCCATCAGCGAGGGAGTCTATCCCCTTTTCAATAATGCTAGACCAAGGAGATTGCTTTGCATCTGAGGTGGAGCGCCACACCTATCATCAACTCTTTACTTTACCGCACAGATCCCTGTGCTACTAATACGCTGAGTTGGCGAGGGCCGGTATCGAACTAGGAAGCTTGTGGTTTCTAGCCGAACGCTCTACCGACTAAGTTAACCCATGGTTCTAATTAATAGAATGTTCAATATGTAAATTCATTAAATTTGAAAATTTATTGGAGTTATTCCTCATAGCCTATTTTTTATTTTCCAATTTTCTCATACCACAGCTTGTAATTTAGTCCCTATTTACCCCAAATGAATTCAGGGGTAAATATAAATACCACCACTGGATTACTCGTAAAATTCTACCCAAGAAAAGTTTAGCTTGATTTTGGTAAAGAGCTTTGTTTTCAATTGCATCGCCCAAAAGACAGACAGATAAACAGACAGAATAAATAAATATATTATACGAGCTTAAAAGCCGTCATATCGGGCAGTAATTAAGCTAATTATTCCCAAGTTATAAAAATTGATATCGTACAAAAACATTCGTCGCGAAAAATCACCTAAAATCGCAGTAATTAAAAATTAGGAATCCACTATTTCAGTATTACGGATCCGGATTCGAACCAAAATGTTTTTAATTTGCTCACGAAATTGGGGTACGATATGTTGGACTACGGCCTCTATGTGTAGTTGAAAGACTGTGACACACTGACAAACTATTCGCATTTATCATGACTAGCAGGACCTGCGGATATACCACAGTATGATAATCTAATTATTACAACATTTGGTAGGTTTACTTAAGAGCTATTGTAAAATAGCTCAATATGTAAAAGGGATAATAACTTTGATTTAACACTCTCTCACACTTTTTTCTTTCTTTCCTTCTTTTAATTATGTTCGATCGAAACAGATTTCACCCCTTCTCCCTATCTTTCTCCTACGTTCTTTCTTTCTTTCTTTCTTTCTTTCTTTCTTTCTTATTATATTTTTCTGAGTAGCATGTCTTTTCCTTCCCTTTCTTTCTTTCTAATATAAACGGAATTGTCCATTATTTAACTAAGGTGACGACACCCATGAAAATAAGAATTCTGTGGATAAGCAACACCAGATACTCAGGATTTACATTTTTGCATTTCATCTTGAGACGATTTGGACGGTCTGATTCTTAACCAGAGGCTGTTGCAAGATAACAAGCGTGTTATTAATTTATCATGATAAAAGATTCTTTGCTTAACAGCGTTGATATGGAAATCTGAAAATGTTTTTTCTTTTACTTAAATTTCATGTTTGCATGAGACATTGAATGATAAAAAAAATAAGAAAACAGTTTTGTTATTGTTGAGGAAAATGATTTGTTTTGGTTTGGTTTGGTTTTGCGGCATATCAACCTCAGTGGGTCATTTAATGCCGATTAAGTTTTGAAATAAATCAATTCTTAAATGGATAATACATTTTTTTATGAATACATTTTTTTTATTTAACCCATAGATGAGACCCTAACAGGTACTACCACTCCGAGTCAGAGTGGACCAGGGAGCAATGGTGATGAAGGAGTGCTCCACATTCCCCAAACCTCTAAAACTGGAACCTCACCATCAGATATAGTTTAACGTAATTCCCAAGACATGTAGACCCTCAGCCACTGCCTTCTAGCACATATATGATAAAAAGGGGTTGGGGCTTGCCATAAGGGCAATAAAATTGGGAAAATCATATAGGTGCTAGGGCTTGACGTAGCCAGCCGATTGATCGGAGGGGGCCTCTCTGATCGCTCGTCTAGCCCAAGATAGAGTCAAAGTTGAGGAAAATGATATGCCATAAAATGGGACAGTAGAAAAGCAGGGATTGTTCTCTCCTTCCTCGTTTGGAGAAATCGATTTAATTGGACGATCTACGCGTTACATAATTGATAAAGATATTGTGTAGCAGGCTGCGAACTTTGCTCGCGATCTGGCCTTTCATTAGTAATACACTTACAACAATTACATTTTATGCTAAACCCATTAGTAATTTGTTATTGGACCGCCTATTTCCTCTTAAGATAATGTCTATGTAATCAATAAAAAAAATCACAATATTAATGTTGGGGGGAAAACGATTGTGGGTCGTTGATATCATTTCCTCGAACGATATCATCATCATCATCATTATCATATCGCGCTAGTAGCACGGATATTCATGACAATCTCTTGCCAACCGTCCCTGTCACTCATTGTTCTCAGAAGGTCCTCAGCACAGAGGAACAATTCACTACTAAAAAGATAACAATTATATTTTATTGCCCAATGAAATTTGATAAAAGTAGAATACAAAACAGGATAAAAGATATACAGAATAGGGTGAATGTCCTATAGGCAAATAGTCTTTGGGTAAGTAAAATCTTGGGGCTGTTGGTAATAAAATAAAGGGTTATTTCCTATAAGTCCAACATAAACAAAGGGGAACCACTCTTGACTGATAGATTATTTATTTATTTATTTATTGATCTACTAGGAAAAAAAGAAGGCGGGTTTAGGGTTTAGGGTTGAGGCTAGGGTTAGGGTTTAGGGTTAGGGTTAGGATTAGTTTAATGGGAAAATAAATAAATAATTTATCAGTCGAAGTGGTTCCCCTTTGTTTATGTTATAGGAAATAACCGAATAAAGTATAACACTGGTTTTTAAAACAGTGTTATACTTTATTCGGTATTTCCTATACGAAAAGGCCATCGTGTACCATGTACACGGAATGCCTAGGGAGACACAACTCATTACTTTTCAATTCTGGAGAGTCTTAGAGGATTTTACCTTGGCGCTACTGCTTTTTATGTCTGTTTTGTTTTACGGCATATCAAGCTCGGTGGGCCAATTAATGCCGACAAAGTTTTGAAATAAATTCATTATTTAAACACATTTTCTATTTAACCTATAGATGGGACCATAACAGGTACTACAACTCCGGGTCAGAGTGAACCAGGGAGCAATGGTGATGAAGAGTTACTCCACATTCACCACACCTGCAGAACTGGAACCTCACCATCAGATTGTCTAACGTCATTCCCAGGACCCCCAGACACCGCTTTCTAGCACATATATGATCAAAAGGATTGGGGCTTGCCATAAGGGCAATAGGTTTGGGACAATCATATCGGTGATAGGGCTTGACGTGAGCAGCCGATTGATCGGAGGGGGCCTCTCCGACCGATCACCCGTCTAGCCTACGTAAGGATCTAAGTGGAGTCATGCACAGCTCATCCACCAGGATTCCCTCCTTAAGCATCACGGGTCGCCACCAACGGCTAACAGGTGGCGCTCCATGGGGTCTTACCCTCTGTAGAGGTGCAGTCGGTGTATTCTAAAATCCCAGCCGACAGGGCTGACTGCTTTTTATGCAACTGGTCGCTATTACATCTAGTGCCTAATGGAAGAAGGAATACTATCCCTATACTAACAATATATATTTGCCAATCAATTTTTCACACATAATTAGAAGAACGATAGTTGGCTGAGTATTGTTTTCTCATACGGAATAAACGTGAGAACAATTAACGACTAAGTGATAACAAAGATATTTTATTGCCTGAGAAAACTTAACAGAATAGAATATTAACATGAAATTGAGACACACGGAAGAGCTTATACATAGTTGTATGAACGAAATGTCCTCATAGGAAAATAGTTTTTTAGTAGAGAAAGTCTTGAGGCAGTTGGTAATAGAGGAAAGTATAAGACTTACATCTTAAGCATGTTTTGTGTACCATGCGACACGAGATTGCTGGAAGTACAAGCATTGAATAGCCTGCAATGGTTGATATGCCATATAAACAAAAATACCCAACCAACATAAAATATATTTATACGAATTAATGAAAGTTGATACCAATACATTAATACACATAAAGTTAATAAAAAATCGAACATAAAATCATTTTTATCAATTTATTAATCCAGATAGTGTTAATGAAAAATCTAAGCTGAAATAATTTCTACCTATTTATTTATACTCATGAAGTTAAAGAATAAGATAAAATTATTTCTACATGAAGTTAATGAAAAACTCTATGATAAAATCATTTATACGAATTTATTAATACACATGAAGTTAATGAAATATCTAAGATAAAATTATTTTTACGAATTTATTAATACACATGAAGTTAAAGGAAATCTAAACAAATAAACACTGAAAAAAACAAACAAACAACAATACAAAAATAAAAACAAAAAACAAAAACAAAAACAAAACAATATCCCTGGTCTAGCGTTAGTGAAAAGGGGATAGATTCCCTTGCTATCCGGCCGATACCGACAATAGATAACCCCGCCAAAATGCAAAAAAAGGGTTCTTTGCTGAATGGTTATCGCCGTAGGAAATGGGCAAGGCGACACAAGAGAGAGAGAGAGAGAGAGAGAGAGAGAGAGAGAGAGAGAGAGAGAGAGAGAGAGAGAGAGAGAGAGAGAGCTGATGATGAATGATTATGATGATTATGATGATGCTGATATAAATCTGTGGTTCCCAGAATGTATAGGACTACCGCACCTTTCACTTTGAGACCGCACCTCTAACGCTCCCCAACTCCCAGAATAAACACATGCCACTTTCTTCCTATTAAGTTTACTGCAAATTTTAAACAACTTCGTTATCTTTATGAAAACTCTCGATAGATATGATCATGGTATTTCCCTTACGCATGCATTCAACCCCCCCCCCGCCTAGGTCAGGATATGACAAAAGGTCAATTTTTAAAGCGGAGCGTAAATGGTTTAAATTTAGAATTTGCCTTCTGTACTACTTGTCTTAAAAAATAATCTAAAGAGCAAAATCTACCCTACTATTTATCCATAGCTGTAATTAGACTAGATGGATTCAGGCCTATCCCAAGAACAATACTGCAAAGGGAAAACACAAACGGCTTCGTTCAGTATTTGAACTCGGGACGGCGATTTCATTTCCAACGACAATAACCATTATACAACGCCTCTACATTATACACTTATATAATAAAATTAGTAGTTGTCATTTATTCAGATTAGCGCTGAACTGAGAACCGAACTTACTATCAATAGTCTGCTAGCCTAGCTTAATAACAATAATGAGTGGTTTTAATTGATTTTTAAATAAATGTAGAAAAACATTTTCTTTGCTTTCTTTATTATCATGATTAAAAAGGCAATACTCAGACTGAAAAAAAAAAAAAACAAAAAAAAAAAAACAAAAAAACAAAACAAAAAACAAAACAAAACAAAAAAAAACCAACAATATCCCTGGTCTAGCGTTAGTGAAAAGGGTATAGACTCCCTTTCTATCCGGTTGATACGGACAATAGATAACCCCGCCGACTTTACTTTTCCTAAATGCAAAAAGAAAGCGTTCGTGGCTTAATGGTTATCACCGTAGGAAATGGGCATGGTGACACAAGTTCAGAGAGAGAGAGAGAGAGAGAGAGAGAGAGAGAGAGAGAGAGAGAGAGAGAGAGAGAGAGAGAGGAAGGGGGGGGTTCTAGCAACATTTGATTTCCATATGCAATAAGTAAACATGATATGTACATATATTACAAAGATTCATTTACTTGTTGGAGAAGGGTCATCAGAAAAAAAAAGTATTTCAGAAAATAACGAAATAAAGAGAGAGAGAGAGAGAGAGAGAGAGAGAGAGAGAGAGAGAGAGAGAGAGAGAGAGAGAGAGAGAGAGAGTCATGGGAATCCGTACTGTCCGCGTGACCTGATGTATTATAGAATGCATTATTCAATAAAAAACGCATATAAAAATATTATACACGCCCATCAGAAAAAATAACATGGATGGTGGTAGATCTGCGAGACAAGTTGCCTTATTTACCCAACCCGTTCGCTACGGGTAAGATATGACACAAGGTCACGAGTATGGAGCATCCAGAGAGCATCAAACTCGCCGGTCAGTAGTAATGGATCTAAGAGACTAGTTTGCTAACCATCTGAAGCATATTTGAAGCTTACTCGTACCTCAAATTTTAATTCGTAACACACAGAAAAAATCTATGGTATAACAGCTCCTAACTCGGGAAATTCGTAAGTTGGGACACTCGTAAGTCAAAGTGTAACATAATGGCGGTTTGGGTGGAGCCATGAGTATAACACTGAAATGTTAATTAGCACGGAAAAGCTTTTTACAAGAATTATGTGTTAGATGAGAATGGAAAAATTTTAAGGATAAATCATCAATGCCACATAGTATGTTTCTATTAGACGCGCGATGAGACGAGGCAAAGTGGGAGAGAGGAGGAGTGAGAGGTTAGAGTGTGAATTAAGTTTGGAATTATAAGTTGAAAGGGCCAGACGTGTTCTCGGCTGTTGTGACTTGGGGGGAATAAAAATCTCACGAGAAAAAGAAGTGGCCTTGTGTTATTACTAAAATCTCTAAATGGCACAAGGTAAGATATCCCTCAACACCCCAATTAGTTTCACGCCCTGTCGACCGGGGCGTTAGAATGCACCTCTGCAGAGGGGTAAGACTCACCCAATGGGGCCAACTGTTGGCCGTGGTGGTGACCCGTGATGCTTAAGGATAGAGCCCAGGTGGATGAGCAGTTGATGACTTGCAATACTCCACTTTGGCCCTATCTTGGGCTAGACGGGCTTTCGGAGAGGCCCCCTCCGATCAATCGGCTGGTCACGTCAAGCCCTAGCACCTATATGATTTTCCCAACCCTATTGCCCTAATGGCAAACCCCGACCCTTTTTTATCATATGGGTGCTAGAAGGCGGTGACTGAGGGTCTACATGTCCTGGGAATGACGTTAAACTATATTTAATGGTGAGGTTCCAGTTTGGAGGTTTAGAGAATGTGGAGCACCCTTTATCACCATTGCTCCCTGGTCCACTCTGACCCGGAGTGGTAGTACCGGTTAGGGTCCCATCTATGGGTTAAATAGAAAAACATGAGTTGATAAACAAAATTGTATTATCCATTAAGAATTGATTTATTTCAAAACTTTATTGGCATTAAATAACCCACTGAGGTTGATATGCCGTAAAACAAAACCAAACCAAACCAATTAGTTTCCAGACCCCAAATATCATAGAATTATCAGTCAACTGAATAGCATCCCAACAACCAGGATTCCAGTCTCTCTAAATGTAGTACCAGTCCATAAGTATAAAAAATATTTCTACTATCAACACATCATCACTCCATTAGGAAATGAGTGCCAGAACGTTACAAACGTTGATACGTCATTTCTCGAATTTCTGAAAGGAGAGCGTAACGCAACAAAAGTACCACTGTGTTTGCTGAAAAGAAAAACTGTTGAACTTTTAATCAATATGAGAAAGTTGGAATGATATTTGTGACGTCTAATATATAAGCAGAAATATCCCAAGGAACAAGACTAAAAAAAAACTTGGTAAAATCCTACTTAACGGACATAAATTCCACCATCTTACGTCACCCTGACGAAAGAAAAAAATACTAAAAACCAAGGAATTAACCGAATTTAATGAAATTTTCAGTGTTGATATATTAATGAATAAAAGATATAATGCACCAGTTATTTTATTTAAAAACTCTTACATTTTTTCAGGTCAGTTAACTTTGAACCACGTATCTTTAAGGTGTAACACAGATTCACAAACATACGTGGTTCAAAGTTAAATTGACCTGAAAGAATGTAAAAGTTTTAAAATAAAATAACTGATGTATTATATTTTTTATTCATTAATATATCAACACTGAAAATTTCATTAAATTCGGTTAATTCCTTGATTTTTAGTATTTTTTCTTTCGTCGGGGTGACGTGCGATGGTGGAATTTATGTCCGTTAAGTAGGATTTAACAAAAAACTTTTCTATTTTTTCATGACGTCAAATAAAACAAAAGTCACGGCTAAATCATCAAACTCAGTATTTGCTGAAAAGAAAGTGAATCTGGTCCTCCCACGCACTCCCACGCACTCCCACGCATTTATTTATGTTTTAATGAAACCAAAAGAAAACAGTCACCAAACACCTGCCAATACGAAATTAATCAACTCATTTGATTTAATGTTTGTTTTTTTAAAAAAATGTTTCTTTAAGGGATTGAGTGTGCACTTATTGTCCTTGACCTTTTTCATTTGACGTCATGAATAAATATAAATTGTCTTTTTTTTAAGTCTTCTTCCTTGGGATATTTCTAAACTAACTGTTTATATCTTAGACGTCAGGTAAGGTATTTGCCTCTCATCCCGCTGGACACAAGGTCTCGTTTTTACGTAGGCGCGTAAAATTTGCGTCGATCCCGTCGGCATTCCCCCTCAAGGGGCTGGGCAATAAACCCAGCCCTGCCCCTTTAAATCAAGGGGCAGGTATTGCATGGGGGGATAGCCCCCTGGGATCGACGCTATTAATTTACTTAACGATCCAGCGGCTGAAGCTCACTGGACCCCCCGGGTGGGGCAGGTAAGTATCAATCCAACTCTTCAATATTGATTAAGAGTTCGCCTTCTTTTCTTACAAATAATACAGTGGTACCTTGACTTACGAATGTCTTAACTTACGAGTTTTCCGAGTTACGAGCTCTTTGTGTTGTGAACTAAAATCTCAGGTACGAGCAAGCTTCAGATACGCTTGTGTTCACTAAAGACATTTAAGTTTCCAAATTTATTTCGTCAATATATATATATATATATATATATATATATATATATATATGTGTGTGTGTGTGTGTGTGTGTGTGTGTGTGTGTATTTGGGCAGCATTTTTTCATTTATACATGTTGAATTAAACAAAAGACACATCTCCTGTTTAACAATTTATTTGTGATTTTTTCAAGTTTTCTGGCCAACTTTTTAATATTTGGGTGGAATTCGTGGATTAGTCCACCAATGTTCATGTCCCGAGTACTTTGTGTTTCAGTTTTTCAAATTATATTAATGATGATGGCACTTCGAAGTGTCGAAAGTACTCGGAACATGAACTTTGGTGGACTAATCCACGAAGTCCAGCCAAATATTAAAAAGTTGGCCAGAAAACTTGAAAAAAATCACAAATAAAATTGTTAAACAGGAGATGTGTCTTTTGTTTAATTTAACACACACACACACACACACACACACACACACACACATATATATATATATATATATATATATATTAGAACGTATTACAGCACATGATTCATTACATTCTATTTTATTATACTTTTATACAATTCAGTGCTATATTTTTCTCATTAAAAAAAAACCGTAACAAAAAATAATGTTTTATTTCAGGCTGGGGGAGGGAACGGATAAATAGGATTTCAGTTTATTTCAATGAGGAAAATCGATTTGATATATGAGTAAATTGAGTAACGAATTAAACTCGTAAGTCAATCTATCACTGTACTGAATTTGGTGATAAGCCTACTCATCTCAAAAGCCAGTTAATAAGTTAGTTTCTTACTTAATGCTTGAAGGCGCTCATGGCTATCGTTGTAAAAATGAACTCGGCGAACCAAGTTCAAATCCTGGACAAGGCTGTTTCTCTTCGTGTTGATAATATCTTTGGAAAAGGTTAGAATCCATCTCTTTTAATCACAGTTATATGTAAATTATGGAAGCGCGTGGTGTAATGGTTAAAGTCATGGGAATTGGACTCGTCGCCCCGAGTTCAAATCCTGGATGAGGTTATTGTATTTCACTTAGCGCTAATAGTAGTGTAGTCATGGCACGGCAACTGATCTAGGAGAAGGAAAGACTGAATTCAAACCATTTCGTGTCATATCCTTCCCGTCGCAGATCCCTTAGTTAAATACATAGTCAGTTAATCCTGATGTAATGGTTAACAAACTAATCTCGCCAATCTATTATTGCTGAATAGCGGGTTCGATCCTCACTGGATGTCCCATACTTGCGACCTTGAGTCGACCATGGCGAACGGATTGGGTAAATACCTACTCAATGCTTCACGTATATGACCTGTTTAGCTTGCATATATCACAAGCCATTATTTGTAAGTTAGTTTCTCAATGAGTTAACAAAATCTCCCTAATAGATTACCAATAACTCCGAGAAGAGTTCCTGGTGTTCCGAATCTTGCTTAGACAATTGAATTTTTCTTTATTCTATGGGTGCTTTAGCAAAGAAATAGAGGTCTTTATTTTTCTTTACGATTGTACACACAAAGAAGGACGTATAATTTATCAGCCGGAACGGTGTACTAATAACATCAACAACACGAAGAAATAGTTTAATTTCCAAACAAAGCTGGGAATCCAACAAATTTATTCAGCTATTTTATATAGTTGTATCAAGTTGGAGAAATAGTTTTCAAAGTTTATACTGAAATGTACCTTTTTCTGTTGCAATAATTCTAATCAATTTTTATTGCTGGATGGTTGACTGGTTTATATAATGCCGAAGTCAGTCCCGTATCAATTATCTAGATGGTTTCAAGTAACTTGTGGTAATCATTAGTAAACAAGTATAATAATTTATGTACAATTATTTGGATTGAAGTAATTATTTCCTTTTGATAATACTCATTTATTACACTACTATACATTTAAGATCTAAGAAAAAATAAAAACAGAAATCAAAATGAATTGGTGTCAGATTGAAATAGCGTAGTTAGAAATGGGAGATGCAAAGTAAAAAGGCATGATTAATGACGTTTTAATTACTTTTTGTGGTATATATATATATATATATATATATATATATATATATATATATATATATATATATATATATATAAGGATTTTATAATTTGCTTGAAGCATTGTGTATATATTGGTTTGGAGGTTGGTTTTGAAGGCTATCACAATACAAGTGTAAAGAAGAAATAACGTAACAATGTAGTTGTCGTCTTGCTATGGCATTTTTTTTAGGTAAATGCCATAGCAAGACGACAACTACTTCAGTTCCAGTGTTCTTCTGAAGAAGAGATTTTATCTCGAAATATTAAGAATAAATCACAGGTTAACAAATACCATTGTTACCTTATTTTTTCTTTACATTTGCATTGTGATAGCCTTCAAAACCAACCTCCAAACTAATATATATATATATATATATATATATATATATATATATATATATAGGATCGGGGTTGGATTTCCCACGTCAAAAAGACACCATTTTTTCAGGGACGAGCTATGAGAAAAATTCAACTGATAGCTCCCCTCTCTCTTTTCTCTCTTGCTCCTTCTCACTTCTCCCTCCCTCTCTTACCCTACAGTCAATTATATTTTGACAGGCTATTCACGGACAAACAATAACGATAACGGTGAGCTAATATCCTCTTGTATTCGTGTGAGTAAGTTTAACATGACGAATATGTACTTTTTGTTGTTTAGTTTAAAGTCTGCCTGAAAATTAATTCCACATCCTTACAATGATGTCTCACAAATATTAAGTTTAGATAATTTTCTAAAATAGATTTTGAAAGTTTGAATTTGAATTTTGATTTTGATTTCCTTTCTGTTCATTCTCAGGATTATTTGTTTTTATCCCTCAATTTGGTTGATTACCAGATTTTTCGCATAATTTCTATTCTTTTCTAACCTCGTGTCAGTGGTGTGAATTTTCTAGCGCTGAGTTTTTCAACACACTAACTATAATGTTTATTATGACTGATCAACTTACATGTATTGGTATCATTTCCTTTACTTGCCACGGTTGTCCGTTGGACAACTATGGGACATTTCGACCGGTATTATAAAAAAGTACTACCGCCAAAATGATATCCTCTTTTCTCTTAGACTCTCCAATCGTCAGAGGTAGCACACTAATTGTGTCTCTTGTCAATTAAATTTCTTAAGCGGAGTTATAACATGTTTGAATTCAGGGTTGTCCTTTCCTAGATTGACTGCCTAACCAAAGTTAAAGAGTCCAGTCTGTCTTACTATTTACCCATATTATGATTCATATCTTTTCCAAGGGTATTAGTATTATGTGAAATGCAAAGAGTCTCATCAAGGATTTGAACACGTTTCGCCGTGTCCATTTCCTACGACGGTAATCATTACAATACGCGATATAAAGAATAGCCTGTACGCAAATGTATAGGCTATTCTTTATATATTCTATCATTTTTGTATTCTACTTCTATTAAGATTTTTCAGGCAATAATTTCGTCTCTCTCTCTCTCACACTCTTTAGTTGTCTATCTCTTTCTCTATTCTTTTGTTGTGTCTTTATCCCTTATCATCATTCTCTCTCTCTCTCTATTGTTGTGTCTTTCTCTTTTTCTATTCTCCTTTTGTATCTTTCTCCCTCTTGTCATTCCGTTCTCTCTCTCTCTCTCTCTCTAGTTGTGTCTTTCTCTACTCTCTTCTTGTGTCTTACTCCTTCTTTCATTTTTTTCTCATTTCTCTCCTATCTTGCCATATTCTCTCTCTGTCTGTGTCTCTGTCTGTCTGTCTGTCTGTCTTATGTCGTGATTTGTTCTTATAATTTTATCTTACGAGAAAACGATAATCAACCAATTATCTTTCACCTACACCTTTGAACATGGGATCCGAACAAGTAAAAAGTTGCTTTTTTTAAAAAAATAAAATTATCTGATAAATATTTTTTTAAATAAAATTATCTGATAAATATTCTTGATTTGTTATGCAAATATAAGAATTATTTTCACATTTAACAAATAAAACACTTTTACCCCAAAACAATCGCTTCATTTTCAAAAGCGACGGAAGTAAAATTAACGACAATAAACAAACACTCAAAAATAAATATCTAAAAAAACAAACAAACTCCAAAATAACCATTTATTTAGTGCGTGGGTTTTTCTTTTCACATTAACAAAAAGCGTTTCTTTATTTCTTTTCTAATAATACTTTCATTCACTACAAAGGTCTTTTTGAAACACTTTCGACCATTTTTAATGGCCTTTGTTGAAAACATTATTAAGTCTTTCGCAGTCCCATTTTAAAATATACAACGGTGCTCAGTTAAATAGAGCCGCTACTATTTGTCTGAATTTTTGTGATGAGGCTTGATAATTTGTAACATTTAGATTTTTGGACTTATGCTCTGACCACGGCCTATAATAACATAGAACAGGCATTTCAAACTGAGTTGCCCCCATGGACCGCATAGATTACATTTGTATGTAATGAGGGTCGCATGGATTACATGTGTACGTCATGAGGGCTTCATATGATAACGAGTTAAGCAAAATACAACCCAATGAAGTATTTTCATAAAATCTATTGTACAATACATTTTTATTGCTTAAAAAGTGCAAACCAATGTTTTACAAGCATTCATGAATGTAAGTTAATGATGTAGTATGACAAAAAATGAACATACATATATACTTATAGTTTGCAATTATGACAGATTAATAAATAGAATTTATTAGCACCTATTCAATCATTTTTCAAATTATTTTGTCGTGAAGCTTGACACCTTTTAGCTAGACAATTCTTTGGTATTTCTGGATTGAATAAATGGTTTGAAGTTCCGTGAAGGCTCCAGAGTTCGACAAGAAGGTTCCCGAGTTCGACAAGAAACATTTGAAGATGGTCGGAGGGCACATCGGCCGAAACATTGTGTATATAATACTAAAGATGAGGATAAAAAATCTGAAAAATCTAGATAATACAAATTATCATGCCTCATCTCAAAAACACCTGAAGAAGGCCAGAGGGCACATCGGCCGAAACGTTGTATATATAAGAATAAAGATGAAGACAAAAGTCCGAAAAATATAAATAATACCACTACTTTTCTTCGAAAAAATTGGCGTTGGTATTAAATAACCTACGAAGGTTGATATGCCCTTAAACAAAGAAACCAACCCAAACCAAATAGACATGCTACACTCCAATTATGGGTTGAATTAGAGTTCTTCTACAAAGGTGACTTTGGTATACTACAACCCCCTAATGACTGTTTAAAATTAGGGGGGTAGACTTTTACAATTCTGTCACAAACATTGACTCTTGTTTTGACCCATTTGTTTTTCGTTTGTTTTCTTTTACGTTTTGTATTTTCAAGTTATTCATTGCTTTGAGTTTTTCATACTTTGATGTCTTTCGTGGTCAACGAGTATATATTTCCCTTTTTTTAACCACTCCATTTCTTTTGTATTTGCACCAAATCTTATACAGCTGATGGGGTTAACCAATGACTTTCGCCACACTCCACCGTAGGTTGCCTTCTTGAACGAGTTTTACAATCCTTTCCATTATTTGAGTTGACAATACCTTTGTCAAAAATATGCTTGTTGAGATCTGCAAGAACTAACTAACCTCTATGTATGAAATAACACCAGACGGTTTGACATTCATTAAAATCAATCCAACGCTTTTACTCCGGTGATTAATAATTTTTCATTGGTAACCTCGGCCTTGAAAACACTTGAATGAAAATGGTAAGCGCGTTATCTTTGAACATGATGAGGCGGCAACAGTTATTCCTCATCAACAGTAGAGACATATGTACCAGTTACACCGTGTTTTTAGATGAAGATTTCAACTTAAGACTAATACACCATGTCCAGTGTTTTTACATTAGATTGTCAAAATCTTTAATAAAAAAAACAAGTTATTTAATCATATACTAACAGGACCTGTGGATATACCACAAATATGCTTGTTGAGGTCTGCAAGAACTGTCTTTCAACTGTTAGCCGATTGTCATATCTAGGCTTATTTAGGAATGCAAGTTCCAAAATCATTTCATTATTTTCATAAACATTGGTTTATTCCATTATATTTTCCTCTGCATAGCTTGGAAAAAATATACCACTGATTAAAATAACAATCTAGTTTAAGGAATATTTTCTGAGTTTAGAATGTTAAGCTATTAAATAAGAAATATTTTGCGTCTTATTTATGATTAGTTTATTTACTGCTATATAAAAAGCAAAGTAAACAACCTAATATGTACTAATTCCATATTTTTGACCGGGAGTAATATTATCATGAATATATACAAATCTGAATAATATAATCTTTGAACAGTATTGATCGTATACCAAGACAACTTATTTGATAATGGAAGAGTAACTTAGAAAAAAGTTCAATGGTAGGCCATATGTATGGCAGCAGGATTCGCCCCCCTGCCACACCCCTGAGAAAATTCTAAAATGGTTGTCAGCGAATTTTTACGACTACACCAGTCCCAATGTTTGGCCTCCGAACTCCCTAGATCTTAACCCCATGGAATAGACACCAATCGCCGTGCCACTACTACAGAAGCCCAGTTAATCGACAGAATTAAGGTAGTTTTTGAGATTCCTCCCAGGGAAACTGTAACATCAGCTTGCTCCAGGTTACAGAGCAGGATTGAGGCTGTGATCGAGGCTAATGGCAGTTATTTTGAGTGAAACTTGTTGAGAATAGTGTAATTACCGTTGAATTTCTTTACAATACATACAATTTTGTACTTACCATGCACTTTTTCTTTTTCCTTATGAAATTGTCAAATTTATCCCGAACACACACTAATATATATATATATATATATATTTATATTGGTGCCTTGAGTTACGAGTTTAATTCGTTCCGATCGTAACTCAATTTCCTCATATATCAAATCAATTTTACCCATTGAAATGTACTGAAATTCCATTGACCCTTTCCAGCAACCCCGCAAAAAACAAAACAAAAACAGCACTGTATTGTACTGAAATATAATAAATTAGAATGTAACGAATTATATGCTGTAATATGTTTTAATGTTAATTTTTTTAGAAATGGTTTCTTTGGCGTAATAAATTTGGAAACTTAAATGTTTTTAGTTAACTTATTAATTAAATTAAGTGAAGCTCAAATATTGGCTCACAACACAAAGCACAAAATCGACCGATTGACATTTCGTAACTCAGAATAGTTGTGGTACTCATGTCAAAATTATAATATATGAGAGAGAGAGAGAGAGAGAGAGAGAGAGAGAGAGAGAGAGAGAGAGAGAGAGAGAGAGAGAGAGAGAGAGAGGAGTTCTAACACTAAGTTTATAAAAAGAGCAAGCGATTTCTTTCCCACAAAAAAATCGCTTCTTTTTCAAATAAAACGAAAAGACAAGAAACAAACATTCAATCCACAAAATAAATAATTAAAAGAAAGCAAACATTTATTTAGTGCTGAGTTGTCTTTCTTATTGACAAACATTTCTTTCTTTCTATGTCCTTCCCAAAAGAATTTACGAATAAAATAAATGAGAGAATTTTCTCCAGTTCTTTCTGTATGCTGTCTGCCTATTTCATGTGTGACCTTAAGCAACTATCTCGGCTAATCCTCAAACTAGAGCCTTATCAAATTTCCTCAAGGCAATGCTCAGTTCTATTTGCTAATAAAATTGAGGCAGTCTAGATTTTTGGGTTGTGCTGAAATGATTGCAAAGAGGAAGGGGAGGGGGAGGAGAAAGAGGAAGAGGCGATCCGTTAACCCATTGGGTTCCCATTGTAACATCCGGTCCATAATCATATAGATTCTTCTATTCGGGAAGGAGAGAATTATTCCAATTAGGACTACATAATTATCTCCGTTATATCGTGAATTTGCAGGATTAAAAAATGCCTCACAGCACGACAAACCAGCACAAATTCATTAATTTGAAAATTTATTTATCTTAAAATTTTAAGTGTATTTCTCTAATAAACATCACGCTATGATGTGCTGTTTGTTCTGAGTAACACACACACACACATATATATATATATATATATATATATATATATATAGTAAGTAGTAAAGTCGTCGGGGTGGCCTTAAGTCGGTATCAGCCAGACTGCGAGGGAGTCTATCTCCTTTTCACTAGCGCTAGACGAAGGATATTGTTTTTGCGTGTGAGGTGGAGTACCACACCTACATTCAGCTCCTTACTTTACCGCACAGATCTCTGTGCTACTCACACGCTGTAGTTGGTGAGGGTCGGTATCGAACCCGGACCCTTATGGTTCCTAGTCAGATACCCTACCGACTGAGTTAAACCGGCCTAATATATATATATATATATATATATATATATATATATATATATATATATATAATTTCAGGGCAATACAGATGAATAAATAACGAAACATTCTTTAAATTTCATGTAATATTCTATTTCAACTGCAACAAGCTTAGCTAGTTGCAGTTGAAATACATTTTTTACACGAGGCAAATTTAAAGTATTTTCCTTCACACACACACAATTTAAGGTGGCGTGGAGTTAACGGCACCTGGTTACTGACAGTTTCTCGCCTGTGCGATCTTCAGACCAAAAGGTCTGAAGATCTCATAGACAAGAAACTAAATTAGATATAAATGCTCTATTAATGATGGTGAGCAATATTTGCTTTTAAATATAGCACCCATATCATATATAGAAGTCTGAATATCGCAAATACAGAGTCAAAAACACTTAATAACTGCCAATTACTCGTCTCTGCGATCATCAGACCAAGATGCTCCCACGTACTGAGTATCTCTTTATATACTGTTCTGCAATTAAAATATTAATTTTGTGAATTGTTAATTGGTTTACAGTTATGTTTAATTAATTATTTTCTAGATTAAAAATATTCATTATTATCATTATTATTATTATTATTATCCTTATTATAATAAAAATAATTTATCATTCTTTTTAGAAATAAACGGTGTGAAAATACGTTTATTTTTTAGTTTAGTTTTATTCCATCTTTTTCATGTGAAAACATTTACCGGTTTATTTCATAACTAAGTTTAGTCATTATTATTATTTATATTATTATTTTTTACAGTTTACGACAATTTCTAGTCTCGTTCCACACTAGGATCTCAAGAGCATACAGTGTGAAAGATTGCTATAATACACGAATTCGCATCCCACAAAATCCAGAATTTTCCTTTGGGTCAAGCAAAAAAGATACAACTCCAAGAACATGTAGAAGAATATACAGACTTTATTACTAACAATTATTTTCCAACTATTTAAGAATTGTTTTCATTATTTTATTTTGGCACTAACTGCACAAAACAACAAAATATCTCGAACCGAATCTCATACAACAATTGGCGGTAATTCGGCTGAATGGATCTAAAGATCATGACATAAAATAGATCCATCTTTTTGTATTCTGGAAAGAAGGGAAAAGAAGAAGCTACAGATATGAAAAGATATTGCTGCTTGATTTTTTGTTCACATCATGCATACAGTTCTGCTCAAAAGTTTGTGACTCCCAACCAGACATGGTCATTTTCAAAAAAAGAAAAAAAAAAAGAAAAAGAAAACAAAAATAAGCATATTAAATGTACACCCTAACACAAATTTATAAAATAGACTATTAAAATCATGAACGCAAAAAAAGATGTGTTTTTTTTATTATTAAAAAAATGTGATTTATTTCTCCAGAATTAAAAATCTGTGAATCCCACTCTGTATTGATGAAGTCAAGTAGGTAATAAATTCAGCTGAAACACATTTATGTACTTAATTATTCAATTTAAGCTGACCAATCAAATGAGACATCCTTAGTAAATTGTTTGGACAACACAGATTAATAGAAAGAGGAAATTAACTAAGATACTATAATACCTCACAGATTGACAATGCTGAGAGGAAAGATGATATATGTAAAGTAACGAATTTTGCGGAATAGCCTATTGTTAATATCAACCGAATAGCAAGGGAGTCTATCCCCTTTTCGATTGCGCTAGACCAGGGATATTGTTTTTGCTGAGGTAAAGCGCCACAACTGCCGTCAGCGCTCCACTTTACCGTACAGATTGGATTACTCAATGTGTACTACTTATGCGCCGAGTTGGCAGGAACCGGTATTGAACTCAGAACCTTGCGATTCCTGGCCGGTTGATCTACCGAATGAACTAAACCGGTCCCAAAACCAACTTACACATCAGAGAGAGAGAGAGAGAGAGAGAGAGAGAGAGAGAGAGAGAGAGAGAGAGAGAGAGAGCACCTGGATTAAATGTGCTGGTGTCTACAATCAGATGAAAATTGAATCCACACGGCATTTACTGGAGGGCTGCGAGAAGAAACTCTACCCTCGAAGTTGCCGGTTTAAACTTTGCCAGAGGAGACTTAAACAAAAGAAAGGACTTCTGGAAGTCCATTCCCTGGACAGATGAATCAAAGATAGAATTGTTTGATCACAATCAAAACTGTCATGTTTTGAGAAAAGCCAACACTGCCTAACAAGCAAAGAACCTAATTTCAACAGTGAATAGAAATGTTCTAGATCTGGGACTAATTTTCTACCTACTGACTTAGATGATTCCATATCAACCATGGAAATATGAATTCTTAGCCTAGTCAACAAATGTTTGATCAGAATTAATCAGGGAGTTGAAGCTTGGTCGAAAATGGATTCTGCAACAAGCTAATGACTCTAAGCATGCGAACAAATCTACCAAGGAATTGCTTCAAAGGAATAGAATTCGTACTCTGGATTGGCCTATTTGAAGTTCGGATCTCAATCCAATTTTCAGTTTGTTTAAAAGTTAAATAACAAATTACAGTAGTAGTTTTTATGTATGGATGTTCAAAGGTGAAGCTAACTGATTAATTCTTAAAAAGTATTCAGTAAATACATATTAGATAAACTATTGTTTATCATGGACGATTGTTCACTGAAATATTTACTACGACTTTGAATCGGTAAAAAGTTAGATTTGAATAAAACTTAATTATTGAAAGTTCATCTTTCAATTTGTTACTAATTTCTTGCGTTATTTTTCAATGTGAGAAATTAACACAACAATATAGATTTTTAACGATTTAATGATTGTATATTTATTATTTGAACATTAACAATTATAATTAAAAAAATTAATTAACGCGATTATTTTATAAACATTTGCAAACAAGCTTGCCGTTCATACCAAATGTTCTTCCAACCTTTCAAAACAGGCAGAACTGTGCAAGGAGCAGAGAACAATAATCCCAACAGTAGATACTACAGAAAGCTTTTGGTTGAAGTAATCACTACAAAAGAAAGTACTACAAGATACGTTCAGATACTTGTGCACATCTCAAATTTTCAGCTTTAGTGAAATCAATCCTTTTAAAAAAATAAATAAATACCGTATTTGACGGCATATAAGACGCACCCCCATTTCAGCAGGTCATATTCAGTAAAAAAAAAGTTTTTAGTGTGTTTGTTTTTTCTTCACCACCATATGCTCTTGTTAACCTTGATTATAACAATACCAGAAATCAAATAAGAATGTATGTAGTTTAGGGTAGGTAAAAGTACTGAGCGTAAGCTGGGTTAGTGAGCATCATAGAGAAGATTAGCCTAGGCCTACGGGAGGTCTCAAACTTCACCTACGATGTATAAGACACAGGGCAATTTTTTGAGTCAAAATTTAGAAAAAAGGGCGTCCTATATACCGCCAAATACGGTAATTAAAACACATCCTTTTTTGCTAGTGTTCATTATTTGGAAAGTCTACTTTACAAATTGGTTCTCAGATAACAATAATAATGTCTTGGGAGTCACAAACTTTTAAGTGGCAATGTATATGCATGTACCCATAATGTATCAATAACTAGAAGAATTCATATATGCGGTGAAACTTTCTTTTTTGAAGAGATTTCCCTGTTTTATTAGATACTGATTGAATTAGGGATATTTTCTGGAAGTAATACTTCGAATGGGAATTCCAAGTTCTTGTTTCTTTCATTTATCTTGACTGATGCTGCCTTGAGGTCGGCTCGAAATCTGAAAAGACAAAGAAAAATAAACTTTAGAATTATGGCAAGAAAGGGACAGGGTTAACAAAACATTATTCAGATTAGCAAATATACATACTCTCCGGGTGCAAGTATTTAAGTTTTAATGTAATAAGATATTATATTAAATTAAAAAAGCTAATGAAAATAAATAAAAATGCAGATAAAAAGATTTGAAACAGGGAGGGTATAATCGAAAAATTGAAATTTACTCTTCCGTCTCTCCAGTCTTTTATTGCTACATTTTCCTAATTTAACTGTTTAATTAAAACAGAAAGCAAAGAATAAAATTACACTTATTTCTTTTTGTTAATGGATTTCTTTTAAGATTTATTCTCGAAATATTTGCTCTTATTCATTGAGATAAAAGCAAACAATTAGAAATCAATAATACTAAGCATATATTTATTAAAATCGAATTGTTAATATCAATATGCAGATTAGCATTCCCGTTCACACTGTAAACAGCTATTTTGTTGTGTATATAAATACAATTGCCTGTTATTAGTATGTCGATCCGGCCCTCGGACGGGGTTTGCAGTAATTAACAGCGTTGATCCCAGTGGGCTATACCTCCAGGCAATACCTGCCCTCTCGATTTAAAGGAGTAGTGTTGAGTTTATTGCCCAGTACCTGAATCGCCCCTTGAGTGGGAATGCCAACGGGATCAACGCATTTTTTGCACCCGCCACCTATAAGCTTCGGTTCTTGGGTGGTCCCACATTAATAGGGCATTGTGCCTAACCCGTACACGTGGGGTACGTGGTAAATATCTAGTATGTAGATATGGTCAACAGTATTACGAATGTAAAACAATTTTTTATTAATAATTGAGGTTTAAATGAAAAATAAAATCATGGAGAATGTGACGCAAGTAATTAAAGGAATTCTGACTTGAGATGTAATATAGTTTCGGTTACAGACAGACAAATACACAATCTCCATTATAAAAAATTGTACTAAAGCAAAACAAAATTTAAACATATATGAGTTTTATAGTTTGCTTGAAGCATTGTTTATATGTGGCTTGTAGATTGCTGTTGAAATCATCTGATACTTATAAGAGTTCTGGAGATCTGAGGAAGAAGTGTCTGTTACAGGTAAAGGTGTTACAATTAAAGGTTAGAGAAAAACAAGCCTTCAAAGTGTAAATAAAGATCACTGTCGAAAAATCCCTGAAAGATACTAGATCAAAGACAAACCTGATTGAGAGATGATTGGGAAAAAACTTGCAAGAAGTAGAATGAAAAATGGTTGCATGTAAAAAAAAAAACTTCTTTTTATTCATCTTAAATAAAGATTTCAAGATTGCCAGTCAGTAGAACACCTGCCTATCAATTGCGAGGTTCTGGGTTCCACACCAATATACACTAGATTAGTAAGTTAAGCAGTAATGAGCCTGTTCAGTGCACAAATGGGTAAATTGCTTGTACAATGCGATGGAAGAAAAGGCAATGAGCATGTTGTTCATTTACCTGTAATTTACGATAAATAATAACATACTCGTTACCCTTTCTTCTGTCGAATTGTGATAAGCCTTCAAAATCAATTTGCAAATTAAACATATACATTTTATAACTGTCTCATAATTGATTTTAACGGCATGTCAGCTAGTCTGGGGTTATTTTATGCCAAGAGGTTAGTGAAGCGTGTATACTGAACGTTTTTATTTACATCTTTTGTGTAGATGTGTTACTTCAGAATTTTCTTTTTGTACCCATCAAGTATTCCCATATATTATAATTAATTTCAACACAGTTGTATAGTTTCAAATATCCCTTTCTAACATTGATAATTTGTACACAATTATATCATTTCAAATAATTATTTCGGTTTAATAATATTTGTTTGCACACAGATAGTTTCAAGTAATTATTAATAATCTTTAGCTTCAAGCAACTATTCTCAATACAAATAATTTAGTTACAGGACACCAAACATTCATATCAAATACAAATAATTTGTATTTGAACTATGTGGAAATTTCAGTCATATGTGACGTTGGGGCGTCTGTGCGTAACAATTACCACTATAGGAATTGAACTAATTTACCAGTTCAAATCCTGAACTGTTTTCACATAACGCTAATACCCTTGGGAAAGGTAGGAATCCAACTATTTTCGCTCCAGCTATGGATAGATAGTAGGGAAAACTGAGCTCTTTAACCTTGGTATGGCAACCGGTCCGGGAGAAAGAAAACTGAACTTAAACCAGTAGAGTGTTTTTCTTTGTGTTACAGTCATCCTTGTAGAAGAGTAGTGGTACTATTTAACCCATAGCTGGGAAGACGAGCGGGTTTCTACCTTTCCCAAGCGTCCGAAAGTGAATGTAAGTTCGAACTCGCTTTCTATAACATGCAGTCCAGAATTAGCCATTAAGCTAGAGGAAATACTAGTGAGGGATAGGTTTCGCCAACCTATTCTTGCCTAAACACACAACATGAGCAGCGGGAATGAACATTTTACCTATGAATTTTACGTTTCAGTGTCTTGACGTAATCGTCTAAGTTCATTAACATTTTACATGATCGAATTAACTGATCGTTGCCGGGTTCATTTACATTCACTGGAAAGATGTGACTACAACAAAGGGTTACACAATGATGTTTTATTTTTATATGGCATTCCACAAAAGCCAATCTTGATGATATCAAAAAGTACTGCTGGGGCACTCCGGTGTAGAGTGGCAATGATACTTCAGTCGCGAAACTATGCTATTTTGTTCTTGCAGATTTGTTTGTTTGTTTTGTTTTACGGCATATCAACCCCAGTGGGCCACTTAATGCCGATAAAGTTTTGAAACAAATCAATTCCTAATGGATGATACAATTTTTCATAAATACATTTGTTCTACTTAACCCATAGATGGGACCCTAACAGGTACTACCACTCCGGGTCAGAGTGGACCAGGGAGCAATGGTGATGAAGGGGTGCTCCACATTCCCTAAACCTCCAAAACTGGAACCTCACCATCAGATAGAGTTTAACGTCATTCCCAGGACATGTAGACCCGCAGCCACCGCCTTCTAGCACCCATATGATAAAAAGGGGTTGGGACTTGCCATATGTTCTTGCAGACATTCGCATGAGAAAATATGTAACTGTGATACAGTGGTTCTCACCTGGGTCCCTAGGGGTTCATATAAGATTTTTTTGGAGTCTACGTTAGCAAAATAGTAAACTGGGAGGGGGGGCGTCATAGTATTTTAAAGGTTAATGAAAACAATGTTGCTTTTGACATTTGTTGAAAGAAATGACTAGGTCCTTGTCTCTAACACGTAACATCATCATCATCATGTCACGCAATTAGCATGGATATCAAAGACAACCTCTCACCAACCCTCTCGATCACTCATTGTCCTAGGGACGTCCTCTGCGGAGCATCCACTATCCTCGCACAGTTGGTCAATGTAGGTCCTTGGTGGGTGGCCCACATTAGCATGTCCATGTGTTGGCTTCCACGGGAGAACGTCGTTTATGAGTTCGTCCTTGCTCCTCCAGCAGTGTCCAGCATGCCTTGTCCGTCTCACTCGGATGGTTTGTGAGATGGGGGACAAGTGGCCGTACGGCTGCTTCCTTGTGCGGGTGCTGTTTCCACGACTTGTTCAAGACCGCACGCACACAATATTGTGACTATTCACAATCAAGGGAGACAATCCACTCTAAATTGCACTTTGGGACACTATACAATAGGACATTAAAAAACATCGAAGTCCTAAGAAAACTAAAAAATAGAAAAACAGCAGGCCACGACGAAATACCTCCTGAAGTATGGAAAATAAGGAAATTCGATGACATACTCTTTAGGATATGCAACGCAGTATATAAACAAAATAAAATGCGTAATTCCTTGTCAAATCATCCAGGCCATGTCACCTACCCCCTTCAATTCTTCTGAAATGTTGTACATGTGTGGACAATGTTAAAGTTAGACAATCCCCAAAGATTGAGCTTCCAATTCCAAGAATTGGCGAAGTTATGTCCATTTTTACCTCTTCCAATTTGAGGGGGGGGGTGGTCGCGAAATATGGCGACTTTTTGTAATCTATTTTTGTCTGTAAAATGAGTTCTAACGCTTCCCTACAACTAAAAATTGGTTTATGAAAGCATTTTTGACCAAGGAATCCAAAATATTCTCTTGAAAAATTCTGAAAGTTAACTAATTTTTAAGTTATTGATGATTTTCTTTTCTTAGCAATATCAGATTAAAATAGAAATCAAAGGGGTCCAAAGGTTAAAAAAAATAAATTGAGTACCACTTAATTATTTTTAATGTTAAAGTTTCATAAATAAATACTGATCTAGAAGGAAAGATGAAATAGTTGTGACTCACTTTTTCACAAGTTCGAGCGCTTTTGGATCATAAACATATTGAGTTTCAAAGTCACCAAGTGACTGGGTTACTTTTTCACTGAGCAAATGGGTGATGGTCATCACATCGAGGGTAACGTTTCGATCGGGTAGACACTGGATAATGTCATCTTCTGTTCTGGGGTTCTGTCAAAAGTAAAAAGATAATTAGTAAAATCATAAGACAATTTCCAAGTAGTGTTTTTAATTTTGTTTGAAAAAAATTCTAATTGCAAGTATCCAAGCAATATATATATATATATATATATATATATATATATATATATATATATATATATATGAAGGAAAATACTTTAAATTTGGTTCATGTATTCATTTATTTCAACTGCAACAAGCCTAGCTCGTTACAGCATCTTCAGACACATAGCAAAATCAAGCTATCACTACGGATGAGCTGTATCACTACAGAAATACACATGGAATGGTCATCAACACCAAGAATATATATATATATATATATATATATATATACTAGCAAATATATGCACCCTCCGGGTGCAAGTATTTAAGTTTTAATGTAATAAAATATTGTATTAAATTAGAAAGGCTAATGAAACTAAATAAGAATACAGATAAAAAGATTTGAAACAGAGGGGGTATAATAAAAGATTTGAAACAGATGGAGTATAATAAAAAAATGGAACAACTGAAACTTACTCTTCCATCACTCTCGTCTTTCATTGTTATTTTTTCTAATTTAAGTATTTAGTTATAAGAGGAAGTAAAGAATAAAATTACAGTTATTTTATCTTGTTAATGGATTTCATTTAAGATTCATTGAAGAGATTTTTGCTTATATTCATTAAAATAAAACCAAACAGTTAGAAATCAATAATACTAAGCACATATTTATTAAATTTGATTTTTTAATATTAATATGCAAATTAGCCTTCCCGTTCACACTGTAAACCGCTATTTTGTTGTATATATAAATATAATTGCATGTTGTCAGTATGTAGACATAGTTAACAGTATTAATAATGTAAGACAATTTTATTAATAATTGAGGTTTAGATAAAAATTCAATCATGGAAAATGTGATGTCAATAACTAAGGGAATAGTGATATGAGTAGTAATATAGTTTCGGTTACAGACAGAAAAGCACACAATCTCCATTATAATAAGATATATATATATATATATATATATATTATATATAATATATAATAATATATATATAAATATACATAATATAATATATATGATATATATGTGTGTGTGTGTGTGTGTGTGTATGTATACTATATGAAATATATATTCCATATACTGGAAATTGACTGGCTGTAATAGAACCTTTTTTTTTACTGGAGAGTCATATATATTACTGGAATATATATATCTCGTGTACACAAGCATACACACACACAGACACATATATATATCTCGTATACACAAGAATACACACACACATATATATATATATATCGTGTATACAAGCATACACACACACACATATATATATATACAAGCATACACACACACATATATATATCTCGTGTATACAAGCATACACACACACATATATATATATACAAGCATACACACACACATATATAAGATCATACATACACACACACATATATATATATATATCTCGTGTGTGTGTGCATGTGTACATAAGCATACACACACACACACACACATAAGCATACACACACATATATATATATATCTCGTGTACATAAGCATACACACACACACACACACACATATATATATATATATATACAAGCATACACACACACACACACACACATATATATATATCTCGTGTACACAAGCCGCATACACACACACACACACATTATATATATATATATATATATATATATATATATATATATATATAGATGTGTATATATAGATGTGTGTGTGTGTGTGTGTAAACTTTTTTATAATAATTTACTATTACAATATAAGAAGAAATAAAATTGAGTGCGAAAATAATAAAATTCACCTTGTCACTGAGAAGTTTTCCTCGAATCTGGGACGGATAATTTGGTGGATAAGCGTATTCGGAATATTGCAGGAAGTTAGCAGCGGCGTGTCCAGCACTGCACACATACATGACAGACGAGAGCACCATTATTAAATCCTCAAGGGTATTAAATCCACCTTTACCATCTCTATCAGGGACACCCTGAAATACAAAGAGTACAAAATTAAGACAAGGTAAAAAAAAAAAAAAAGGATTGGGTTGCAACCTCCACAGTTTTAAAAAAAAGTGTGACGGAGGGGGGGGATATAAATAGAAAATCTAAATGAACAAGACACATACAATATTAAGTTTCTTGTGGCCATTTTTAGGCTGCAGGTGAGAGCACTTTACAGTGGAGATCCCTTGTGGCATTAAGTTTGATCCGTTTTAAGTAGAATTCTATGGTCCTTGTGTTTTCAGTGTTAAGCAGAATCCTTGTATTCCTCAGTATTAAGCATGAGCAACTGAACACCCTTCCTTGAAGGTCATTAAATAGTTAACCAACCACGCATTCGAGTGCGTTGATTGACCGATTGAATCCACGCGGCCACGAAGAGTATATAAATTTAAGTTGTGGCCTCCTGCACACCTTATATAACAAAATTATTCCAACATACGATGTTTAAACGAAAAGATGACAGACTTAAAAAGATAATCAGTAATCAAGCAACACAAGACAACACTTGCAGGAGAAATATATATGCCCTCGGCAGGACCTCTATACGACATCTAGTGTCCGTACAGAACTGATGAATATAAGTATTTCCTGTTCGGCCAGCACTAGTGTGACCAGAAAAAAAAAAGAAAAAGTCAGACACGTGGTCACAGAAAAACATACCACTCAGTTTATTACTGTGTTTCAAACTCCCACCGGAACGGTTTAAAAAACAGTGATACGTGGAGTGTTTCTTTTTTGTGTGAGTCAAGGAAGGAAGTGCTAAATCGTAGCCCACCCTCAATGCGGTTTTGGGGTGCGATTTCTTTAGCCACGAAATCTAAGTTGTTCCTTCTCAAATTACTCTTTCCTCGCGTGACCATTTCTCGCAACTAACGCGAGAGTTCTAGTGGTTGACCCATTGTTGTCATTCACACAGTCGGGCACCAGGTCCACTGACAGTACAAGAAAATGATAACGATGAACTTACTTCCATACCAATTCCACCTTCGGATTTTTCTTTGGCTAAATCTTCCGCCCAGTTTTGCATTTCCCAGTCGTCCAATAACACCTGGTCATTATCTATAATCAAATCAGGAAAAGAATAAGAATGAAATTTGCCAAAAAATGACTCAATTTAATCTCTGCCTAGTACATAATGCAATGTTTATTGATAGAATTGTTAGAAACTGTAGCTTAATCTCGTGAATGTCACATAAAATATATACATTGAAACAGCTGTACGATGTTCTACGTGGGACACAATATTTGCAGGGTTCGCTTGTCATGATTATTTTCAACAATTATCGAATTTTATACGATATACGCATTGTAATTGCCTTCAAGCAAAAAAATATATATAAATAATAATATACTTTAATCAACAATACTTCTAAAGCAGATTATCAAATCTCAGTTCTTACACCGAAGCATAGGCCTAATTTGCGATCTTCTCAACGTCCCCTGTACTTTGTATAGTAGTAACGGGTTTATCCTTGACAAGTTAATTCCGCATGTATTGTTTGCTACGTATCGGTGGCACAGGGGTAGAGTCTCTGATTCTGCGTGCTGGGTTCCCGGTTTCGATTTCTGTTGGAGGGAAATCGGAAGTATACATCACTGATGAGACTTAATAATGTTGAAACAGCTGTACGATGTTCTTCTTGGGGCACAATATTTGCCAAGTTCGCTTGTCATAATTATTTTCACTAATTATCGAATTTTATACAATATACGCATTATAATTGCCTTCAAGCAAAAAAATATAAATAATAATATACATTGATTGATTTTAACGGCATGTCAACACATCCAGGGTTATTTTATACCAAACGTTATGTTATTAGGGATAGTTGAATTTATTGTCATGTTTTTTTCAAGGATGTTTCTTCATTTTGACAGTAGGTTGTTTTCAGTTGTAGTTTTATTATCGTATATTTGTAGAAGAACAGTTTGGAGAAAGGATCTAATTTTTTTTTTGTTCTACGGCATATCAAACTTTGGTGGGTCATTTTGATGCCATCAAAGTTTTGAAAGATTAGTAGCAATAGTTCGGTTGAAAATTATTTAAACTCAATCTTTTTTTTAATTAACAAATTTCTAGCACATATATGATAAAAAGGGTTGGGGGTGGTTGCCATAAGGGCAATAGGATTGGGACTATCATATAAGTGCTAGGGCTTGGCATGGCCAGTCAATTGATCGGAGAAGGCCTCTCCTCCCGCCCGTCTAGCCTAAGTAAGAGCCAACGTGGAGTGTTGCATGTCATGGACTGCTCAGTGGTCCCGTTGGGAGGGTCTTACCATTGGGAGGGTCTTACCCCTCTGCAGAGGTTCAGTTGGTGTACTCTAAAGCCCTAGCCGGCAGGGTTTATATACAAAGAGGAACAAAGATATGCACAGGGAATTACTTGTGATGTCACAAGTTAAGAAGACTTGAAATCTAAAGATAATTATTATCAGTTACTTGCAACCATATAATTGCTGGCAAATTATTGGTGTTAGATAATAATACTTGCAACCATATAATTGCTGGCAAATTATTGGTGTTAGATAAGAATACTTGCAACCATATAATTGCTGGCAAATTATTGGTGTTAGATAAGAATACTTGCAACCATATAATTGCTGGCAAATTATTGGTGTTAGATAAGAATACTTGCAACCATATAATTGCTGGCAAATTATTGGTGTTAGATAAGAATACTTGCAACCATATAATTGCTGGCAAATTATTGGTGTTAGATAAGAATACTTGCAACCATTTAAATGCACGCAAACAAATTATTGATAAACGGGTTACCTACTATAAACTATATAATTGTTAAATAGATTATTAGTATTAGGAAACTGCCGACGGGACTTAAAATACGCTGACCACAGAAGGATACGACACCTCCCCACACACAAAGGGATATCCTGAGTATGACACCAGACTGCATCTGATGGGGAATAGAGAGTATCACTTCATTGCCATCAATCATAGATCCACTCTAATCCGAAGTGGTAGTACCTGTTAAGGTATCATCTATAGGTCAAATAGGTATATTTGAAAATTGTTAGTATTGGATAGAATACTTTGTATCATAGATTAGTACCTACCTACGTGTGTTACGCCCTATCATCACATCAGATAAATAATAGACCATTTCGTTTTGATAATATGTGAATGCATGTGTTCAAATGTTATTCCTTATCATCACCTCAGATAAATAATGCAACATATAGGTGTAGTGAGGAAAGAAAGAAGAACGTGCTGCGCGCCAGAGGGAAAAAGAAAGCAAAGAAAGAAAAAAAAAGAAAGAACGAAAGGTGAGAGATAGGAAGCGAGAGCACTTATCGTCTATTTCAATGAAACAGAAAAAAGGTAGACAAGGGAAAAAGTTAGAAAAAAAAAGAGAAAAAAAGAAAAAAAAGAATTTCGCCGAGATTATTATACTTTTATATATTGTTCTATTTGCAATAGCTCTTAAGTAAACATATCCAACGTTTTAATATTCAAATTATCATACCGTAGTATATCCACAGTCAATTATAACTTACCGTAGTAAAGGTTTACATAGCTTGTCACGTAGTTGCGGATAATATCGTAGATGACCAAAGAATCGTCTCTGAAATGGTAATTGGGTAAAACTTTTGGGTCTTCAACCTGCAAGGAAATAAAATTCCAAAGAAATAAATATGAAACCTTACGTTTCGGTTTGGTTTGGTTAGTGGGATTTTACAGCATATCATAGTGTTGGATTTTGTGTAAAGTATTCAACTCTGTTACAAGATGAATGCAAAACTAAAACTAGAGTTTGGTAGGTGGCTTATATGGAGCTTTGGATTGTTCCATTATGAACTCAGGCAAGTTCATTTCCTGAGTTCTGATTGGCTGTTGGATTTCAGGGTGAGTAAGAACATGGATAAGTACCCACTCTTCAGCCATTACTTTGCATTATGCCAGCAGCATGCAAGGACTATTTAAGTTACAGCTTGCCTGTTTGTTTTTGTCTACTAACTCGACGGTAGTTAGAACCCCCACTGCGACGGTGAGTATCATATTGTTTTTATATCTGGAGGATAACTTCTACAGTTAGATGCCGAAGACGTTTTGTTTTATTCATTCTTGAACATCTCAGTTTTTAAACACAATTTTCAACTGTTTTTTTCTATTTAACCCATAGATGGGACGCTAAATTGTACTACCACTCCGGGACAGTGGACCTATGATAAATAGCGATGAAGTGGTACTCCACACTCCCAGATTTCCAGAACTGGAACTTCACCATTTGATGCAGCTTTAACGTCATACCCAGGATTAGTGCTAGGGCTAGACCTGACCACCCGATTGATCAGAGTGGCCTCTCCGACCGTCCGTCTAGCCTAAGTAAGGACCAAAATGGAGTGTTGCATGGTCTATTATTTATCTGATGTGATGGTAGGGCGTGACACACGTAGGTAGGCACTAATCAGCCCCCAGGGTTCCATCGTGCCCCTCACGGTCAACAGGTGGCCCCATTAAGTGGATTTTACCATCGGCAGAGGTGCATATAGTGTATTCTTCTGCCCCAGCGATATGGCGGCATTATTTCGGAAATCTCTCGTAGATTGTTATTTAAAAAAAAACATTGGGTATGTTTTGGCCATTATGGCCAAATAATTTATTTTAATCGTACAGCCTGTTGTTGGGGCCTATAATTGGTCGATTGTGTCCCTGCGGAGAGGTAAGAATCTCCCCAAAAGGGTGCCCTGGGTAGGACAGTAAACTGCATCCAGTGATGAAGTTAAAAATCTGAAGCTCTGCAAAGTTTAGCCTGAGGTACTAAAGTTCAGTCGATAGAGCACCTGCCAAGAAATCGCAATGTTTTGGGTTCGATACCGGTCCCCGCTAATTCAGCACATGAGTAGCACAGTTTGAGTAATCTTATCTGTGCAGTAAAGTAGGGAGGTAGAAGTGGCGCTGCAACTCAGACACAAAACAAATTATCTGGTCTAGCATTAGCGAAAAGGGGATAGACTCCCTAGCTGTCCGGTTGATAACGACAATAGGCCACACCGCCAACTTTACTTTTATTTCTATTATTTGCACGTACACTCTGACCCGGAGTAGAAGTACGTTTTTATCATGGGGAGCCACGCACAATCCGAAGCTCATTCAGTAGCTAGTGCAAATCGCGTGAACCCTTCGGTATTCCCCTTTCGATGCGCCTTAGGCATGGGGTCATATATTCAGCCCTAGCCCTCTTAGACGAGGGGCAGGTTCTGCCTGGAGGACGACTCCCAGGGATCATGCGTTTTATTTTATATTTTACCGGTCCAGAAGCCGAAGCCCCTGGAGGCCGGCTAATTATTAAGATAGTGTGTATCTTGTTTTTATCTTATAACCAGTACACAATCAAACCGTCGGGTGTATCACATCCGATAAACTTTTATGTGACATTTTTTTCAAAATAATTCTTTGTGATTGTATTTAGAATTAAACATAAAATACTTACATTTCGCGACTTAAATTCTTCGGGAGGAGTTCCATGTAAATCAAACCGCCATTTGCTATAAAAAAAAAAGAAGATAGGAATTTGATATATTAGAAATCTAGTACCATTGTATATAAGTTTGCTGTGGTTGTCTACTCAGCAAAAGCAACCGTTGCAGCTATAAATAAACTTTTAAATGTTTAATTATGAGAATAGTTGCTGGAATTACTACATTAAAGTATAATAAATAAAACTTGCTAAATCCTATAAAACTGTTATTCACTTGAATATGATAATTAAAATAAGCTTTAAAGATAAAGTATGTGTTGTTATAATAGTTATTTACCGAACACGTTCGCCACAGGTGCGATGTGACACAAAATCGCATATATATATATATATAAACCAACTCCTCCGCACGAGCAGGATGTGACAAAAGGTCAATTTCTTAAGCGGAGTTTAACAGGTTTGAATTCATAGTTTTCCTTAAGTTAAAGAGCCCAGTCTCCCTTCTATTTACACATAGCTGGAGGGGGAATTGGATTCATACCTTAACAGAGGTCGAAGCACTCTGGAACAGGCCCCGATGGGGGCTTTTGCCATCTAATCAATCACATAGATATTCTGAAACAGCAGTGTACAAAAAATCTTGAACCAGCTCTACGAAAGGTAAGCTAGGCTAGTCCACAACAATACACAATATACAACGCGTTGCCTTTTTGATCGACGGGACGGACAGCTTCATCGAAGGTGGCCGGAAGTTCATATTGTCTTTCGCATCCACTACAGTAATACACCCGATAATTCCCCCAAATGCCCTCTAAATTTATTTTTCCTACCATCACTTTTAAAATCATTCAATTCAGTCTTTTTTTTTACACTATTGATATTTTTGATAAAAATTTGCTACAAATATATATATATATATTACTTTAATTATCACAAAGAATCCAATTGGTTAATAGACTTAGTTTTTCCGCCCTGTCATCTGGGGCGTTAGAATGCACCGATTGCACCTCTGCAGAGGGGTAAGACTCCCCCAAGGGGGCCAACTGTTGGCCGTGGGTGGCAACTCGTGATGCTTAAGGATAGAGCCCGGGTGGATGAGCAGTTCATGACATGCAATACTTCACTTTGGCCCTATCTTGGGCTAGATGGGAGGTCGGAGAGGCCCCCTCCGATCAATCGGCTGGTCACGTCAAGCCCTAGCACCTATATGATTTTCCCAACCCTATTACCCTTATGGCAAGCCCCAACCCTTTTTTATCATATGGGTGCTAGAAGGCGGTGGCTGCGGGTCTACATGTCCTAGGAATGACGTTAAATTCTATCTGCTGGTGAGGTTCCAGTTCTGAAGATTTGGGGAATGTGGAGCACCCCTTCATCACCATTGCTCCCTGGTCCACTCTGACCCGGAGTGGCAGTACCTGTTAGGGTCCCATCTATGGGTTAAATAGAAAAACAGGAGTTGATAAACAAAATTGTATTATCCATTAAGAATTGATTTATTTAAAAACTTTATCGGCATTAAATGACCCACCGAGGTTGATATGCCAACAAAACAAAACAAACCAAAAAGTATCCAATTGGTTAATAGACTTAGTTTTTGAAATCTGCCTTGACAGTAAGTTTGCAGATCGAGGAGAAATAATTAAAAAAATGTCTACCATAATTAGAAATTCCATTAGAATTATTTTAACGTTTCAATTAGATCACCTCTCATTCTTCTTTCTGGTAATGTTAAAGGGAAAGCGGAATCGATGCATTTACCAATTAAGCCCTCGATCATCTTTGTATAATTTTAAAAAAATCCTCACCATCGAGATACCAAGTCAAATATCCCATTGACACCAATGGCCATTGTACGTTCGACCCAGCCATCTTCCGATAACAATTTTTTCAGTCCTCTCCTGAAACAAACAAACAAACAAAAAAATGCATTATTAATAGTATTAATGTAGGCCCAAGGTGAAGATGAAAAATGGGAAAATATCAAAATGCCCGTGCCAAAAAATGTACAATCGAAATTAAACGGATTAGAAATTCCAGATAATTGGGAAAGGGTAGTGCAAGAGTCTGCGAGGATACTGAAGAATGTCCTGGAGATTTGAAGAGAGTTGATATCGCTTAATCTCTGGCCATAACCACACATCAATAGAACCATGCGTATGTGATCTGAAATGATTTCTTATCACTTTGTTTTCACCGACAGTCACCATTATATATTCCGAGAAGGCTCCCGAGTTCGACAAGAAGGTTCCAAAGTTTAACAAGAAGGCTCCCGAGTTCGACAAGAAGGTTCCAAAGTTTAACAAGAAGGCTCCTAAGTTCGACAAGAAACACACAAAGAAGGCCAGGGGCACATCAGCCGAAACTTTGTGTATATAACAATAAAGATGAGGACAATAGTCCGAAAAACCCAAATAATACATATGATCAAACCTCGTCTAAAAAAAAATCAGACAAAAATAAAATCAAATAGCATTTCTCTGAATATTTAAGATGAGGCTTGATGATTAGTATTATCTGCGTTATAGAAGGTTCCCAAGTCCGAGAAGGTTCCCGAGTCCGACAAGAAATACCTGAAGAAAGCCGGAGGGCACATCGACCGAAACGTTGTATAGATAACAATGAAGATGAGGACAATAGTCCGAATAACGCAGATAATACTAATCAAAGTAGCATGTTTATTACTTTGCTTTCTTTTTTTTATGGATCGTTTTTAGACCCAGATCATCCGGTAATTCTATTCGTTCCATGTCCACAGCTGATGATTCCGTAATCATATGATTATTACCATTAGATAAAAATACCTGAAACTATACAACTGTATACAAATTATTTGTATTATATAGGAATACTTTATATCATATAACTGTGTGCAAAAACCTCTTAAGAAACACTTAACCAAAAATATAAATGTACAATGAACGAAATTCTTTAACATCTAGGGATAACATGACCCTAGACGGGTTGACATCCCGTTAAAATCAACCAAAATTGTCATCAACAGGCTTATAATTTCTGATGAATTGTTTTATATGAATTAGCACTTCTGATGAACCTGCACTTATAGAAATATTACAGTTATTTTAGAAAGAAACTATTTACAAAAGTAAAACAATATACGTAAATTGGACTGCCATCATTGATTACATTAGCCATGGATTGATTTACAAGATAGTCAAAGCGGCACATTTCTTTCAGGTCAAAATTTCTAGAATACTTTAATTCTCTAGAATTTTCCACGAGCAGCATGACTCACATATGGCTCGGGGCTGCACCCTCCATCTATATATCAATACTCGTGTTCCTTGATTGTACGACTGTTATAATTTGTAAACCCTCTGGTTAAAAATGTGACAGTCCAAATCGTCCAAAATAAAATACAAAACTGTAAATCCTGATTATCTGGTGTTGCTTGTCCGCTCGATTCTTATTTTTTGTGAGTGTATTCACCTCAGCTAAATAATGAACCATTCCGTTTTTTTAAATTATTAAGCAAGAAAAGGAAGAAAAAAACATGCTACACAGAAAAATATAATAAAAAAGAAATAAAGAGAAAGATTGAAGAGAGAGAAAGTGAGCGCTCGGAAGCGATAACGTTAATCAGCTTCAATCGAACATAATGAAAAGATTAAAAGAAGGAAAGAAAAAAAGTGAGTAAGTTAAATAAAGATTGTTATATTTTTATAACATATTGAACTAATTTGGAATAGCTCTTAAATAAACATATCAAACGTAGTGATAATTAAATTATCATACTGTGGTATATCCAAAGATTGTTATATTTTTATAACATATTGTTATATTAAGATTGTTATATTTCTATAACATATTGAACTAATTTGGAATAGCTCTTAAATAAACATATCAAACGTAGTGATAATTAAATTATCATACTGTGGTATATCCAAAGATTGTTTATATTTTATAACATATTGTTATATTAAGATTGTTATATTTTTATAACATATTGAACTAATTTGGAATAGCTCTTAAATAAACATATCAAACGTAGTGATAATTAAATTATCATACTGTGGTATATCCACTGTTAGTATATAATTAAAGAAACTTTTTTTTTTATTAAAGATGTTGACAATCTAATGTAAAAACACTGGACATGGTATTAGTCTTAAGTTGAAATCTTCATCTAAAAACACGGTGTAACTGGTACATATGTCTCTACTATTGATGACGAATAACTGTTGCCGCTTCTTCATAACGCGCTTACCATTTTCATTCAAGTGTTTTCGAGGTCGAGGTTACCAATGAAAAATTATTAGTCACCGGAGTAAAAGCGTTGGATTGATTTTAATGAATGTCAAACCGTCTGGGGTTATTTCATACATAGAGGTTAGTTAATTACGTACATTGTACGTTTGTATTTTTTCTTTTAGCTTCCTTTTTTTTCATCCGGTTAAATGATATAAAGTATTCCTTTCTAATTCAAATACTTTGTACACAGTTGTATGGTTTCAAGTATTCCTATCTAATACTGATAATTATATGGTTTCAAGTAACTTGTATACAATTACAGCTTTAAGTAACCATTCTTATTACAAACAATCTATAGTTATATGATGGACTCTCCCGTCGATCGACGTATGAGTGTTCATACAATGAACATCCACACAGTGATGTGTTTATAGTGGTGAAGGCTTGTGTTGGACCATCCACACTTTTTGGCACAGTCGATAGGAAAGAATTGGTGCATCAAGGGCTGCCACAAACCCAATCAACGACCGACCTCAGGAATTTTGAATTCAGAGTTATCCCTCTCCTAGACTGGTTACCTACCCAAGGCTGAAGAGCCAGTCTGCCCTACTATTTAACCCATAGCTGGTGGGAGAATATATGGATTCATACCTTTCCCAAGGGTATTAGTGCTATGTGAAATGCCAACAACTTCGTCTGGGAATTGAACTCGAATCGACGAGTCCATTTCCACGTCTATAACCACTAGCCCACGCGCCTCCATATTTAGTTATATAACATCAAGTATACTTATCTAATACTTTTAATCAGATCTATTTCATCCACATATGGGATCCTAATAGGTACTACCACTCAGAGTCAGAGTGAAATTTGGAGTACTGGTAATTAAGGAGTACTCCATACTCCCCAGAAGTGGAGCCTCACCACCGGATACTTTATAGTGTCATACCCAGAACACCCCTTTTTAGTGGGGGTATAATCCCATTGTGAGGGATATAGTAACATATTCTAAACACCATCGACAGGGCGGAATAAATGCTAGAAATATTGCTGATAAGGAAGTTGAGACTAAACGCAGCATTTTGACGTTGATGAAAAATGAATTGTTATGAACATTCGGTATCTTCTTTCAGCATCTGCATACGTTGTTTGCATAATCAATATTACGCATTCACTTATTTATTTATGTTATGAGAATTAGTTCGAAGCTAAACCTCGCATTCCTATAGTGCATTAGATTATTCATAAAAGGGTATCCCTACATTGTTTTTCGGAGATACCCTTTTATGAATAATCTAATGCACTATAGAATGCGAGGTTTAGCTTCGAACTAATTCTCATAACATAAATAAATAAGTGAATAATCATCTTTCCCTCTCTATCTATAATTATCTCTATTATAGATAGAGAGGGAAAGATGATTATTTTGAGAGAGAGAGAGAGAGAGAGAGAGAGAGAGAGAGAGAGAGAGAGAGATGATTATATATATAGAGAGAGATGATTAGAGAGAGAGAGAGAGAGAGAGAGAGAAAGATGATTATATATATAGAGAGAGATGATTAGAGAGAGAGAGAGAGAGAGAGAGAGAGAGAGAGAGAGATATATATATAGAGAGAGAGAGAGAGAGATGATGAGAGAGAGAGAGAGAGAGAGAGAGAGAGAGAGAGAGAGAGATGATTATATATAGAGAGAGATGATTAGAGAGAGAGAGAGAGAGAGAGAGAGAGAGAGAGAGATGATTATATATAAGAGAGAGATGATTAGAGAGAGAGAGAGAGAGAGAGAGAGAGAGATGATTAGAGAGAGAGAGAGAGAGAGAGATTGAGAGAGATGATTAGAGAGACAGAGAGAGATGATTATATATATATATATATATATATATATATATATAGAGAGAGAGAGAGAGAGAGAGAGAGAGAGAGAGAGAGAGAGAGAGAGTTCGGTTTCTTTTTGGACACCTTACACATAATATTTAAAACAGTTTCCTGGTGTTGACTGGAAGAGCATAAGTGAAACCAACACTAATGTTGAAAAATGATCAACTTAAAAAAAAGCCAGTTGAACAAATGACTGAATTACGTAAATAAAGAATGAAAAAAAAAAAAAACAAAACAAACAGAAATTACCGGAACAACAACATTTACAGGAGAAGGAAGTACTACAACGGGAAATATTTGAGATACAATTACTTACGAATTGATGGCCATAAGGAAAAGTGTGTGAGGAGCCATTAGCTTAAAGATTGGATGGGAAACCGAGACGTTTCTGTGCATAGCTAGAATGACTCCTTCCATGAGGAAATGTGTTCCACCTACGAAAATAAATAAAAGAATCATTAGACATTTGAGAATCATTTTAAATTGTTTCAAATTAAGGCGCGAAAAATAAGTGTGGTCATGGTAGGGATTGAACACGTGGAAGGATGTAATCTGCGCAGTTTTTAACGAGAAATTCATTAGGTGTTTGCAAAAGTTTGAAGCGGTCTATTATTTTAAAACTAGATTGAATGCATACAGTTGAAAATATTCTTTATCTTATTATAATGGAGATTGTGTGTTTGTCTGTCTGAAGCCGAAACTAAATCACTACTCAAGTCACAATTCCCTTAGTTATTGACGTCACATTCACCATGAATTTATTTTTATTTAAACCTCAGTTATTGATAAAATTGTTATACCTTATTAATACTTTTGACTTTATCTACATTCTAATAACATGCGATTGTATTTATATATGCAACAAAATAGCGGGTTACAGTGTGAACAGGAAAGCTAATTTGCATATTGATATTAAAAGTTTAATTTTATTAAATATACGCTTGGTATTATTGATTTCTAATTGTTTGTTTTTTTCTTAATGAATATGAGCAAAAATCTCTTCAATAAATCTTAAAAGAAATCCCTTAACAAGAAGAAATAACTAATATTATTCTTTACTTCCTATTTTAACTAAACAGTTAAATTAGGAAAATTTACCAATGAAAGAGGGGAGTAATGGAAAATGATGGAATAGTTTCTTAAAAGAAATCCATTAACAAGAAGAAATAACTGTAATATTAATCTTTACTTCTTATTTTAACTAAATAGTTAAATTAGGAAAATTTACCAATGAAAGACGGGAGTAACGGAAAATGTCGGAAGAGTTAGTTTCAAAGTTGTTCTATTTTTCAATCATACCCCCTCTGTTCCAAATCTTTTTATCTACATTCTTATTCAGTTTCATTAGCCTTTCTAATTTAATATGATATTTTATTATATTAAAACTTAAATACTTGCACCCGGAGGGTGCATACATTTGCTAGTATATGTAATGATTAGAGTGAATGAAAGTATTGGTGTATTGATGTATTTGTTTAATAAACCCTTCTCATTATATATGTAATCATTAGAGTGAGTGAAAGTATTGATGTATTTGTTTAATAAATCCTTTTTGTTATATATGGTTGATGCATTAACTTATTGAGGTCCATTTTTTTTTTTTACATACGGTATCGCTCAGAAATAAGTACACCCGAATAATTTTAATTATTAGGTATTATTTATTACTAAACTCTACAACATCGATATTCTGTTACAGAAACATGAATATGCAGTCCAAAAAGTAAGTACAAACCAAAAGATCCAACGCATCTCGTTGGCCATAGTCCGCGTTAACTCTGAAAAACTTCACGATAAAACTGACATTTTTAGATAGTTGTTCCTCACAAAATACAATCTGTTTTGTGTTTTTTTCTTTAAATTTTCCCAAAAGTTCGTTTAATCCACAAATGGTATCGAGAACCCCAGAAATGCATTTTTTATACAATCATTCATGACAGTTCAAATGTTACATAATCTATGCGGTTGCATAAGATTGTCAATCCCCTGTATTTCCAAAGGGATGGCACTTTTCATATCACGGGCGGGACTTTCCATGGAATAGTACAGAAAGCCCGCGAAATACGTGAAGTCACATGAGACCTGGCTGGGTCCTCAGTTTCAGTTTGGACGTCGGGCAGTGAAGATGTCCTGCCTTAACTGGAACTCACTGCATACACGCGCTATGTTAGTCTATGTTTAGTTAAGTAAATAAAAGTTTAAGAAAAATAACACGGTTTTGTGGTTGGTGAATGTCTTGGTAACAAGACTGATCTAGGAGAAGAAATGAGTTAAGTGCGACCGACCACCAAGACGAGTCCAGATGTTAGAAGAGACGCTAGAAGAACTTAAGATGTCAAAGATTCCAGAAGAAGAATAGAAGTAAGTAAGTAAAGAGGTATGCAATACAAATATTCTTGGCGATACTGAGGACAGGTGGATATTCTGGTCAACATCTTTTTGGAAAAAAGGTTTTTCCATGTGCAACCGTACACGTTTGTCAATACCATTAGTTTCTAACAAAAGTCACATGCATACATGTAACAAAAGTAGAATGTATATATTTACATACACTCCGCCACGGGCAGATATGTCACAAGGTCAATTCTTAAGCGTAAAGTTAATTTGAATTCAGAGGTGGCCTTACCAAGGCTAAAGAACGCAGTATGTCCTACTATTTACTCATAGCTGGGGATGCAAGAATAGATAGGTTCATGCCTTTTCAGAGGGCATTAACGCAAAATGAAATACCCTATTGGTATTCATATATGTGTATGCCTGTGTATATATATATGTATTTATCCAATCCTTCTGCCACGGACAGGATGTGACACAAGCTAAATTTGTAAACGGGGTAAAGCTGGTTTGAATTAAGGGTTGGCGAAACCAAGGCTAAATAACCCAGTCTGCTCGACTATTCATCCATAGCTGGTGGTGGAGGGAGAAAGTGCACTGCATAGGCAATCTTCTTACTAAGAGATGTGATAGTCTACTATATACAATTTTTTCTTATATATGTTTTTTTATGCCGGTTAAGGCCGGTTTAGCTCAGTCGGTATAACGTTCGGCTAGGAATCACAAGGTTCCTGGTTCGGTACCGACGCTCGCCAACTTAGCGTATGAGTAGCACAGGGATCTGTGCGATAAAGTGAGGATCTGATGGTAGGTGTAGCACTCCACCTCAGACGCTAAGATAATCTCCTTGGTCTAGCGCTAATGAAAAAGGGGGTAGAATTCCTCGCTGTATGGCTGATGCCGACATTAGGCCGCCCCGGCGACTATGTTGAAGGCATTTTTTAACAGAGTTCATGAGAAAGTGACTAATTTATTGAAAGAAAGAAATTATTCCTGAAATCATTTGAAAAGTCCGATTGACTCACCAATATGAAGAATAGACTGATGGTAAGCGGCGTCAGAATTATTATACCAGAGTTTTGCCAGTAACCACACGTAATAGTCATCTGTTGGCAGGAAAACCTGAAATAAAATTATTTTAAAGTTAAACTACTGCGATCATATTAAAAATTACTACAACACAAGCGTGCATAAACAATTAAGGCCTTCCCGCCGGGCACCGCGTATGATTGGTTTGGTTTCTTTGTGTTGTATCGTTGAGGTGGTAAAAGATACACAGAGAAATAGTGTGCTTGAGATATATTTTATTCAGCACTTGTATCTGGTGCTAACAGATACTTATTACATAAAAACAAGAAGTAAAACAATTCACAAAGACAAACTTACAAGAATGAGGAGGGTCAAATGTGTGTAGTCGAATGCAGTGATTTTGTCCGAATATAATGTTCCGTTTCTATCACTGCTACGTCGATGAGCCAGTCCACCATGTAAGAGGTGTTAACTCCTCTACAACACTTTGTTTAATGGCATATCAACCTTCCTGTGCTATTTAATGCCAAATTCATAATTGTAGAAGAACAGTAGCAGTATATTTAACCTAAAGCTCAGAGGATTAATACCTTTCTTAAGAGTACTAGCAAATATATGCACCCTCCGGGTGCAAGTATTTAAGTTTTAATATAATAAAATATCATATTAAATTAGAAAGGCTAATAAAACTGAATAAAAATGCAGATAAAACGATTTGGAACAGAGGGGGTATGATTGAAAAATAGAACAACTTTGAAACTAACTCTTCCATCATTTTCCATTACTCCCGTCTTTCATTGGTAAATTTTCTTAATTTAACTATTTAGTTAAAATAGGAAGTAAAGAATAATATTACAGTTATTTCTTCTTGTTAATGGATTTCTTTTAAGATTTATCCCCGAGATTTTTGCTCATATTCATTAAGATATAATCAAACAATTAGAAATCAATAATACCAAGCACATCTTTATTAAAATCAATTTTTTAATATCAATATGCAAATTAGCCTTCCCATTAACACTGTAAACCGCTATTTCGTTGTATATATAAGTACAACTGCGTGTTATCATCATCTAGATATGGTCAACAGTCTTAATGATGTAAAACAATTTTGTTAATAATTGAGGTTTGAATAAAAATAAAATCATGGATAATGTGATGTAAATAACAAAGGGAATAGAGACTTGTATAGTAATATAGTTTCGGTTACAGACAGACAAACCCACAATCTCCATTATAATAAGATTAGTCCAAAATTAAATGTAATAGCGTGATTGGAGTTCGAACTAGCGTACTACGATGTCGCAGAACAGCACGTTAGCCACTTATGTCCTATTTACCCATAGCTGGAAGGAGAATAGTGGATTGATGACTTTCCTAAAGGGCATTAGTGCGACGGTAATTGTTACGTTAAGCGCGCTTTCTTAGACATTGTAGTATATATTAGATTTGTAATAAAAATTAAATGAGTCACTTTAATCTTTTTTTGTTTTACATACCGGATTCTCTGGTCCTTTCTCTTGTTTCAACTGGATAGCAATTGGGACCAACTGGTCTGTATCATTTAACATAAACATTGCCATCGGTGCGCAAATCTAAAATGAATAAAGAAATAAATACATAATGAAATAAGAATATAAGAAAGGAAAACAAAAAAAAAACGCAAAAAAACATGGCCAATATTTGAGGACTTTTTTGTTTTAAGATATGAAGTGTTTCATCTGCTGTGTTCCCATCCAATGCCGAAAGCAAGAGAAACATCAGACAAGAGCACCAAAGAGTTCTAGAGTTATCTCCCCTAGATATAAATACAGGTCAATGGTTGGACAAATTCCCTGAAGATTCACTATTGCGTGAAACTGCAGTCGGAGTATTTTAAACAATTCGTTTTAAAACGTATATATATATATATATATATATATATATATATATATATATATATATGTATGAGTGTGTGTGTGTGTGTGTGTGTACGTGCAAAAGTACCTCTGCTACATATGGACATTTACGCATTACTAGATTTTTGAAACCCATTTTCTATGTGAAGATTGTTACGAATTCCTGACATAAAAAAAAAACAAAGAAACGTATCGTTAGTTTTTATTTCAGTGTGTCTGTAGATTTAACAATAATGAAATTAATAAAATAAAGATTTACTATAGGCAATATTTTATGTAGAGAGTGTGTTATTAGATTAGTGAACTGATTCACTTAGTAATCTTAAAGACAAACAGTAAGCGCAGAAGATTTTTCTTAGATCAGCAACATTGAAATAACAGCCGTTTTATTTACTGCTCGAAGGTTTGTCGTTATAAATTATGGGGTTAATTACTTCTATATCGATTCGGAATGGCGACATCAGTTAGTTGGCGAGTTAAGAACGCAGGGACATCAGACGACTGAAATCGTTGTCAATCGTTCGAATAAAAACAATGAAAGAAAACGTATCAAGAAGAAAGTTAGTAAGCCGAAAGAAAATACATATTGAAAAAGAGAAAAGGCACGTTTTTCAGAAAATACATAAGTATAGAAAACTATTGTGAGAAAAAAATCGTGTAGTCTACCTAGTTATTACCTGCGAAAAAATAGATATTTGAATTTCAATGAAATAATCTAGAAAAGAAAAGAAAAGAAATAAAATATTTGCACATTTTTGTAGTCATTTAAGCTTAGCATAGTTTGATATAAGGCCAGAGGTATGGAGCACCAAGTGAGCAACTCACAAATAATGACCTGTTAGCCTAGCTCACTAACCATTGCATCACTGAAATATTTGACATTTACTGAGCTCAGCCTAGTTTGGCATAAGATCATAAGTATGACAGCTCCCAGTAAGAATTGAACTCACAATAGTTTGCTGACCTTATATATATATATATATATATATTATATATATATATATATATATATATGTATGTATTGCGGGAGTTATTTAATTTCGTATATATTTCAATTCTTTAAATATTTACAGTTTTTTTTAGATAAATAAGGAACACACATTCACTTTGAAAAAAAAAGTCGGTTGTACAGAAATCAACAATTCTATTTGAACACGTCAAATTAATTAATTTTGTTGTTATATTTCCTGCATGAGAAATCAAGGACCGTTGTACAAATAACATTTGACTTGAGTGCCTTTGAGTAATGTCTCATGTTACCATAACAACGGAAATTCTCATTACTCTTTAGGCGGCACCCGCTCCTTGTCTAAAAGGGGCAGGGGTTGATTAATTTCCCGGTGACTAAGATGCCCCAAAAGAGGAATACCGACGGGATTTTAAGCAATTTTTTTATCCGATTTGGGAGTCACCAACATTTAACGACCTTATGTCACATATGACATGGTCGGTAGTCAATTAATAACATCTGCTCTCACTAGCTGATCAAAAAGTTATCTCTTGATTACAGGGGGCGTCCCCCCAGGCAGTACCTGCCCCCTCACCTAAAATGGGCAGGGCTTGATTTATTGCCCGGTGCCCGAGGTGTCCCAAATGAGGAATGCCGACTTTATTCTAAACATACGATTGCACAATTGCACTCCGCTCGGGAATCAACCATATTAAACGACCAAGTGCCATTTTTATGGCTTGATGGGTACTCAATAAATAAAATACCGTCTGTTCAAACTAGCAGCACCGGTACGCTAGTTGACGGAGATCCAGTCTGGTTATTGTCGAACGTCATGTCTGGTTGTTGTCGAAGATCCGTCCGTGTAACCTCGAAGATTAAGAGTCACGCAGTACACCACTCTATTTGCCAACATAGGTAATAGAGATAAGAATATACAGGCAAATATTGATAGAGCACAATCATCAGATAATGGATATTCTTTATTGTCAACACATGTGGAAATTGCCACAGGCCCAGCAAGCAGTTATTTCTTCTATTAGGTGTTCAATTTTGATTGACTTAATAATTTCCTGACATTAAAAAAATCTATGAGATTTTAGTGCCATAAAAATGGCATAACATTTTCTTCAATGAATATGTTTTGTTGTATCATGTCAACTTTAGTCAAGACCGCACAAGGTAATAGCAATACATCTACCCTGGTGCTAGCGGACACCTGTAATGTACCCGAGTTTCTTTCCTAATGCAAATGTAGAAAAAAAAGTCATAGTTTCAAAATTGCGGGAGTTTGTTGGAGAAGTTAAAAGAGGACAAGGTAAGGTCACAAAGGAATTCCCGGGCGAGATTACCTTCCTTTTTTTAACAATATGCTAAGCCAGTTCTCACTGTCTCATTTCTAGCTCTCTTTGTGTCAAGATTCAGAACTTCGCTTCTACCCTCGTCGAGTTGTAACAGTCAAAGTCTTAATAGACCTTTCACCAAGAACTTTCATTATTGACTGCATTTGTCATATATATATTTACCAACCCCTCCGCACGAGTAGGATACGACACAAGGTCAATTTCTTAAGCGGAGTTTAACAGGTTTGAATTCAGAGTTTTCCTTCTCCTAGACCGGTTGCCTAACCAAGGTTAAAGAGCCCAGTCTGCCCTACTATTTACCCATAGCTGGAGGGATAGTAGAATTCATACTTTTCCCAAGGGTATTAGCGCTAAGTGAAATGCAATTACCACGTCCAGGATTTGTCATATAGTCTATTAAGTCTAAGTTCTACTGTTTTCTTTTACACGATTAAAATAAACTTTAATTCTTCTATATCTATTTTCTTAATATGAAACAAATTGACAACTGTACTACTTGTTGATAAAAATCGATGATTTACTATCAATAATTTTTAATTAAAATTTATGGGAAAATAAAAGAGCTGACTCGGCAGGGTTACTTTTTAGCCTCCGAACAACCCAAGATTCCATATACTGACTTGAAACCTTAAATTGATAGATTCCTTCATACAAAATGTCAACGACGCTGGAATAACAATGTCCATAATAAACTATTCTTAATCAACCCACCTTGGGAGACTGGAGACCAGCCTTTAAAAAATCAAGAAAGGAACGTCACACAAGACCTATATACTCCTTTATACTAAAAAAAGAACAACAACTACAATGGGAAACATATCAAACACCCTCCAATATTAAATACTTCCTCATAGAATGTGGAGCTTTCGATCTCATCAGAAAATGCCTTTTAAACGCAAATATTTGAAAAGGTCAACATAGATGACATTCTGTCCTTATTAAGAGAAATAAAAACCATACCCAAAATATAAACGTAAACCTAATCAGTACCATGAAAAAGTAATCCCGATTCACAACGATGCTAACATATTGTTAAAACTATTAACAACAAAAGTATAAATATTGAACTACAGTGTATATCATTCCTTAACCACTATGAATAAAATAGCCCCGGATTGGTTGATGTACCGTTAAGATTCACCAAACAAGTTTTAATTAAATACAATAAAAAAAACTTTTGTGAATTTGTGAGAATTAACGTTCCTGTTAAAGAATAAAAGAAAATTGATATTTAATTAAAATTTTAAACGTTTTTACTAACCTCAAATTCTTCGTTATGCGCCAAACCTTCAACAACAGCTAAATCTGTATAAAATAGTCGCTTCTTTTCGATGAGACCGGCCAAAGTACCACCATTTAATATGGGTTCCATCATTTCTTCAGTCACGCCAAATCTGGAAAAGACAAATACCTTTTATTAACTTTTTTTAAAAAAATCAGTGAAAATATTAACGTAACTTTTCTTGGATAAAAATATTTTTGAGATGAGGTTTGATATGTATTATTTTGATTTTTCGGACTGTTGTCCCCATCTTATCGTGATATATAAAATGCAACAGTTCGGTCGTTTTACACTCCGGACTTCTTCAAGTCTACCTTATCCGTTCGAACATAGCAATGATTTAACCTGGGAAATCTTCATAAGCTCTTCAATGCCTTGTTTGCACAATAGACAAAGTATTTAAAATTATTTCCCAGGTTTAATCACTGCTATGCTCGGACGAAGAAAGTTGATGCGTACAACGGCCGAAACATTGTGTTTTATATATCACGATAAGGACGGAGATAACAGTCAGAACAATCAGAATAATAGAGAATAGAGTTGTTGCGGACTAAGACCAGCGAGATGTGTTGGAGCTTTGCATTGGTTTTAATTAAACTAAGAACTTAATTGTTTAAAAAGAAAATCTTTTTTCAGATTTGAAAACTGATGGTACTGTTAATGTTAAAAGATGCAGATCAGTAGGTCTCAATTGCAATCCAGCTAAGCCAACAAAAAGGAACAGAAAATCCGGTATGTAAAAATAAATAAGTACTGTTACGAATGCGAATTCTTCTTTCTACTTTTTCCCCATTGGCGAGAACTACTATGTTGGAGAAAAGGGGAGAGCAGTTTGAGTGACAAGCTTTCTAAAGGAAGTTGGACTGTTTCATTGGTAAACACTGAGGACACGTTTTACGACAGTACTAAGGCGAAGCAAAGAAACGAGTTTAAGAATTCTTCTTTTCTACTTTTTTCCCCATTGGCGAGAACTACTATGTTGGAGAAAAGGGGGAGAGCAGTTTGAGTGACACAAGCTTCTAAAGGAAGTTGGACTATTTCATTGGTAAACACTGAAGGACACGTTTTACGACAGTACTAAGGCGAAGCAAAGAAACGAGTTTAAGATCCAAGTAAGTATTTCCCTTTTGTTGTGATTCCTGAACTGATGTTCATCATTTCTTCATTTATGCCAAATCTGGAAAAGATGAAAACTTTCTAATTGTTAACGTTTTTATTGTTGCTTTTTTTCAGTGAAAATATTAGCGTAAATTTCTCAGTGACTCAAATGTGACCATTATAATACGCCGACTTTATCCCTAAAGAGAAATGTCCCCTTCCAATAAAAGGGTGTCCTGTGTATGATGCTAAACTGCACCTAGTAGTAGGTTCCCAATTTTGGAGCTCTGGGGGAGTGTAGAGTACCCTTCATTGTCTTTACTCTCTGGTCCACTCTGACCCGGAGTGGTAGTATCTGTTAGGGTCCCTTTCTATGTGTCAAATAGATCTATTTGCAAATTAATTAAAATTATTTCTTCTAGTTTGTTTATAAAACGTCTTCGGTATAAAACAACCCAAGTGTTGACATGCTGTAAAATACAACCAGCCAATCAACCAAATATAAGGGTATGACACTAAAATGCATTTGATGGTGAACTACTAAAGTTACATTTATCATCAAAATAATTGTAAAGGAAAAAAAAATAAGCAAATGACAATTTCAGTCATTTGCTTTATTTATTTAGTTTTTCACTGAACAGTAAAACCACCCAAAATACTTCTTAACTTGATACAATTCGGACATACTTCTTTAAACTTTATCTCCTCCAACAGCTATGAAGGTGTAGAATTATGGCTTATTGGACTTAACTGAATCTTTTCTTAAAAAAAAATAATGAAGCAAATGGTTGAAATTTAGTCTTATATTTTTTGTGTATTTTTGTGCATTATCGCAGAATTAACGACATGTTCATGGTGGGCTATTCTGGACAAGCAGCCAGTTTTCCTTAACGAGAATCTATTTTGGAAATACCAAAAACAAACCTGATTATACAAATTCTTTGGATTTAAACTTACTTTTCAGGAATCTTCGTGCACAGAGTAATAAGTGCGGGGTTACAGCCAATCAAACGTTGGTTGCCGAACCAAACATCTTCCTTCCAATAACCTGACGCCTAAAAAAAAAAAAGAAAAGAGAAGAATATTGTCAGGATATGAAAAAAAAAAAAATGTCGGAAAGAAAGTTATGTCGTTCATTTTGCTATAAGAATTCTAAATTTATTTGTTTATATTAAACATAGTAAAGCGCATATAATTGTATATTCTGGCCTTTCAACTTTATACGCGAATCATTCAATAAATAAAGGGATTTAAAATAATCTGAATGCTTTTCCATAAATGTAAACTCTGTATAGTTTGGAATTGGTTTATAGCTTAAAATTATTTTAATCTTGTAAAATATTCTTTTTGGAGTTATTCAGAATGATGACAAATCAGAGCACACCAGGCATCAAATTTTTGGTGGCTGAGAAGTGCAAACCATGTGAAATTTACAGAAGAATCATGAAGAAACATTTTAGTAAAAAAGATGTTTACAAATGGGCTAAATATGGGTTTGCCATGGAGTGGAAACACACTGACTCTCCAGTAAAGAAAAGGTTCCGGGTGTTAGAGTCAGTAAAAAAAAAAAACCAAAAAAAGAAAAAGAAAACGGTAATGTTGAAAGCAATTGTAAACAGTGCTTCATATTGCCAAATCCTTAGACTTAATTCATCTTATTGAATGAATAATTTTTGAATCGCAGTGACCTTGAAACATAAATATAGATGAAACTTACTTAAGACACTTACTTAATGCTTTACAAGTTCAGAAAGGTTTCATCGGTTTTGGGAGCAGCGAATAATGTTTATACTATGTATGGAAAGTGTTAGTGTCAGGAAATGCCAGCGATGTTTAATCAGTCTAGGTCAGGAAAATGTTACCTCAAAGATTACCCTCGTTCAGGACGACCGATATTATTTGTATTTCCTGGACAGGTACGTGTACACAAATTATATAAAGCTCCAGTCTTGGAGAGTGTGTATTAACCCTTCATTGCCATTACTTCAGAATCCGGAATGGTACTGCCATTATGTATTAAAGAGCCGATTTAGCTCAGTCGTAAAGCGTCTGACTAGGAATCACAAGATTCGCTTCGATACCGGTCCTCACCGACTAGACGTAAGAGCAGCAGAGGATCTGTGCGTTAAAGTACGGAGGTGACCGTAGTGTGACGCTCCACCTCAGACGTCAAAACATTCTCCTTGGTCTAGCGCTCGTGAAAAGGGTAGATTCCCTCGATGTCTAGCAGATACCGACTTTAGGCCACCCACGACATTTTCTTTTACTTTAGATCTATTTAAATTATTCACATTCGATTCGACCGTATGCAATTTTTAAAAAAGAAACAACTACGCAAAACATGTGAATATGAATGTACAATGACAACGATTCTATAACATAGAGGCATAAACTAACCCTACACGAATGACACCCGTTAAAATCAATCAATCAAAATTGATCATTATGTCTTTAAAAAACCCTGTTTTAGTGGGGATGATTTATGTAAACATCTTCAATGAAAAAAAATTCCTGTACTTACCAGAGGTTTTGTCCGTTCGCAATCGTAAACTTTGTCAATGTCGTCCAAAGAAACCCAATTGTCAACAAATGTTTTTGCTCTTAAGTTCCGAAGTAAATGTTCTATTTTATTCATAGCTAAGTTTTTCTGTGAGAAGAAAAATTGAAAAGAAAAAAATATATGTATATATTGTATATATAAAAATTGAAAAGAAAAATTATGTATATATTGTATATACAAAAATTGAAAAGAAAGAAATTATGTATACATTTGTATATATAAAAATTGAAAGAGAAAAAAAAAAATTATGTATATATAAAAATTGAAAGAAAAAAAAATTATGTATATATTTGTATATAAAAAATTGAAAAGAGAAAAAAATTATGTATATATTTGTATATATAAAAATTGAAAAGAGAAAAAAAATTATGTATATATTGTATATATAAAATGAAATAGAAAAAAAAAAAATGTATATATTTGTATATATAAAATACTTTGTATATATCGTTATAGAAGTAAAAACTTTAACTGGAAAAAATAAATAAATAAATAATAAATAAATGTAGGCGTTTATTTTTTATTCACCTTGCTCTTTACTCGTTTCTAATATATTGGAGAAAAACCTGAAGTGATTGTGTTCTGTACAAGGAAGCATTTTAGTTTTATAAGAATATATCTCTAATAACAAATCCGAACGTCAGTTTGTCACATTTTTTTACTTTACCTCTAGAGACCGTACACCAACATATACCATTTTGGAATAAGGTGGACTCTGTGAGCAAATTAAAATATATCCGTGCCGAATCCGGACCAGAAATCCTAAATGTTTGGATTCCAAGTTTTAATCACTGCGATTGTTTTCGGCGATTTTTAACATGTTTTTTTTTTGTACTGTTATAGGTGATATACCCTATAGACTAATGGAATGCGCCGACGGTTACTATAAGTAACAGGGACAATTATGGCTTGAGAGTAAGCCAATGCGAGTCAGCTCATAACTCTATTGTCGGACGTAATTCCCACTTCTCTGTACTATAATTGTCTACTCTTTTGTTAATACATTTTCCTACATTTGTTACCAGTCGTTTTGTTCTTATTTGACCCCTTAAATCCACATGTACGATAACAATTTTTATAACTTAGAAATAAATTTGGAAAAAAAATATAATCAAATCAATCAAGATCCTCCACATTAGCTAACTTTATTGCCGCCCTAATAGGGTGGCGTTTAAGCTTGTAAATTAAAATTTTATAATAAATTATGATAGAAATTTATAGGGCCAAAGTGGAGTGTTGCAAGTGGAGTCGGACTTCTCAACCACCAGGATTCCGTCCTTAAGCATCACGGGTTGTCATCCACACCCAACAAGTGGTTCAATTTTGGGATTTTACCCTCTGTAGAGTGCAGTCGATATATTCAACATTCCTAGCCGACAGTGCGTGTTGGGATTGAGTTCATTAACTTAAAACTAGGGCTGTGCTTGTGACGTCATACTTTGATGCGTACATTTTTTTTTTTTCGAATTCTTGAACAGACAGCAATTCTAAACAAGTACTAAAATTTTAATTTTAAACAAACAGAACAAAAAATGTTCACCAAATGCAGATTCAAAGTTTTGTGTTTGCGAGAGAATATTCAGGCAAACAAAACTGGAAAAACCTGTTCATTCTATAAAACAAAAAACAGAACTCGATTGAAATTTAGATGAAAAGAGGCTTTAAAGAGTTGGAAAGACGACAAAAGAGAAAGTTCGTTACTACTTACCACATATTCAATACTAAATTGTTCATCTGCCGGAAGTTCATCCACCTATGAAAATACATAAAAAGTTCGAGAAAATTATCAGAGACTGAAAAAATTCACAGACTGATGTAAGAATTAAACAAACGCAGTTAACATCTTTTAGTTAACAATGTAAACGTTAGAAGTCGTTTCGGTCGTGCTATGACTTTTGAAAACGAAAATGTACCACTACATGTAATTTACGATCTGCGACACCATTGGGAGAGAGAGAGAGAGAGAGAGAGAGAGAAAAGAAAGAGAAAAAGAAAGAGAGAAAAAAGAAAGAGAAAATGAAAGAGAGAAAAGAGAGAGAGAGAGAAAGAGAGAGAAAAAAGAAAGAGAGAAAGAAAGAGAGAGAAGAAAGAAAGAAGAGAGAAAGAGAGAAAAAGAAAGAAGAGAGAAAGAGAGAAAAAGAAAGAAAGATAAGAAAGAAAGAGAGAAGAGAGAAAAAAGAAGAGAAAGAAGAAAAGAAAGAGAAGAAAAAAGAAAGAGAGAGAAGAGGAAAGAGAGAGAGAGAAGAAAGAAAGAATAAAGAGAAAGAGAGAGAGAAAAGAAAGATAAAGAGAAAGAGAGAGAGAAAAGAAGATAGAGAGAAAAAAAGAAAGATAAAGAGAGAGAGAGAAGAGAGAGAGAGAGAGAAAAGAAAGATAAAGAGAGAGAAAAAAGAGAGAGAGAGAAAAAGAAGAAGAGAAAAAGAAGCGAGAAGAAAAAGAGAAAGAAAGGGAGAGAGAGAAAAGAAAGAGAAAAGAAAGAGAGAGAGAGAGAGAGAGAAAAAGAAAGAGAGAAAAGAGAGAGAGAGAGAGAAGAAAGAGAGAGAGAGAGAGCTCAGATATAGGAACTGAATTCATTTATCATGAAAAATGTTAAATTTGACTAACGATTCCCGTTCGATATATATATATATAATATATATATATATATATATAGGGTCATAGTGGCTACAAAAGAAGTTCTGAGAAGTGATGGTCCCGTAGCAGAACTGGTCTTTGCGTCGCTGTCTCTTTTCCTTCACTTTGGACTCTTCTGAGAGTATGTATTTTACCCAACTCCCCGCTTTAGCCAGAATCAGACACAAGGTCAATTTTCAAGCAGAGTAAGAGCTTTGAATTCAAAGTTTTCCTTCTCCTAACTGGTTACCTAACCAAGGCTACACTACGCTATTTTCCCATATAGCAAAGATGAATTCTTTGGTTCTTTTGTTAGATGACAGATCAACTTTCGTGGGTTATTCAATGCCAAAGTCATCCTTGTAAAAGAATAGTGGCACTACTTAACCCATAGCTAGGGAGAAGGTTCATGCCTTTCCCAAAAGGTCCGAAAAGTGAACGTAATAGCGCGACTGGAGTTCGAACTCGCTACTAAGATGTTACAGTCCAGCACGTTTAGCCACTGCGCCACGGGACTATCCTCACAGATGATTTAATACCTTTCCAAGTGCAGTGAAATTTAAACAGCCTTGTCCAGGATTCGAACTTGGGTCGCTAATTCCATTTCCTACGTCGATAACCGTTACGCTAAGCGCCCTCTTCTGATAGTAATCTATAGAAGTATAAAGGGCAGTTGGGTTTTATATATATATATATATATATATTATATATATATATATAATATGTATGTGTGTGTGTGTGTGTGTGTGTGTGTGTGTGTGGGTTGAAACTACAAAATGCAACAATTACACAACGAAAATATTTTATTATTGGCATTTCAGTCTCAGAAGACTATAATATAGTTTTTGTGCTCCTGTGACTGAAGTCCAATGTTTGAAACATTCTCGACCATAGATGTCGCACTTGAAGGCTGTCAATGAAGATGTTGATGTACCGGTGCTTATTGCCGCTGCTTTCTTCCTGGACCTCTTAGCTTCATGGTGTTATGACAGGGTGATTTCAGACATGAACAGTCCTCTACGACTATTCATGTCTGAAATATATATATATATATATATATATAATATATATATATATATATATATGTGTGTGTGTGTGTGTGTGTGTACACACGTTAAATATCACCGGTTCTTACTTTTTGTGTAAAAGTTCGAAAAATATGATTTATTTTGCGTAGATATCTAAAACTTAAAATATACATAATAATAAAGGATCTGTGAGACTAACTTGCTAACCATTACATGATGTGTTTTGCCCCCCCCCCTTACCAGGTGATGCGGCGTAGCCGCTCTAGTCAGTATAATTGACGGATCCTCATCTAAGAAAACAAAGGAGAGATTATTTAAAAAGAAAATGAAAGATGAACTATAAGGAACTTACCAATATTGGCTTGCCAGGTGAATATTTGATACGATAACTTTCTCGCTTGCGTTCGATTTCTTTCTCTCGTTGTTCTCGATTGGAATCGAACTGTGGCAAGATGGTGTCTAGTTCTGCGATACGGTAATGATTATGGCCTCACTGTTCTTCGGCTTCGATCCATCGGAAAACTGGAAAAATGATGGTCTTCTTTTCGTGCAACTGTTCCACTTGATGACGTCGATGTACCAATCGCAGAAAGACCATAGCTGTCGCGCCAGATCTCTATCGTGGACACCTGGCCAAAGCCAGAAGGCAGGGAACTGGAAACTTATCGATTGCGCCGCATTTGAAATGTCCCGTAAAAAATTTGTCCAGTTTGTATTTGGGGCTGGCGGTGTGTGTTGGTCGTACAGAATGATAAAGACGTTGGCGTCTGTCGATGCCCCTTTCTGGCACCCGTCTGTACATAAATGTTGCAGTTGAGTTTTTTTGTCATCTTGAGGCAACACAGAAATCCTACAACGAAAAAAAAAATATATAAAAGTTTAGAACAACAACAACAACTGTTACATAATCATTAGAAACCTAATGATTATGACAATGTGTAGAAATCATATTAGTGCAGCTGATGGCCTTGAGAGTGAGTGACAAGCGTTTGACCTCACTCTGACCTTGCTTTCTGGGATAGACCGTGAGAAACGGAACCCCGATAGAAAGCCCCCTTCCGGTTGAAGGGTAAGCACTCAGTCGAACCTGAAGCCAAGCTAGCAAGATGTGGGATCCGCGCGCATTGTTGGTCTGGGGGATCTACGAATAAAGTAACATCATCGTAAATTGAAGTCTTGTGTTTATTACTAAAAACTAACAATGAACAAGGCTTCTGATAAGAAAGTGATCCCAACCGAAACCCAGACCGAAGTCCCCAAGAAACACCACGACAAAGACCAGACCAAGATAGATGATAGAAGAACCAAGCCGGTCAGAAGAGTAGACGATCAGAGTAAGAAGTAAGAGAAGTATGTAACATATAGATATTAGTGCCGGTAACGGAACTACTAAATAAAAATAAAAATATAAACAAACACAACAAAACGAAAACTGAAAGAAACATCTATCTTACGTATATTATACAACTGCAGCGAGCGGCTTAATAATCCCGAGGAAAGGATATGGAGTAAACCCCGAAAACAATCCGGAGCCGGAGACACTAAAGTGGCGTAACGCCTGAATTTCAACGCTACACAGCAACTCCTGCGACACTTGCCGTTGCTAAACTGCACTGGCTTTTTATCTTTCTTTGGCACCGCGGCAATGTTGGGTAAGGGGAGAGGGGAATCAGCTGCTTAGGCGACAGCACATCGTTCTGTCAAAACACCCTGACTGCGGTTGTAAACAAAAGCAAAACAAATGAAATTGGACAATAACGCCCATCTTTCGGAGGTAACCACATATAAAAGGGCTAATTGTGTGTGTGTGTGTATGTCGCGGTTCTGAAACATCGGAAATTAACATTAATGTTACATAATCTATGGGTTGCATAAGATTATTGTCAATCCCTGTAATTCTAAAGCAGGATGGCACTTTTCATATCACGGGCGGACTTTCCATGGAATAGGGTACAGAAAGCCGCGAAAATACGTGTAAGTCACGTGCACCTGGTTTGGTTCCTCAGTTTTCAGTTGGAATGTCGAGGCAGTTGAAAGAACTGATTAAGAGAGAAATGAGGTTAAGTGCGACCCGACCACCATAGAGAAGACCAAGATGTTAGATGAAACCTAGAAGAACTTAAGATTCAAGACGCCAGAAGAAGAATAGAAGTAAGTATATTGAAAAGTGTATGCAACATTAATGTCAAGTAATATATATGCAAATTCGATATACAAAATAATGAAGATCTTGATTTATATTTGCGAAGATGATTTAATGGATATTTTGCATTGATATTTTAAGTTGGAGACACTGAATTTTTCTTTTCAGAGTGGCTGGTGGACTTTTTTTTCCCTGACGCACTCAACACGTATTCAACTCAAGGTCTTTTTACGTATGGATTTTTAATGTGGCATCCTGCGAAGATCCAACTCATGATCTGTAATAAATGGATCTTGAGAGCTAACTTTTTGCTCCCGTTCTAACCTAGGCGACGCCGAATAGGCGCACTTCTAGTATAGTTAGGTAAAGGGCAGTTTGTGTATGTACGTCCGGTAGGAACTAAGGAAAATAGAACAATTAGCGACAACGCACACACGACGACACCACACACACACAACACACGCACACACATATATTATAGAATATATTTTAAAGGAAATTAATTGACAGTGTGAATTTGATAATTGAAAAACAAATGATGTTTAACAAAATGCTTGGGATGCATCAGGAGAGATGTGCACCGTAATATATATGTGTTGCTGTGTGTGGTGTGTGTTATGTGTGGGTTCCATGAGTATGACACTACACTGCATGCGATGGTAAGTGCTCCGCTAATAGAATTATAGGCAATGTGAGGTACCCTGTCATTGCAACTACTCACTGAACAACAGACTCAAAGTTATACATCGTTAGGATTCTATCTAGGGTTAAAATGGATTTGTTTGAAAATTATTAATATTAGATAGAAACTAGACAAAACCACAACCCATTGGGGTCACCCCAGTCAGCTGTAGGTAGAGATACATTGAGAATTAGGGAAAAGGAGTTACCAAAGCGATAAAATTAAAAAAACAACAACAAAAAACAAACAAAAAAAAAAAAACGGCCGGACGAAACCTCTAAAATCATTTTATTAGCTTTCTAGAAAGGAAATGTTTGATCTCATTTAAGGTACGAGGGTTGCTGGTTGTAAAAGTTTAACATAGAAATACATTTTAAATTCTCCGGCTCTCTCTCTCTTCTCTCATGGGTCCATGTAATCACGAAGGTAACAGTTTCATTCTGATCGTTCTGATAGAAAGAACTCCGGAATATGCTGGTCAGATTCAGTCTATAATCGGACAAATGTACTCAGAAGTCAATCCCAGGTCTATAGCCTTGGTAATGAGAGAGTTTGAGCTTCTTATCAGAGCAGGTACATGAAGGACATTCACTATTTCTCATACAAGATGAGAAAAGGGCCATGTTATCACTGGCCCATGAAGGAGGAGGATGTGTCAAGACATACATAGAGGGGAAAGAAAAGAGATAGATACAGAGGTAAGAGTAAGAGATTGTCGGTGTTTTGATTAATTGTAAATTCGACTAATTAGAACCTAATTAAAAATGATTTTTTTTGTCAAACATAATTTAATCCTAAAAGCAGGAATAATTTCGTATAAATTTTCGTGTCAATTAAAACTAACAGTAAAAAGCCTTTAGGAAGCAAAAGCTGATTAAATAGATATTTGAAAAAGCGTGTGAAATCATTTGTATTAAAAATAATATACATGAAATATAACTGAATACACAGAATTATTACTTTAAGGTATAATTCTTTTGCCAAAAGTTTTTAAAAATTCGTATATTATATAACCAAAACGTTGAAATCCTTAAAAGAAATAGCCTATCGACTATATGAGTGAATAATAGACTTGAAGGAAATAATGCGATTGAAATACATTTTGGTAATAAGTTTTTTCTACACTTTCCGTGAAAGAATATGAAATATAAAGTCCCATGTAACCACGTATTTTAACGAACTGCATAGTGGATGTTCTCGCACAGTGAAACCTAACATAGGGACTTATCAAGTAGGTCGAACCAGCACAATTCTCAGTAATCACTTTGTGCGGATTCTAGATACTGCGCCTGAAGGAACTCATAGGGGGGTTGGAGAGGAGGAGAGAGAAGAGTCCATGGAAATCCGTACTGTCTGCGTGGACCTGAATGTATTATATGAATGAATTGTTTCAATAAAAAACGCATATAAAAATATATAACACGCCCATCAGATAAAATACATGGTGGTGGTAGATCAGCGAGACACACTTCGCTCGCTTTTAACGGGTAAAAGATATGCACAAGGTCACGAGTGTAGAGCATCTAGAGAGCTCGAAGCTCGCCAATCAGTAGTAATGGATCTAAGAGACAGCTTGCTACCATCTGAAGCATATATTGGAGACTTGCTCGTACCTCAATTTTAATTCGTAACACACAGAAAAAATCTATAGTATAACAGCACCCTAACTCGGGAAATTCGTAAAGTTGGGACACTCGTAAGTCAAAAGTGTAAATAATGGCGGTATTGGGTGGAGCCATGAGTATAACACTGAAATGTTTAAAATTAAGCACGGAAAGAGCTTCTTTACAAGAATTATAAGTGTTAGGAATGAGAATGTGAAATTTTAAGGATAAATCATCATACCACATAGTATGTTTTCTATTAGACACGCGATGAGACGGAAGGCAAAGTGGGAGAAGAGGGAGCGAGTGAGAGGATTGAGAGTGTGGAATTAAGTTTGGAATTATGAGTTGAAAGGGTCAGGACGAGTCTGGATATCTGTACTGCCAGCACGACATGTGATTATTAACCCAAGATGACAGCGTGGTTGCTCCCCCCCAATACTTCGCTCTTATGCTTGAACATTAAAATCTTCCAGAAGGGCCCTGAAAGATAAAAACGAGTTTTGATAGTGATGAAAAAGCACACATCATGGTGTTGGGAAGTGGTCACTTAGCGATGGTGGACCGTGATTCCTCCATTCATCTCCCCACATGACCTCAAGACTCAACACATCGGCGAAAAGTTATGTATATAACAATAAAGATGAGGACAACAGTCCAATAAATGTAAATAATGTCAAATATAAAAAGTTTTTCTGAATGAACCAACCCACCCGATCACCAAACAAACAAAAACCGAACCAAAACAAAGCAAAAAAACAAGAAACAAACATCAAAAAGCAAAACAAATATGCTTTGGAGTTTTTAGACGGTGGAACTCCGACCGTCCATAAGTGCCGGATTGTTAATGAGTTTAATCAAAGATTTTGAATGAATAAAAAAAAAAAAAAAAAAAGAAGGGAAAATGAAAAAAAAAAAATAAAAAATAAAGTAAAAAAAAATAGAAATAAAATAAAAAAATAAAAATAGAAATAAATAATAAACAAAATGATAAAGATAATAAATAAAAAAATAAAAAAATAATCCAACGTATTTGTACGTATTCATACCAGTTAAAGACTATAGTTTAATTATCACACAAAAGCGATATAACTATTCACAGTAATGTAAACATCAAAAATTTTGATATGACTAAAGACTATCTTTACAACTTAAATACAACTCTTTGCAGTGGTCACGTTACTTTTACTATAATAACAAGCGGTGTCCTGTTAGGCTATTGTTAACCATTGATTTGTCTATTGAAGTCAGAAGATCCATAGAAAATCGACATCCTGGGATTTATTAAGTTTTCTTTACGTCTCATTTACGCACCCGCTGGTCACAAACAAAACCGGTTTCATAGATCCTTCTAGGACAAATATACAATAATCCATAAATGATAAATCAATTTCTTTTCGGGGTCAGAAAAGAAGTTTTGATATGAGAATGATAAATGAATAAATAAATTAAAACAAACAAATAAAAAATCATAATGGCCGATCCGGTAAACAAAATGCATAAAGGCTGTCGACCTTCAAGACAGAAAATCGATCGTGGCAAAGCAATGTAAAACGATGGATATATTTTTTAAAACAAACTTAGGATATAATCTCTTTATGATTTAAGATCAACAGACAAGAATGCAATAACCAGTAGTTTAGATTTGTTAATATTCAATCTTCGCAGCAATACATAAAAAATGGACATTAATTGTTAATGTAAAAGCGTAAAGATATATTTTCTATGAATTCTAATAATATTATTTTGTTAGTGTAAAATCTTCAGATAGAGGTTAAGAAATAGATATTCAATATCGCTTAGAAATAAGTACCATAAGCATAAGTTTCACAAAAATAAGTTAACCTAACGAATTAAGAATCTCATAGATATGAAACCCTGCCAATTAAGTCCCATAGATAAATGAGTCTCATAAGTAATTACGTTTTCAGCTCACATATATATATAATATATATATCTATATATATATATTAATTATATATATATATATATATATATATATATACTATATATTTATACACATAATATATAATACCCATATAATTCTATATAATAAACCCTTTAACACACACACACAACACACACACACACTCACAACATCACACAGTGCACAGTGCAGGTGTCTAAAAGTGATCGAGAATTTTTTGTACTGATTTGACACGCATTGTATTCGAAGAAATAACATTCCATTCCATTCTTCATTTCTATCTTGGAGATCGAGCTTTAAACTTGGTACACTTTTGACAAGACATCTGTATTTTGAAAAAAAAAGATATATATATATATATTAGTATATGTATATAATATATATATTATAGTTACTATATACATTCTTATTCTTTCACAGAGGACATATAAGGATAGGTATATCAGTCTAAGGAGAGCCTCATGGTAGAAAAATGTCATAATTCACACAGAAGCAATATTTACAATTCCACGTTCAAGAAAAAAAGCTTAAACGCGTCATCGTATACATAGATAAGCTGACATGTTGTTTAAGTTTTTTCTATTCTCCTTAGACTTGATATACTATTCCTATATGTCTCTGTGAAAAAAGAATGTATATATACTAGTAGTATAGGGTAGTATGTATATATGTTCATATATAAGTATATATGACTAGTAGTATTCTTTTTTTTTTCAAAACTACAAGGTGTTGTCAAAATGTAACCAGTTTTAAAGCTGTATCTGCCCAAGATAGAAATGAGAATGAATGAATGTTATTTCTTTCAAGAATACAAGGTGTCAATAAGTACAAAAATTCTCGATACTTTTTTAGACAGCACTTGGTGTGTGTGTGTGTGTGTGTGGTGTGTGTGTGTGTGTGTGTGGTGTGTTGAAAGGGTTATTTTATATAGAATTAGTATGTATATATATATGTGTGATATATATATATATATATTATATATAGTATATATATATATTATATGATATATATATAATATATATATTATAAGATAATTTATTTAGTTATAATGTGAGCCTGGAAAACGTTATACTTATGGATCATTTATCCTATGGATCTTAATTGGCAGGGTTTCATGTACTATGAGATCTTAATTGTTAGTTTAACTTATTTTTGTAACTGTATTGCTATGGTAGTTACTTATTTCTAAGCGATTTAATATCTTATTTTCTTAACCTCTATCTGAAGATTGCGACAACTAACAAATAATATTATTAGAATTTCTAGAAAATATATCTTTGCGTTTTTAACATTACACAATTAATGTCATTTTTTTATGTATTGCTGGCGAAAATTGATTATAACAAATGCCTAAAACTATGGTTATTGCATTCTTGTCTGTTTGATTTAATCATAAAGAGATTAATAATCCTAGAGTTTGTTTTAAAATATATCCATCGTTTACATTGGTTTTGTCCACGATCGATTTCTGGTCTTTAGGTCGAAGCCTTTATGCATTGTTTAACCGGAATCGGACATTTTTGATTTTTTTTTTTGTTTTTTGTGTTTTAATTTAATTTAATTCATTTATCATCACTTCATATCAAACGGTTCTTTATCTGACCCAAAAGAAATTGATTTATCATTTATGGACTTATGTATATTTGTCTAGAAGGATCTATGGAACGGTTGTTGTTTTGTTGACCAGCGGGTGCGTAAATGAGACGTAAGAAAACTTAATAAATCACCCAGGATGTCGATTTTTATGGTCTTCTGACTTCAATAGACAAAGATGGTGTAGCAATAGCCTAAAAGACACCGCTGTTTTATTATTAGTAAAGTAACGTGACCACTGCAAAGAGTTGCTAATTTACAAGTATGTAAAGATAGTCTTTAGTCATATCAAATTTGTGATGTATCAATTAACTGTGATAGTTATAATCGCTTTTGTGTTGATAATCTAAACTATAGTCCTTATAACTGGATGAATTAACGTACAATACGTTGGATTATTTTTTTATTTTTTTATTTTATTATCTTTTATCATTTTGTTTTATTTTATTCTATTTTTATTTTTTTAATTTTTTTCTTTTTTTTTTTTTTTTTTAACTTTTATTTTTTTTTCATTTTCCTTCTTTTTTTTTTTTTTTTTTTTTTTCAATTCAAAATGCTTTTGATAAATTCATAACAATCCGGCACTTATGGACGGTCGGAGTTCACCGCTAAAACTCAAAGATATTTGTTTTGCTTTATTGATGTTGTTTCTTGTGTTGTTGCTTTGTTTTTTGGTTCGGTTTTGGTTGTTTGGTGATGGGTGGGGGTGGTTCATTCAGAAAAACTTTTTATTTTGATTATTACATTTTTGGCTGTTGTCTCATCTTATTGTTATATACATACAACTTTTCGGCCGATGTGTTGAGTCTGAGGTCATGTGGGGAGATGAATGGAGGAATCACGTCAGCCATCGCTAGTGACCACTTTTCCAAGGACACAGTGATGGTGTGCTTTTCATCACTATCAAAACTCGTTTATCTTTTTCTTTCCAGGGCCTGTCTGAGATTTTATGTTCAAGCATAAAGAGAGGTATTGGGGGAGCAACACGTCGCTATCGGGTATATAATCAACATGTCGGTGCTGCAGTACAGATATCCATGACTGCGTCTGACCTTTCCTCATAATTCCAAACTAATTCACACTCAACCTCTCATCCTCTCTCTCCTACTTTGCCCTTCGTCTCATTCGCGTGTCTAATAGAAACATACTATGTGGTTTGAATGATTTATCACTAAAATTTTTCGCTTCTCATCTAAAGCATAATTCTTGTAAAAAGCTTTTCCGTGCTAATTAACATTTCCAGTGTTATACTCAATGGCTCCACCCAAACCGCCATTATGTACACTTTGACTTACGAGTGTCCAACTTACGAATTTCCGAGTTAGGTGCTGTATACGATAGATTTTTTCTGTGTGTTACGGAATTAAATTTGAGGTACGAAGCAAGCCTTCCTAATATGCTTCAGATGGTTACAAGCTAGTCTCTTAGATCCATTACTACTGATTGCGAGTTCGATGCTCTCTAGATGCTCTACACTCGTGACCTTCGTGTCATATCTACCCGTAGCGAGCGTACAAAAAGTTGTCTCGCTGATCTACCACATTCCATGTTTATTTTATCTGTGGGGCGTGTATAATATTTTTATATGTCGGTTTTTTTTATTGAAGCAATTCATTTATAGATACATCAGGTCAGCAGTACCAGTACGGATTTCCACTCGACTTCTCTCTCTCTCTCTCTCAACGGCCCCTATGAGTTTCCTTTCGCTATTCTAGTACGTCCAGTATCTAGAATCCGCACAAAGCTGATTAACTGTAGAAATTGTGCTGTTCGACCTACAATTGATAAGTCCTATGTAGGTTTCCAACTGGAGAACATCACTTATGAGTTCGTTAAAACGTTGTTACATGAACTTTTATAATTCATATTTCTTTTCCACGGAAGTGAGAAAAACTTATTTACCATTAAATGTATTTCAATCGCATATTTCCTGTCAGTTATCTTTATTTCACTTCAATTAAGTCGTAAGGCTATTTCTTTAAGGATTTCAAACGCTTGTTGGTTAGAATTGTATAATAACGGAATTTTTAAAAACTTTTGCAAAGATTATACGCTTAAAGTAATATTTGTGGTATTGCAGTTATCATTATTCAATGTGAATTATTTTACATACAAATGATTTTCACACGCTCTTTTCAATTATTCTGATTAATTAGCTTTTTGCTCCTAAAGGCTTTTGTACTGTTTAGTTTAATGACAGCAAAATTATACGAAATTACTTCCTTGCTTTTTAGGATTAAATTATGTTTTGAAAAAAATTATTTTTTTAATTGTTCTAATTAGTCGTAAATTTACAATTAAGTCAACGGCGACCAATCTCTTACTTTACTGCTGTATCTAATCTCTTTTCTCCCTGCTATTGTAGTCTTGACTACATCCTCTCCTTCATGGCGGTGATAAACAATTGGCCTTTCTCATCTTGTATGGAATAGTGAATGTCTTCATGTACCCTGTCTGATAAGAAGCTCAGACTCTCTCATGTACGCAGGTATAGGACCTGATTGACTTTCTGAAGATATTGTCGAATCATAGACTGAATCTGACCAGCATATTCCGGAGTTCTTTTCCTAAATCAGAACGATCAGAATGAAACTGGCTAGTACTTCGTGTTAACTTGGACCCATGAGAGAGAGAGAGAGAGCCGAGGAATTTAAAAATGTAATTTCTATGTTAAACTTTACAATCAGCAACCCCGTAACTTAAATGAGATCAACATTTCTTTTCTTAGAAAGCTAATAAAATGATTTTAGGTTTCCGTTCCGCGTTTTTTTTTTGTATTTTTTTTTGATTTTTTTTGTTTTGTGTTGTTGTTGTTTTTTTTAATTGTTAATTCGCTTGGTAAACTCCTTTTCCCTAAGTCTCAATTATCTACCTACAGCTGACTGGGTGACGCGCATGGGTTGTGTTCTTGTGTCTAGTTTTCTATCTAATATTAAAATTTTCAACAAATATATTTACCTGATAGAAACCTAACGAGTTTAACCTTGAGTCGGTCCTTGGCTTCAGTTGAGTAGTGGAATGGAAGGGGTTACGCTCACATTGCCTATAATTCTATTAGCGGAGCCTTAACCATCGCATGCAGTGGTAGTGTCATAACTCAGGAAACCACACATACACACACACCAGACACACACATATATATATACGGTGCAACATTCTCTCCTGATGATCCCAAGCAATTTGTTAAACATCATTTGTTTTTTTCAATATATCAATTCACACGTGTCGAATTAATTTCCTTTAGTTTCATATATATAATGTGTGGTGTGTGTGTGTGTGTTGTGTGTGTGTGTGTGTGCGTTGTCGCTATGTGTTCTATTTATCCTAGTTTCCTCCGACGTACATACGCAACTGCCCTTTTATATATATACTAGAGAGTGGCGTATTCGGCGTGCCTAGGTAGAACGGGAGCAAAAAGTAGTCTCACAGATCCATTACTTACAGAAATCATGATGGATCTTCGCAGGATGCCACATTAAAATCATACGTAAATAGACTTGCGTTGATCACGTTTGTATAAGAGAGAAAAAAAGTCCACAGCACTCTGAAAAGAAAAAATCAGTGTCTCCAACTTAAAATATCAATGCAAAAATGATGCCATTAAATCATCTTCAAATATAAATCAAATCTTCATTATTTTTGTATATGAATTTGCATATATATTTTACTTTGACAATTAATGTTGCATAGCCTTTTTCAATTACTTACTTCTATTCTTCTTCTCGTATTTGACATCTAGTTCTTCTAGGTCTCAATCTAACATGGCTTGGTCTTCGTCTTTGTGGTCGGTCGCACTTTAACTATTCTTCCTTCTAATCAGTCTTGCACTGCCTGACATTCCAACTGGAAACTGAGGACCAACCAGGTGCCACGTGACTCACGTATTTTCGCGGCTTTCTGTACATTCCATGAAGTCCCGCCCGTGATATGAAAAGTGCCATCGCCTATTAATTACAGGGGATTGCAATAATGCTATGCAAGCCGCATAGATTAATGTAGACATTAATTGTTTAATTTTCGTATTGTTCAGCCGGACATACACACATCCACACAATTGCCTTTTTAATGTGGTTACCTTCCGAAAGATGGGTATTGTACAATTCATTTGTTTTTTGGTTTTTTGTTTTTTAACAACGCAGTCAGGGTGTGTTGACATTGAAGATGTGCTGTCGCCTAAGCAGGCTGATTCCCCTCTCCGCACATTGCGGCTGGGTGACCCAAAAGACAAGATAAAAAGCCAGTGCAGTTTAGCAACGGCAGTGTCGCAGGAGGTTGCTGTGTAGCATTGAAATTCAGCGTTACGCCACTTTAGTGTCTCCGGCTCCGGATTTGTTTTCGGGGTTACTCCATATCCTTTCCTCGGGATTATTTAAGCAGCTCACCTGCAGTGGTATAATATTTACGTATAGATAGATGTTTCTTTTCAGATTTTCGTTTGTTGTGTTTGTTTATATTTTTATTTTTATTTAGTAGTTCTTTACCGGCACTAAATATCTATAGTTATATACTTCTCTACTTTCTTACCTGATCGGTCTACTCTTCTGACCGGCTTGGTTCTTCTATCATCTATCTTGGTCTGGTCTTGTCGTGGTGTTTCTTGGGGACTTCGGGTCTGGTTTCGGTTGGGGAATCACTTCTTATCAGAAGCCTTGTGTCATTGTTAGTTTTTAGTAATCCACAAGACTTCAATTTACGATGATGTTACTTTATTCGTAGATCCCCGACCAGACAATGCGCGCGGATCCTACATCTTGCTAGCTTTGGCTTCTAGGTTCTGACTGAGTTGCTTCCCTTCAACCGGAGGGGGCTTTCTATCGGGGTTCCGTTTCTCACGGTCTATCCCAGAAAGCAAGGTCAGAGTGAGGTCAAACGCTGTCACTCACTCTCAGGCCATCAAGCTGCACTAATATGATTTCTTACACTATTGTCATAATCATTAGGTTTCTAATGATTATGTAACAGTTGTGTTTGTTGTTTTCTAACTTTTTATATATTTTTTTTTTTCGTTGTAGGATTTCTGTGTTGCTCAAGATGACAAAATCAACTGCCAACATTTATGTACAGACGGGTGACCAGAAAGGGGCATCGACAGACGCCAACGTCTTTATCATTCTGTAACGACCAGGACACAAACGGCCAGCCCCAATACAAACTGGACAATTTTTTACGGGACGATTTTCAAATGCGGCGCAATCGATAAGTTTCCAGTTTCCCTGCCTTCTGGCTTTGGCCAGGTGTACGAAATAGAGATGCTGGCGCGACAGCTATGGTCTTTCTGACGATTGGTACATCGACGTCATCAAAGTGGAACGTTGCACGAAATGAAGACATCATTTTTCCAGTTTTTCCGATGGGATCGAAGCCGAAGACAGTGAGGGCCATAATCATTACCGTTATCGCAGAAACTAGACACCATTCTTGCCACAGTTCGATTCCAATCGAGAACAACGAGAGAAAGAAATCGAACGCAAGCGAGAAAGTTATCGTATCAAATATTCACCTGGCAAGCCAATATTGGTAAGTTCCTTATAGGTATCTTCATTTCTTTTAAAATAATTCTCCTTTGTTTTCTTAGATGAGGATCCGTCAATTATTACTGACTAGAAGCGCTACGCAGCATCACCTGGGTAGAGGGGGGGGCAAACACATCATGTAATGGTTAGCAAGTTAGTCTCAACAGATCCTTTATTTTTATGTATATTTAAGTTTTAAGATATCTACGCAAATTAATCATATTTTCGTAACTTTTACACAAAAAGTTAAGAACCGGTGATATTAACGTGTGTACACACACACACCACATATATATTATATATATATATATATATATATATATATATATATATTTCAGACATGAATAGTCGTAGAGACTGTTTCATGTCTGAAATCACCCTGTCATAAACACCATGAAGCTAAGAGTCCAGAAGAAAGCAGCGGCAATAAAGCACGTACATCAACATCTTCAATTGACAGCCTTCAAGTGCGACATCTTAAGGTCGAGAAATGTTTTTAAACATTGGACTTCAGTGAGGCACAAAACTATATTATAGTCTTCTGAGACTGAAATGCCAATAATAAAATATATTTCGTTGTTAATTGTTGCATTTTTGTAGTTCAACCACACACACACACACACACACACCAACACACATACATATATATATATATATATATATATAGATAATATATATATAAATATAAACCAACTGCCCTTTATCTTCTATAGATTACTATCAGAAGAGGCTTAGCGTAACGGTTATCGACGTAGGAAATGGAATATTAGCGACCCAAAGTTCGAATCCTGGACAAGGATGTTTAAATTTCAGCTGCACTTGGAAAGGTATTAAATCATGCTGTGGGATAGTCCCCGTGGCGCAGTGGCTAACGTGCTGGACTGTACATCTTGAGCGGTTGGCTCCAGTCGCGCTAGGAGTACGTTCACTTTCGGACTTTTGGGAAAGGCATGAACCTTTTTCGTAGCTATGGGTAAGTAGTGCCACTATGTTTCTTTTACAAGGATGACTTTCGGCATTGAATAACCCACGAAGTTGATCTGTCATCTAACAAAAGAAACCAAAGAATTCATCTCTTGCTACTATGGGAAAATAGTAGTGTACCTTGGTTGGTAACCAGTTTAGGAGAAGGAAAACGTTTGATTCAAAAGCCTCTTTACTCTGCTTGAGAAATTGACCTTGTGTCTGATTCTGGCTAAAGCGGGGAGGATGGTAAATACATACTTCAGCAGAGTCAGAAGTGAAGGAAGAAGAGACAACGACGCAACGACCAGTTCTGCTACGGGACATCAACTTCTCAAGAACTTCTCTTTTGTAGCCACTATGGCCCTATATATATATATTATATAATATATATATATATTTTCGAACGGGATCGTTAGTCAAATTTAACATTTTTCATGATAAATGAAATTCAGTTCCTATATCTGAGCTCTCATTCCTCTCTCTTGTCTTCTCTCTCTCTCTCTTTTCTCTCTTTCTTTTCTCTCTCTCTCTCTTCGTCTTCTTTTCTCTTTATCTTTCTCTCTCTCCCTTTCTTTCTCTTTTTTCTTTTCTCGCTTTCTTTTTCTCTCTTTGTTTATCTCTCTCTCTTGATCTTTTCTTCTATCTTGTCTTTTCTCTCGTCTGCGTCTCTCTATCTCTCTCTCTTTATCTTTCTTTTTCTCATCTATCTTTCTTCTTTCTCTCGTCTCTTTCCTTTTATTTTCTTTTTTACTCTCTTGTTCTTTATCTTTCATTTCTTTTTGGTTTCTTCGTCTCTCCTTCTTATCCATTTTTGTTTATCTCTCGTCTCGAATCTTCTTTTTTTCCTGCTCTTCTTTGCTTTTTTCTCTCCTTTCTCTTTCTTTTTTTCTCATCTTACTCTTTTCTTTTTTCTATCTTTCTTTCTTTTTTCTCTCTTCTCTCTCTCTTTTTTTTCTCTACTTTCTCTCCCTTCTCTTTTCTTCTCTTTTTTTTCTTTTTTCTCTATTTCTTTTTCTCTCTCTCTTTCTTTGTTTTTCATTATTTTACTTTTTTTCTCTTCATTTTCTCTTTCTTTTTTCTGTCTCTTTCTTTTTTCTCTTTCTTTTCTCTCTCTCATCTCTCTCTCTCTCTCTCCAATGGTTGTCGCAGATCGTAAATTACATGTAGTGGTACATTTTCTTTTCAAAGTCATAGCACGACCGAAAACGACTTCTTTAAGCGTTTACATTGTTAACTAAAGATGTTACTGCGTTTGATTTATTCTTACATCAGTCTTGAATTTTTTTCAGTCTGCTGATTTTTTGCTCGAACTTTTTAATGTATTGTTCATAGGTGGATGAACTTCCAGGAGATGAAAATTTAAGTATTGAATATGTGGGTAAGTAGTAAACGAACTTTCTCTTTGCGTCTTCCAACTCTTTTAAGCTCTTTTCATCTAAATTTCAATCGAGTTCTGTTTTTTTGTTTTATAGAATGAACCAGGTTTTCAAGTTTTTGTTTGCCTGAATATTTTCGCAAACACAAACTTTGAATCTGCATTTGGTGAACAATTTTTTTGTTCTGTTTTGTTTAAATTAAATTTTAGGTACTTGTTTAGATGGTGTTGTCAAGAATTCGAAAAAAATAAAATGTACGCATCAAAGTATGACGTCATCAAGCACAGCCCTAGTTTTAAGTTAATGAACTCAATCCCAACACGCCTGTCGCTAGAATGTTGAAATAATATCGACTGCACCTCTAAGAGGGGTAGAAATCCCCAAAAATTGAAGCCACTTTAGTTGGGTGTGGATGACAACCCGTGATGGCTTTAAGGACGGGAATCCTGGTGGTTGAGAAAGTCCGACTCCACTTGCAACACTCGCACTTTGGCCCTGATAAATTTCTATCATAAATTTATTATAAAATTTTAATTACAACGCTTAAACGCCACCCTAATTAGGGCGGCAATAAAGTTAGCTAATTGTGGAGGGATCTTGGATTGATTGATTATATTTTTTTTCCAAATTTATTTCTAATTATAAAAAATTGTTATCGTTACATGGTGGGATTTTAAAAGGGGTCAAATAAGAACAAAACGACTGGTAACAAAAATTTGTTTTAAGGAAAAAAAATGGGTTTATAAAAAAAAGGAAAAAAAAAAAAAAAAAGTTTAGAAAAAAACAAAATTTTATAGTACAGAGAAGTGGGAATTTACGTCCGACAATAGTAAGTTATAGCTGATCGGCATTGGCTTACTCTCAAGCCATAATTGTCCCTGTTACTTATAGTAACGTCCGCGCATTCCATTAGTCTATAGGGTATTCACTATAACAGTAACAAAAAAAAAAGCATGTTAGATA
>CM042147.1:86316376-86341376 GCA_023376005.1 Doryteuthis pealeii
TCTTGAAGACCGTCCTTTGAGAATTACACTCTTATCTAATATACTGGGTATCCAAAATAATGTATTACACCTTTGAAATCTTTATAACTCTATTCAATTTATTGTATATTTGACTTTGATAAAAAATATAGATGATACAAAAGAAATAAATATGAATATCTAAAGAATGTATCTATATTTTGGGACACCCTACGCACACACACACACGTACACACACACACACACACACAACAATATATAATTTAATATAAAATTCCGCATTAAAGGAAAAACTTTAAAAAAACATGTCAGCTTATTATTATACATGACGGTTTTTAAGTTTTTTCCTTTGAACCGTGGAATTGTAAATATTGCTCTGTGTAATTATGAATTTCTACATTGAGCTCCCTTAGACTTGATCTATACTATTCCTATATGTCTCTGTGAACAGAAAAGAATGTATAAAATAATATAATATATATATATAATATTATATATATATATATATTCTTTTTTTATTTTCAAATACAAAGGTGTGTCAAAAATGTACAAGTTTAAAGCCGTATCTCCCAATACCATTAGAAATGAGAATGAATGGAAGTTATTCTTTCAGAATACAAGGTGTCAAATAGTACAAAAAATTCTCGATACTTTTTTAGGACACCTGTGTGTGTGTGTTGTGTGTTGGTGTGTGTGTGTGTGTAGTTGTGTGTTGAAAGGTTATTTTATAAGAATTATATGTATAATAATATGTGTGATATATATTATATATATATATATATATATATATATAATATATATATATATATATAATATCATATATATAAAAATGATATATGTGAGCTGGAAAAACTTAACTTAGTGAGACTCATTTACGATGGGATCTTAATGGCAAGTTCATTATCTATGAGATCTTAATGTTATACTTATTTTTGTGAACTTATGCTATGGTCCTTACTTATTTCTAAGCGATATGAATATCTTATTTTCCCCCTCTTCTTTTTCCTTTCTTGTCCTTTGTCCTTTCTTCTTTTATTCTTTTTCCCTTCCCTTTTCATCCCCTTCCTCCCTCCCCCCTATCTCTCTTTCTCTTTCTGTTTTTTTCCTTCCTCCCCCCTTCTTTCTTTTCTTCTGTTTTCCTCTTCCCCCTTTCCCTCCTCTTCTCTCTTTTCTTTCTTCTTTTCTTCTTCCCTCTTCTCTTCCTGTCTTCTTTCTCTCCTTCTTTTTCCCCCTTTTTCTCTCCCCTTTTTCTTTCCCTATTCCCCTGTTTCTCTGCTCTCCCCCTTCTCTTATTTCTTCTACTCCTTTATCCTTTGCTTTATCTTTTCCTTTTTCCTCTCTTTTCTTTTGCTTCCATCTCTCTTTCCCTTAACCTCTATCTGAATTGATTTACACTACAAATAATATTATAGAATTTCATAGAAAATATGATCTTCGTTACATTAACAATTAATGTCATTTTATGTATTGCTGCGAATTGATATAACCAAAATCTAAAACTATGGTTATGCATTCTGGTCTGTTTATTTAATCATAAAGAGATTATAATCCTAGAGTTTGTTTAAAAATATATCCATCTTAACATTGTTTGCCACGATCGATTGCTGGTGCTTTGAGTCGCAACCTTTATGCATTGTTTAACCGGATCGCCATTTGATTTTTTATGTTTTTTGTTTAATTATTTTATTCAGTATCATTCATATTCAAAAACGTTCTTATTCTGAACCCGAAAAGAAATTGATTTATCATTTTATGGTATATATGGATAATTTGTCTAGAAGGATCTATGGAACGTTTTGTTTGTGACCAGCGGGTGCGTAAAATGAGACGTAAGAAAACGTTAATAAATCCCAGGATGTCGATTTTTATGGGCTTCTGACTTCAATAGGACAAAGAGTTAACAATAGACCTAACAGACACGCTGTTTTATATTAGTAAAGTAACTGTTGACCACTGCAAAGATTTGTAATTTAAAAGTAAATGTAAAGATAGTCTTTAGTCATATCAATTTTGATGTATACAATTACTGTTGATAGTTATATCGGCTTTTTGTTGATAATAAACTTATCTTTAACTGAGAATTACACAAATACGTTGGATGTATTTTTATTTTTTATTATTATCTCTTCTATCATTATGGGTTTCATTTTATTGCTATCTTTTATTTTTTATTTTATTCTATTTTTTTTTTTTTTTTTTACTTTTTGATTTTTTTTTTCATTTCCTTCTTTTTTTTTTTTTTTTTTTCATTCAAAATCTTTTGATAAATTCATAACAAGCCGCACTTAATGCACGTCGGAGTGTTCCACCGCTAAAAACTCAAGATATTGTTTGCTTTTGATGTGTTTCTTGTTTTGTTGCTTTGTTTTTTTTTCGTTTTTGGTTTGTTTGGTGATGGGTGGTGTTCATTCCAGAAAAACGTTTTATATTTGATTATTTACATTTTGGACTGGGGTCCTCATTTCTTTATTGTTATTATACAAACTTTCGCCGATGGGTTGAGCTGAGTCAGTGGGAGATGAATGAGGAAATCACTCATCCATCGCTAGTGACCACTTCCAAAACACACCATGTGTGTGCTTCATCACTATCAAAACGCGTTTATCGTTTCAGGGCCTGTCTGAAGATTTTAATGTTCAAGCATAAGAGCCGAAGTTATTGGGGGGACAACACGCTGTCATTCTTGGTAATAATCACATGTCCGTGCTGGCAGTACATGATATCCATGACTCGTCTGACCCTTCAACTCATAATTCCAAACTTAATTCACACCTCTAACCTCTCACTCCTCCTCTCTCCCACTTTGCCTCGTCTCATCGCGTGTCTAATAGAAAACATACATGTGGTAATTGATGGATAATCATTAAAATTTTCCATTCTCATCTAACCATAATTCTTGTTAAAAAGCTTTTCCGTGCTAATTAACATATCAGTGTTATACTCATGGCTCCACCCAAACCGCCATATGTTACACTTTGGGACTTACGAGTGTCCCAACTTACGAATTTTCCCGCGAGTTAGGTGCTGTTATACGATAGATTTTTCTTGTGTACGAACTTAAAATTGATTACGAGCAGCTTCCTATATGCTTCAGATGGCTTAGCAAGGCTGTCCTCTAGTCATCCCATTACTACTGATGGCGAGTTCGATGCCTCTAGCATGCCTACACTCGTGACCTTGTGTCATATCTTTACCCGTAGCGAGCGAAGTGTCTCGCTGATCTACCACCTCCATGTTATTTTATCTGAGGGCTCGTATAATACTTTATATGCGTTTTTATTGAACAATTCATTCATAATACATCAGCGTCACGCAGACAGTACGGATTCCATGGACTCTCTCTCTCTCTCTCTCTCCAACCGTCCCCTATGAGTCCTTCGCGCAGTATCTAGAATCCGCACATAAGCCTGATTTACTGTTTTTCTAGAGAATTGTGCTTCGGTCGACCTACAGTTGATAATCCCTATGTAGGTTTCCACTGGAGACACATCACTATGAGTTCGTACTTAAAACGTTGTTACATACTTTGTACTACAGTTCCATATTCTTCACGAAGTGAAAAACAACTTATTACCAAAATGTATCTCAATCGCATTAATTTCCTTCAGTTATTTATTTCACTTCATATAGTCATAAGGCTATTCTTTTAAGAATTTCAACGCTTGTTGCTTATATAATAACGAATTTTAAAAACTTTTGCAAAAATTATTATCTTAAAGTAATAATTCTGTGTATCGTTATATTTCATGTAATATATTTTAATACAAATGATTTTCACCCGCTTTTTCAAATATCTATTAATCAGACTTTTGTTCTAAAGCTTTTTTACGTTAGTTTAATTGACACGAAAATTATACGAATATTATTCCTGCTTTTAGGATTAATTATGTTGAAAAAAATTATTTTAATTGGTTCTAATTATCGTAATTTACAATTAAGCTCAAAAACACCGGACCAATCTCTTACTTTACTCTGTATCTCATCTCTTCTTCCCCCTCTATGTATGTCTGACTACATCCCTCCTCCTCCATGGCCATGAATAACAATTGCCCTTGCTCATTTGTATGAGAAATAGGAATGTCTCAGTACCTGCTGATTAAGAAGCGCAAACTCTCTCATGTACCAGGCTATAGACTCTGATTGACTTTCTGAGTATCATTGTCGATCATAGACTGAACTCTGACAGCAATTCCTGCCCAGTTTTTTCTAATCAGAACATTCAGAATGAAAACTGCCTGTAACCTTCTGATTTACCATTGACCCATGAGAGAGAGAGAGAGAGCCGAGAGAAATTTAAAAATTCGTATTTCTATGTATCAAACTTTACAGACCAGCCAACCCCTACCTAACCATCGAGATTCAAACATTTCTTTCTTACCGAAAGCTAATTAAGATGATTTTAAGGTTTCGTCCGGCCGTTTTTTGCTTTTTTTTTTGTTTTTGTTTTTTTGTTGTTGTTTTTCAAATTTTATTCGCTTGTAATCCTTTTTCCCTAATCTCAATCATCTACCTTCACAGCTGACTGGGGACCCAATGGGTTGAGTTTGTCTATTCTAGTCTAATATTACATAATTTTCAAACAAATCTATTAACCCTTAGATAGAAACCTAACGATCTTTAAACTTGAGTCGGTTGTTGCAGTGAGTAGTGGCAATAAGGGTACCTCACCCCATTGCTATAATTCTATTAGCGGAGCCTTACCCATTCGCATGGCAGTTGTAGTGTTCATTTACTCAGGAAACCCACACATACACACACACACCACACACACATTACGTATATAACGGTGCACATTCTCTCTGATGATCCAAGCATTTGTTAAACATCCATTTGTTTTTCAATATATCAAATTTCACACTGTCGAATTAATTCCTTTTATTTAGTATATATATGTGTTGTGTTGCGTGTGTGTGGTGTGTGTGTGTGCCTGTCGCTAACCTTTTCCTATTTTTCCTAGTTTCCTCCGGACGTACATACCAACTGCCGCCTTCGCATACCCTATATACTAGAAGTGGCATTCGTCGTCGCTCTAGGTCCCAGAACGTCAAAGAGTAGTCTCACAGATCATTATTACAGAATCATGAGTCTATTTCGCAGGATGCACCACTTACAGAACCTCGCACTACCGAGAAAAAGAACCTGCCTCCTGTGTTGCATACGTTGTTGAGGCGTCAGGGAAAAAAAGTCCACAGCCACTCTGACAAGAAAATCAGTGTCTTCCAACTTAAACCATTCAAATGTCAAAAAAGATCCATTAAATCACTCTTCCAAAATATAATTCAAATCTCATTATTTTGTATAGTCGAATTTGCATATATATTACTTTGACATTACATGTTGCATCACCAACTTTTCGATTACTTACTCTATTCTTCTTCTGCGTCTTTGACATCTTAATTTTCTAGTCTCATCAACATCTTGGTTCTCGCTTGGGCGTCGTCGCACTTAACTCATTTCTTCTTCTAATCAGTCTTCACTCGCCTGACATTCCCAACTGAAAACTGAGGAACCAACCAGTCGCACGTGACTTCACGTATTTCGCCTGGCTTTCTGCCTACTATCCATGCGAAAAGCCCAGCCCTATATGAAAAGTGCCATCCTTTAGAAGTACAGGGAGTGGGTTGACAATAATCTTATGCAACCCGCCATAGCCATTATGTAAACATTCATTGTTTAATTTTCGTAGTTCAGCCGACATACAGCAACACACCACACCAATTCCCTTATATATGTGGTTACCTTTCCGAAAGATGCGTATGTCCAATTTCATTTGTTTGTTTTGTTTTAACACACGCAGTCAGGGTGTTTTACTATTGAAGATGTCTGTCGCCTAAGCAGCTGATTCCCCTCTCCCCCACATTTGCCGCTGTGACCCAAAAGAAAGATAAAAAGCGAGTCAGTTGTGGCAACGGCAGTGTCGCAGGAGTGCTGTGTAGCGTTGACAATTCAGCGTTACGCCACTTTAGTGCTCCGCGCTACCGGATTTTTTTCCGGGGTTTACTCCATATCCTTTCCTCGGGATATTTAAGCGCTCGCCTGCAGTGTATAAATATACTATAGATAGATGTTTCTTTCAGATTTTCGTTTTGTTGGTGTTTGTTTATATTTTATTATAGTACTTCTTTACCGCACTAAATATCTATATGTTACATACTTCTCTACTTCTTACTCTGATCGTTCTACTCTTCTGACCGCTTGGATTCTTCTATCATCATCTTGGCTGGTCTTGTGCGTGTTGTTTCTTGGGGACTTCGGGTCTGCGTTTCAGGTTGGGATCACTTCTTATCAGGAAGCCTTGTTCATTGTTAGTTTTTAGTAATAAACACAAACTTCATACGATGATGTTACTTTATTCGTAGATCCCCCAGACAGACAATGCGCGCGGATCCCTACGCATCGTGCTAGCTGCTTTCTCAGTTCTGACTGAGTTGCTTACCTTCAACCGGAAGGGCTTTCTATCGGGGTCCGTTTTCTCAACGTCTATCCCAGAAAGCAAGGTCCAGATTGAGGTCCAAAAACGCTTCACTCACTCTCAAGGCCATCAGCTTGGCACTAATATGATTCACCACTATTGTCATAACATTAGGTTTCTAATGATATGTAACAGTTGTTTTGTTGTCTAAACTTTATATATTTTTTTTTTTCGTTGTAGATCTGTGTTGCCTCAAGATGACAAACTCAACTGCAACATATACAGACGGTGACCAGAAAGGGCATGACAGGACTGCCCAACGTCTTTATCATTCTGTACGACCAAACACAACCACCGCCAGCCCCAATACAACTGGACAATTTTTTACGGGACGAGTTCAAATGCGGCCGCAATCGATAAGTTTCCAGTTTCCCTGGCCTTCTGGCTTTGGGCCAGGTGTCCACGATAGGAGATCTGGCGCGACAGCTATGCGTCTTTCTGACAGATTGTACATCGACGTCTCATCAAAGTGGAACAGTTGCCACGAAAGAAAGACCATCATTTTCCAGTTTCCGATGGATCGAAGCGAGGACAGTGAGGGCCATTAATCATTACCGTATCGCAGAACTAGACGACCATCGTGCCACAGTTCGATTCCAATCGAGAACACGAGAGAAAGAAATCGAACGCAAGCGAGAAAGTATCGTATCAAATATTTCACCCTGGCAAGCCAATATTGGTAAGTTCCTTATAGTCATCTTCAGTCTTTTAAATAATCTCTCCTTTGTTTTCTTAAGAATGAGGATCCGTCCAATATTACTGACCCTAGAAGCGGCTAACGACAGTCACCTGGGTAAGGGTTCTGGGGCGGGCAAAACACATCATGTAATGCGTTAGCAAGTTATCTCACAGACCTTTATTTATATGTAATAATCTTAAGTTAGATATCTACGCAAAATAAATTCATATTTTTCGTAACTTTACACAAAAAGTAAGTAAACCGAGTGATATTTAAGTGTGTAACACACACACACACACACACACAGTATAATAATATATATATTATATATAATTATATATATATATATATTTCAGACATGAATAGTCGTAGAGGACTGTTCATGTCTGAAATCACCCTGTCATAACACCAGAAGCTAAGAGGGTCCAGAGAAAGCTACGACATAAAGCACCGGGTACATCAACAATCTTATGACAGCCTCAAGTGCCGACATCTATGTCGAGAATGTTTTTCAAACATGGAACTTCAGTCACAGGAGCACAAAAACATATTTATAGTTCTTCTGAGACTGAAAATGCCAATAATAAAATTATTTCGTGTTAATTGTTGCATTTTTGTAGTTCAACCACACACACACACACACACACCACACACACACACATCACCTAATATTATAGTATAATATATATTAATATATATATATTATTATATATATAAACACCAACGCCCTTGTACTACTTCTATAGATTACTATCAGAAGAGCGCTTAGGCGTAACGGGTATTCGACGTAGGAAATGGAATTACGTCACCAAGTTCGAATCCTGGACAAGGGCTTTTTAAATTTCACTGCACTCTGGAAAAGTATAAATCATCTGTGAGAAGTCCCCGGCGCAGTGGCTACGTGCTGGACTGTAACCATCTTAGAGCGAGTTCGAACTCCAGTCGCGCTATACGTTCACTTTCGGACCTTTTGGGAAAGGCTATGAACCTTCTCCCTAGCTATGGTAAGTAGTGCCACGTATGGTCTTTTACAAGGATGACTACATTGAATAAACCACAAGTATCTTGTCATCTAAACAAAAGAAACCAAAGAATTGCATTCTCTTGCTACTATGGAAAATAGTGAGTGTGCCTTGGTTAGGTTATAGCCAGTTTAGAGAAGGAAAACTTGAATTCAAGAGCCTCTTTACTGCTGCTTGAAAATTGACCTTGTGCTGAGTCTGGCTTAAAGCGGGGAGGTTGGGAAATACATACTCTCATGAAGAGTCCAAATGAAGGAAAAGAGACAAGCGCGCAAAGCCAGTCTGCTACGGGACCATCCAGACTTCTCAGTAACTTCTTTTGTAGCCACTATGACCTATTATATATATATATATATATATATATATATATATATCGAAACGAATCGTTAGTCAAATTTACATTTTTTCAGATAAATGAATTCAGTTCCTATCTGAGCTCTCTCTCTCTCTCTTCTTCTCTCTCTCTCCTCTTTTCTCTCTTTCTTTCTCTCTCTCTCTCTCTCTCTTCTTTTCTCTTTTTCTTTCGCTCTCTCCCTTCTCTCTTTTTTTCTTTCTCGCTTTCTTTTTCTCCTTCTTTTTCGTCTCTCTCTTCGGTTTTCTCTCTCTCTTTATCTTTCTCTCTCCCTCTCTCTCTCTCTCCTCTTATCTTTCTTTTTTCTCTCTATCTTCTTTCTCGCTCTTCTTTCTCTTATCTTTCTTTTCTCCCTTTCTCTTATCTTCTCTTTTTCTCTCTCTCTCTTTCTTTTTCTCTCTCTTCTCTCTTTCTTTCTCTCTCTTTCTTTTTCTCTCTTCTCTTTCTTTTTTTCTCTTCTCTCTTTTCTTTTTTTCGTATCTTTCTTCTTTTTTCTCTCTTTCTCTCTCTCTTTCTTTTTTTTCTCTCTTTCTCTCTCCCTTCTTCTTCTCTCTCTCTTCTTTTTCTCTCTTCTTTCTCTCTCTCTTTCTTTTTCTTCTCTCTCTTTCTTTTTCTCTCTTTCATTTCTCTTCCTCTTTCTCTTCTTTCTTTTTTCTCTTTCTTTTCTCTCTCTCTCTCTCTCTCTCTCTCTCCCGAACAATGGTGTCCGATCTTATAATTACATAGTAGTGGTACATTTTCGTTTCAAAAGTCATAGCACGACCGAAACGACTTCTAAGCGTTTACATTGTTAACTAAAAGATGTTAACGCGTTTGTTGAATTTTACATCAGTCTGTGAATTTTTCAGTCTCTATAATTTCTCGAACTTTTATGTATTTTCATAGTGGATTGAACTTCCGCAGATGAACAATTTAGATTGAAATGTGGTAAGTAGAACGAACTTTCTCTTTTGTCGTCTTTCCAACGTCTTTAAAGCTCTTTTCATCTAAATTTCATCGAGTTCTGTTTTTTTTAATAGAAGAACAGGTTTTCATGTTTGCCTGAATATTCTCTCGCAAACACAAAACTTTGAATCTGCATTTTGGTGATACATTTTTTTGTTAACGGTTTGTTTAAAATATAAAATTTTAGTACTTGTTTAGAAATTGCGTCTGTTCAAGAATTCGAAAAAAAAGAAATGTACCGCATCAAAGTATGACGTACCCCCCCCTCACAAGCACAGCCCTAGTTATAAGTTAATGTAACTTCAATCCAACACGCACGTCGCTAGGATGTTTGAATATATCGACGTGCACCTCTACAGAGGGGTAAAATCCCCAAATTGAACCACTTTGTTGGTGTGGATGACAACCCGTGATGCTTAAGGACGGAAGTCCTGTGGTTGAGAAGTCCGGACTCACTGCAACACTCCACCTTATGCCCTATAAATTGTCTATCATAATTATTAATAAATTTTAATTTACAAGCTTAAACGCCACCCTATGGGCGGCCAATAAAGTTAGCTAATGTGGAGGATCTTGAGGTAGTTGATTAATTTTTTCAAATTTATTCTAAGTTATAAAAATTGTTATCGTACATGTGGATTTTTAGGGGGTTTCAAATAAGAACCAAAAACGACTGGTAACAATGTAGGAAAAAGGTATAACAAAAAGTAGACAATTATAGTACAGAGAATGGGAAATTACTCCGACAAGTAGAGTATGAGCTGACTCGCATGGCTCCCCCCCACCCCCCCCCCCGCCCTACTCTCAGCCATAATGTCCTGTTACTTATAGTAACCGTCGGCGCGATTCCATAGTCTATAGGGTATAATCCACACAGTACAAAAAAAAAAAACATGTTTCAAAAATCGCGAAAACAATCGCAGATTAAAACTTGGGAATCCAAACATTTAGGATTCCTGTCCGGAATTCGCACGGAATATTTTTAATTTGCTCACAGAGTTCCACCTTATTCCAAAATGTATATGTGTGTACGGTCTCTAGAAGTTAAAGTAAAAAAATTGCTGACAAACGACGTTCGGATTTTTATTAGAGAATATTCTTATAAAAACTAAAATGCTTCCTTGTACAAACCAACAATCACTTCAGTTTTTCTCCAATGATATTAGAAACGAGGTAAAGAGCAAGTGAATAAAAAATAAACGCACATTTTATTATTCATTATTTATTATTTATTTTTCAGTTAAAGTTTTTACGTCTTATAACGATATATTACAAGTATTTTTATATATACAAATATATACAATTTTTTTTTTCTTTTTCAATTTTTATTATGATACGCAAAATATTTTTTTCTCGTTCAATTTTATATATACAAATATAGACATATTTTTTTCTCTTTTCAATTTTATAATACAAATATATACATTAATTTTTTTTCTCTTTTCAATTTTATATGATACAAAATATATACATAATTTTTTTTTCTCTTTCAATTTTGATTATATACATAATTTTTTTTTCTTCTTTTCAATTTTTATATATACAATGTAACATAATTTCTTTCGGTTCAATTTTTTGTATATACAAATATATACATAATTTTATCTTTCAAATTTTTAATATACAAAATATATAACATATATTTTTTTCTTTTCAATTTTTCTTCTCACAGAAAAACTTAGCTATGAAGAAAAATAGAACATTTACTTTCGATTAAGAGCAAAAACATTGTTGACAATTGGGTTTCTTGGACGACATGACAAAGTTTACGATGCGAACGGACAAAACCTCTGTAAGTACAAGGAATTTTTTTCATTAAGATGTTTTAACATAAATCATCCCCACTAAAACAGGGTTTTTAAAGACATAATGATCAATTTATTGATGATTTAACGCGGTGTCATTGCGTGTAGGGTTAGTTCTATCGCCTCTAGGTTATAGAATCGTGTGTCATTGTACATTCATATTCACATGTTTTGCGTAGTGTTTCTTTTTTAAAAATTGATACGGTCGAATCGGAATGGGAAAATTTAAAAGATCTAAAGTTAAAGGAAAATGTCGTGTGGGCCTAAAGTCGTTATCTGCTAGACTCGAGGGAATCTACCCCTTTTTCACGACGCTAGAAACAAAGGAGAAATGTTTTGACTTCTGAGGTGGAGCTCCACACCTACGGTCACCTCCGTCAACTTTAACGCATCAGATCCCTCTGCTGCTCTTACGTCAGTCGGTGAGGACCGTATCAAGCCGTAATCTTTGATCCTATCAAGACGCTTTACCGACTGAAGCTAAACTCGGCTTTTAATACATTAATGGCCAGTATCTCATTCGGATCTGAAGTAATGCGCAATTAAGGTTAATACCACACTCTCCAAGACTGGAGCGTTTATATCTTTTTAATTCCCGTGTACACCGTACCTTCCAGGAAATACAAATAATATCGGTCGTCCTGAACGAGGGTATCTTGGGGTAACATTTTCCTGACCTAGACTGATTAAACATCCGCTAGGCATTTTCCTGCCTGACACCTAACACTTTCCAACATAGTATAAACATTATTCGCTGCTCCAAAACGATGAAACCTTTTCTGAATTTGTAAGCATTAAGTAAGTGTCTTAAGGTAAGTTTCATCTATATTTATGTTTCAAGGCACTTGCGATTCAAAAATTATTCATTTCAAAAGATGAATTAAGTCTAAGGATTGCAATATGAAGCACTGTTTACATATTGCTTCAACATTACCGCTTTCTTTTTCTTTTTTTGGTGTTTTCTTTTTTTACTGACCTCTAACACCCGGAACCTTTTCTTTACTGGAGCAGTCAGTGTGTTTCCACTTCCAATGGCAAACCCATATTTAAGCCCATTTGTAAACATCTTTTTACTAAAATGTTCTTCATGATTCTTTGTAAATTTCACATGTTTGCACTTCTCAGCCACCAAAAAATTTGATGCCTGGGTGCTCTATTTGTCATCATTCTGAATAACTCCAAAAAGAATATTTTACAAGATTAAAATAATTAAGCTATAAACATTCCAAACTATACAGAGTTTACATTTATGGAAAAGCATCAGATTAATTTTAAATCCCTTATTTATTGAATGATCGCGTATAAGTTGAAAGGCCAGAATATACAATTATATGCGCTTACTATGTTTAAATAAACGAAATTAAATTTTATGAATTCTTACTAGCAAAAATGAACGACATAACTTTCTTTCCGACATTTTTTTCATTTTATATCCTGACGATATTCTCTCTTTTCTTTTTTTCTTTTAGCCGTCAGGTTATTGAAGGAAGATGTTTGGTTCGGCAAACCAACGTTTGATTGGGGACAACCCCGCACTTATTACTCGTGCACGAAGATTCCTGAAAAGTAAGTTTTAAACCAAAGAATTTGTATTAATCAGGTTTTTTTGCGTATTTCAAAAATAGATCTCGTTAAGGAAAACCTGCTGCTTTCCAGAATAGCCCACCATAACATGTTCGTAATTCTGCGATAATGCACAAAAATAGCACAAAAAATATAAGACTAAATTCAACATTGCTTCATTATTTTTTTTTTTTAAGAAAAGATTAGTTAAGGTCCAATAAGCCAGTAATTCTACACCTTCTATAGCTGTTCGGAGGAGATAAAGTTTAAAGAAGTATGTTCCGAATTGTATCAAGGTTAAGAAGTATTTTGGGTGTTACTGTTCAGTGAAAACTAATAAATAAAAGCAAATGACTGAAATTGTCATTTGCTATTTTTTTTTTCCTTTACAATTATTTTGATGATAAATGTAACTTTAGTAGTTCACCATCAAAATGCATTTTAGTGTCAGTACCCTTATATTTGGTTGATTGGCTTGCGTTGTATTTTACAGCATGTCAACACTTGGGTTGTTTTATACCGAAGACGTTATAAAAACAAACTAGAAGAAATTAATTTTAATTAATTTGCAAAAGATCTAGTTGACACATAGAAAGGGACCCTAAACAGATACACCACCTCCGGTCAGAGTGGACCAGAGAGTAAAGACAATGAAGGCGTACTCTAACACTCCCCCAGAGCTCCAAAATGGAACCTACTACTAGTCAGTTAGCATCATACACAGGCGACACCCTTTTATGGAAGGACATTTCTCTTTAGGGGATAAAGTGGCGTATTATAATGGTCACATTGAGCACTGAGAAATTTACGCTAATATTTCATGAAAAAAAAGCAACAATAAAAACGTTAAACAATTTAGAAAGTTTCATCTTTCCAGGATTTGGCCATTTTAAAAAATTGGGAAAAAAGAAAATTTTTTATGAACATCAAGTCAGGAAATCACAACAAAAGGAAATTACTTACTTGATCTTAAACTCGTTTTCTTGCTTCCCTTATACTAATATGAATGTCGTAAAACGTGTCTTCATGTTACCAATGAAACAGTCCCAACGTCCTTTAGAAACTTGTTGTCACTCAAACTGCTCTCCCCCTTTCTCCCAACATAATAGTTTCTCCAATGGGAAAAACAAGTAGAAAAGAAAATTCTTAAACTGTTTCTTTGCTTCGCCTTAGTACGTTCGTAAAACGGATCCTTCAGTGTTTACCAATGAAAACAGTCCAACTCCTTTAGAAAGCTTGTGTCACTCAAACTGCTCTCCCCTTTTCTCCAAACATAGTAGTTCTCGCCAATGGGGAAAAAGTAGAAAAGAAGAATTTCGCATTTCGTAACAGTACTTAATTATTTTTTAGCATACCGATTTTCTGTCCTTTTGTTGCCTTAGCTGGATTGCAATTGAGACCGACTGATCTGCATCTTTAACATAACCAGTACCATCAGTTTTCAAATCTGAAAAAAAGATTTCTTTCTTAAACAATTAAGTTCTTAGTTTAAATTAAAACCAATGCCAAAGCTCCAACACATCTCGGGGGGCCGGATGTCTTAGTCCGCAACAACTCTATTCTCTATTATTCTGATTGTTCTGACTTTATCTCCGTCCTTATCGTGATATATAAAACACAATGTTTCGGCCGTTGTACGCATCAAACTTTCTTCGTCCGAGCATAGCAGTGATTAACTGGGAAAATAATTTAAATACTTTGTCTATTGTGCAAACAAGGCAATGAAGAGCTCTATAAAGATTCCAGGTTAAAGCATTCTATGGTCGAAACGAATATGGTATGACTTTGAAGAAGCCGGAGTGTAAACGACCGAACTGTGCTTTTTTAAATTCAGTAAAAATATAACCAACTTTTCTTGGATAAAAAGTATTTTTGAGATGAGGTTGTATATGATTATTTGATTTTTCGGACTGTTGTCCTCATCCTACGTGATATATAAAAATGCAAACAGTTCGGTCGTTTTACACTCCTGGCTCTTCAAGTCTACCTTATCCGTTCGAAATCATAGCAATGATTTAACCTGAGGAAATCTTCATAAGCTCTTCAATGCCTTGTTTTGCACAAGTAGACAAGAGTATTAAATTATTCCCAGGTTTAATCACCTGCTATGCTCGACGAAGAAAGTTGATGCGTACAACGGCCAAACATGCTGTTTTATATATCACGATAAGGACGGAGGATAACAGTCAGAACAAATCAGAATATAGAGAATAGAGTGTGCGACTAAGACAGCGAGATGTGTTGAGCTTTGCATTGGTTTTAATTAAACTAAGAACTTAATGTTTAAAAAGAAAATCTTTTTTCAGATTTGAAAACTGATGGTACTGTTAATGTTAAAAGATGCAGATCAGTAGGTCTCAATTGCAAATCCAGCAAAGCCAACAAAAGGAACAGAAAATCCGGTATGTAAAAAATAAATAAGTACTGTTACGAATGCGAATTCTTCTTTTCTACTTTTTTTTCCCCATTGGCGAGAACTACTATGTTGGAGAAAAGGGGAGAGCAGTTTTGAGTGACACAAGCTTTCTAAAGGAAGTTGGACTGTTTCATTGGTAAAAACACTGAAGGACACGTTTTACGACAGTACTAAGGCGAAGCAAAGAAACGAGTTTAAGAATTCTTCTTTTCTACTTTTTTCCCCCATTGGCGAGAACTACTATGTTGGAGAAAAGGGGGAGAGCAGTTGAGTGACACAAGCTTCTAAAGGAAGTTGGACTATTCCATTGGTAAACACTGAAGGACACGTTTTACGACAGTACTAAGGCGAAGCAAAGAAAACGAGTTTAGATCCAAGTAAGTATTTCCCTTTGTTGTGATTTCCTGAACTGATGTTCATCATTTCTTCATTTATGCCAAATCTGGAAAGATTGAAAACTTTCTAATGTTAACGTTTTTATTGTTGCTTTTTTTCAGTGAAAATATTAGCGTAAATTCTCAGTGACTCAATGTGACCATTATAATACGCCGACTTTATCCCGTAAAGAGAAATGTCCCCTTCCAATAAAAGGGTGTCCTGTGTATGATGCTAAACCGCACCTAGTAGTAGGTTCCCAATTTTGGAGCTCTGGGGAGTGTAGAAGTACCCTTCATTGTCTTTACTCTCTGGTCCACTCTGACCCGGAGTGTAGTATCTGTTAGGGTCCCTTTCTATGTGTCAAATAGATCTATTTGCAAATTAATTAAAATTATTTCTTCTAGTTTGTTATAAAACGTCTTCGATAAAAACAACCCAAGTGTTGACATGCTGTAAATACAACCAGCCAATCAACCAAAATAAGGGTATGACACTAAAATGCATTTGATGGTGAACTACTAAAGTTACATTTATCATCAAAATAATTGTAAAGGAAAAAAAAAATAAGCAAATGACAATTTCAGTCATTTGCTTTATTTATTTAGTTTTTCACTGAACAGTAAAACCACCCAAAATACTTCTTAACCTTGATACAATTCGGACATACTTCTTTAAACTTTATCTCCTCCAACAGCTATGAAGGTGTAGAATTATGGCTTATTTGGACTTAACTAAATCTTTTCTTAAAAAAAAAAATAATGAAGCAAATGGTTGAAATTTAGTCTTATATTTTTTGTGTATTTTTGTGCATTATCGCAGAATTAACGAACATGTTCATGGTGGGCTATTCTGGACAAGCAGCCAGTTTTCCTTAACGAGAATCTATTTTAGAAATACCAAAAACAAACCTGATTATACAAATTCTTTGGATTTAAACTTACTTTTCAGGAATCTTCGTGCACAGAGTAATAAGTGCGGGGTTACAGCCAATCAAACGTTGGTTGCCGAACCAAACATCTTCCTTCCAATAACCTGACGCCTAAAAAGAAAAAAGAAAAGAGAAGAATATCGTCAGGATATGAAAAAAAATGAAAAAAAATGTCGGAAAGAAAGTTATGTCGTTCATTTTGCTATAAGAATTCTAAATTTATTTGTTTATATTTAAACATAGTAAAGCGCATATAATTGTATATTCTGGCCTTTCAACTTTATACGCGAATCATTCAATAAATAAAGGGATTTAAAATAATCTGAATGCTTTTCCATAAATGTAAACTCTGTATAGTTTGGAATTGGTTTATAGCTTAAAATTATTTTAATCTTGTAAAATATTCTTTTTGGAGTTATTCAGAATGATGACAAATCAGAGCACACCAGGCATCAAATTTTTGGTGGCTGAGAAGTGCAAACCATGTGAAATTTACAGAAGAATCATGAAGAAACATTTTAGTAAAAAAGATGTTTACAAATGGGCTAAATATGGGTTTGCCATGGAGTGGAAACACACTGACTCTCCAGTAAAGAAAAGGTTCCGGGTGTTAGAGGTCAGTAAAAAAAAGAAAAACCAAAAAAAAGAAAAAGAAACGGTAATGTTGAAAGCAATTGTAAACAGTGCTTCATATTGCCAAATCCTTAGACTTAATTCATCTTATTGAATGAATAATTTTTGAATCGCAGTGACCTTGAAACATAAATATAGATGAAACTTACTTAAGACACTTACTTAATGCTTTACAAGTTCAGAAAGGTTTCATCGGTTTTGGGAGCAGCGAATAATGTTTATACTATGTATGGAAAGTGTTAGGTGTCAGGAAATGCCAGCGATGTTTAATCAGTCTAGGTCAGGAAAATGTTACCCTCAAAGATTACCCTCGTTCAGGACGACCGATATTATTTGTATTTCCTGGACAGGTACGTGTACACAAATTAAAAAGATATAAACGCTCCAGTCTTGGAGAGTGTGTATTAACCCTTCATTGCCATTACTTCAGAATCCGGAATGGTACTGCCCATTATGTATTAAGAGCCGATTTAGCTCAGTCGGTAAAGCGTCTGACTAGGAATCACAAGATTACGGCTTCGATACCGGTCCTCACCGACTAGACGTAAGAGCAGCAGAGGGATCTGTGCGTTAAAGTACGGAGGTGACCGTAGGTGTGACGCTCCACCTCAGACGTCAAAACATTCTCCTTGGTCTAGCGCTCGTGAAAAAGGGGTAGATTCCCTCGATGTCTAGCAGATACCGACTTTAGGCCACCCCACGACATTTTCTTTACTTTAGATCTATTTAAATTATTCACATTCGATTCGACCGTATGCAATTTTTTAAAAAAAGAAACAACTACGCAAAACATGTGAATATGAATGTACAATGACAACGATTCTATAACATAGAGGCATAAACTAACCCTACACGAATTGACACCCGTTAAAATCAATCAATCAAAATTGATCATTATGTCTTTAAAAAACCCTGTTTTAGTGGGGATGATTTATGTAAACATCTTCAATGAAAAAAAATTCCTGTACTTACCAGAGGTTTTGTCCGTTCGCAATCGTAAACTTTGTCAATGTCGTCCAAAGAAACCCAATTGTCAACAAATGTTTTTGCTCTTAAGTTCCGAAGTAAATGTTCTATTTTATTCATAGCTAAGTTTTTCTGTGAGAAGAAAAATTGAAAAGAAAAAAATATATGTATATATTTGTATATATAAAAATTGAAAAGAAAAATTATGTATATATTTGTATATACAAAAATTGAAAAGAAAAGAAATTATGTATACATTTGTATATATAAAAATTGAAAAGAGAAAAAAAATATTATGTATATATAAAAATTGAAAAGAGAAAAAAAAATTATGTATATATTTGTATATATAAAAATTGAAAAGAGAAAAAAAATTATGTATATATTTGTATATATAAAAATTGAAAAGAAAAAAAAATTATATTTGTATATATAAAAATTGAAAAGAAAAAAAAATGTATATATTTGTATATATAAAAATACTTTGTATATATCGTTATAGAAGCAAAACTTTAACTGGAAAAAAAATGAATAAATAAAATGTAGGCGTTTATTTTTTATTCACCTTGCTCTTTACTCGTTTCTAATATATTGGAGAAAAAAACCTGAAGTGATTGTGTTCTGTACAAGGAAGCATTTTAGTTTTATAAGAATATATCTCTAATAACAAATCCGAACGTCAGTTTGTCACATTTTTTTACTTTACCTCTAGAGACCGTACACCAACATATACCATTTTGGAATAAGGTGGACTCTGTGAGCAAATTAAAAATATTCCGTGCCGAATCCGGACCAGAAATCCTAAATGTTTGGATTCCCAAGTTTTAATCACTGCGATTGTTTTCGGCGATTTTTAACATGTTTTTTTTGTACTGTTATAGGTGATATACCCTATAGACTAATGGAATGCGCCGACGGTTACTATAAGTAACAGGGACAATTATGGCTTGAGAGTAAGCCAATGCGAGTCAGCTCATAACTCTATTGTCGGACGTAATTCCCACTTCTCTGTACTATAATTGTCTACTCTTTTGTTAATACATTTTCCTACATTTGTTACCAGTCGTTTTGTTCTTATTTGACCCCTTAAAATCCCACATGTACGATAACAATTTTTATAACTTAGAAATAAATTTGGAAAAAAATTTAATCAATCAATCAAGATCCCTCCACATTAGCTAACTTTATTGCCGCCCTAATAGGGTGGCGTTTAAGCTTGTAAATTAAAATTTTATAATAAATTATGATAGAAATTTATAGGGCCAAAGTGGAGTGTTGCAAGTGGAGTCGGACTTCTCAACCACCAGGATTCCGTCCTTAAGCATCACGGGTTGTCATCCACACCCAACAAGTGGTTCAATTTTGGGGATTTTACCCCTCTGTAGAGGTGCAGTCGATATATTCAACATTCCTAGCCGACAGTGCGTGTTGGGATTGAGTTCATTAACTTAAAACTAGGGCTGTGCTTGTGACGTCATACTTTGATGCGTACATTTTTTTTTTTCGAATTCTTGAACAGACAGCAATTCTAAACAATACCTAAAATTTTAATTTTAAACAAACAGAACAAAAAATGTTCACCAAATGCAGATTCAAAGTTTTGTGTTTGCGAGAGAATATTCAGGCAAACAAAACTGGAAAAACCTGTTCATTCTATAAAACAAAAAACAGAACTCGATTGAAATTTAGATGAAAAGAGGCTTTAAAGAGTTGGAAAGACGACAAAAGAGAAAGTTCGTTACTACTTACCACATATTCAATACTAAATTGTTCATCTGCCGGAAGTTCATCCACCTATGAAAATACATAAAAAGTTCGAGAAAATTATCAGAGACTGAAAAAATTCACAGACTGATGTAAGAATTAAACAAACGCAGTTAACATCTTTTAGTTAACAATGTAAACGCTTAGAAGTCGTTTCGGTCGTGCTATGACTTTTGAAAACGAAAATGTACCACTACATGTAATTTACGATCTGCGACACCATTGGGGAGAGAGAGAGAGAGAGAGAGAGAGAGAAAAGAAAGAGAAAAAAGAAAGAGAGAAAAAAGAAAGAGAAAATGAAAGAGAGAAAAAAGAAAGAGAGAGAGAAAAAGAAGAGAGAGAGAAAAAGAAAGAGAGAAAAAAGAAAGAGAGAGAGAAGAAAGAAAGGGAGAGAGAAAAGAGAGAAAAAAGAAAGAGAGAGAGAAAGAGAGAAAAAGAAAGAAAGATAGAAAAAAGAAAGAGAGAGAAGAAAAGAAGAGAAAGAGAGAAAAAAGAAAGAGAGAGAAAAAAGAGAGAAGAGAGAGAAAAAAAGAAAGAGAGAGAGAGAGAAAGATAAAGAGAAAGAGAGAGAGAAAAGAAAGATAAGAGAAAGAGAGAGAGAAAGAAAGAGAGAGAGATAAAGAGAGAGAGAGAGAGAGAGAGAGAGAGAAAAGAGAGAGAGAGAGAAAGAAGAGAGAGAGAGAGAAAAAGAAAGCGAGAAAAGAAAAGAGTGAGAAGAGAGAGAGAGAGAGCTCAGATATAGGAACTGAATTCATTTATCATGAAAAATGTTAAATTTGACTAACGATTCCCGTTCGATATATATATATATATATATATATATATATATATATAGGGTCATAGTGGCTACAAAAGAAGTTCTGAGAAGTTGATGGTCCCGTAGCAGAACTGGTCTTTGCGTCGCTGTCTCTTTTCCTTCACTTTGGACTCTTCTGAGAGTATGTATTTACCCAACCTCCCCGCTTTAGCCAGAATCAGACACAAGGTCAATTTTCAAGCAGAGTAAAGAGGCTTTGAATTCAAAGTTTTCCTTCTCCTAAACTGGTTACCTAACCAAGGCTACACTACTATTTTCCCATAGTAGCAAGAGATGAATTCTTTGGTTTCTTTTGTTAGATGACAGATCAACTTTCGTGGGTTATTCAATGCCAAAGTCATCCTTGTAAAAGAAACATAGTGGCACTACTTAACCCATAGCTAGGGAGAAAGGTTCATGCCTTTCCCAAAAGGTCCGAAAGTGAACGTAATAGCGCGACTGGAGTTCGAACTCGCTACTAAGATGTTACAGTCCAGCACGTTAGCCACTGCGCCACGGGGACTATCCTCACAGATGATTTAATACCTTTCCAAGTGCAGTGAAATTTAAACAGCCTTGTCCAGGATTCGAACTTGGGTCGCTAATTCCATTTCCTACGTCGATAACCGTTACGCTAAGCGCCTCTTCTGATAGTAATCTATAGAAGTATAAAGGGCAGTTGGTGTTATATATATATATATATATATATATATATATATATATATATATGTATGTGTGTGTGTGTGTGTGTGTGTGTGTGTGTGTGGTTGAAACTACAAAAATGCAACAATTAACAACGAAATATATTTTATTATTGGCATTTCAGTCTCAGAAGACTATAATATAGTTTTTGTGCTCCTGTGACTGAAGTCCAATGTTTGAAAAACATTCTCGACCATAGATGTCGCACTTGAAGGCTGTCAATGAAGATGTTGATGTACCGGTGCTTTATTGCCGCTGCTTTCTTCTGGACCTCTTAGCTTCATGGTGTTATGACAGGGTGATTTCAGACATGAACAGTCCTCTACGACTATTCATGTCTGAAATATATATATATATATATATATATATATATATATATATATATGTGTGTGTGTGTGTTGTGTGTACACACGTTAAATATCACCGGTTCTTACTTTTTGTGTAAAAGTTACGAAAATATGATTTATATTTGCGTAGATATCTAAAACTTAAAATATACATAATAATAAAGGATCTGTGAGACTAACTTGCTAACCATTACATGATGTGTTTTGCCCCCCCCCCCCTCTACCCAGGTGATGCTGCGTAGCCGCTTCTAGTCAGTAATAATTGACGGATCCTCATCTAAGAAAAACAAAGGAGAGATTATTTAAAAAGAAATGAAAGATGACTATAAGGAACTTACCAATATTGGCTTGCCAGGTGAATATTTGATACGATAACTTTCTCGCTTGCGTTCGATTTCTTTCTCTCGTTGTTCTCGATTGGAATCGAACTGTGGCAAGATGGTGTCTAGTTCTGCGATACGGTAATGATTATGGCCCTCACTGTCTTCGGCTTCGATCCATCGGAAAACTGGAAAAATGATGGTCTTCATTTCGTGCAACTGTTCCACTTTGATGACGTCGATGTACCAATCGTCAGAAAGACCATAGCTGTCGCGCCAGATCTCTATCGTGGACACCTGGCCAAAGCCAGAAGGCAGGGAAACTGGAAACTTATCGATTGCGCCGCATTTGAAATCGTCCCGTAAAAAATTGTCCAGTTTGTATTTGGGGCTGGCGGTGTTGTGTTGGTCGTACAGAATGATAAAGACGTTGGCGTCTGTCGATGCCCCTTTCTGGTCACCCGTCTGTACATAAATGTTGCAGTTGAGTTTTGTCATCTTGAGGCAACACAGAAATCCTACAACGAAAAAAAAAATATATAAAAGTTTAGAAACAACAACAACAACTGTTACATAATCATTAGAAACCTAATGATTATGACAATAGTGTAGAAATCATATTAGTGCAGCTGATGGCCTTGAGAGTGAGTGACAGCGTTTGACCTCACTCTGACCTTGCTTTCTGGGGATAGACCGTGAGAAACGGAACCCCGATAGAAAGCCCCCTTCCGGTTGAAGGGTAAGCAACTCAGTCAGAACCTAGAAGCCAAGCTAGCAAGATGTAGGGATCCGCGCGCATTGTCTGGTCTGGGGGATCTACGAATAAAGTAACATCATCGTAAATTGAAGTCTTGTGTTTATTACTAAAAACTAACAATGACACAAGGCTTCTGATAAGAAGTGATCCCCAACCGAAACCAGACCCGAAGTCCCCAAGAAACACCACGACAAGACCAGACCAAGATAGATGATAGAAGAACCAAGCCGGTCAGAAGAGTAGACGATCAGAGTAAGAAGTAAGAGAAGTATGTAACATATAGATATTTAGTGCCGGTAAAGAACTACTAAATAAAAATAAAATATAAACAAACACAACAAAACGAAAATCTGAAAGAAACATCTATCTATACGTATATTATACCACTGCAGGCGAGCGGCTTAAATAATCCCGAGGAAAGGATATGGGAGTAAACCCCGAAAACAAATCCGGAGCCGGAGACACTAAAGTGGCGTAACGCTGAATTTCAACGCTACACAGCAACTCCTGCGACACTGCCGTTGCTAAACTGCACTGGCTTTTTATCTTTCTTTTGGGTCACAGCGGCAATGTGGGGAGAGGGGAATCAGCTGCTTAGGCGACAGCACATCTTCAATGTCAAAACACCCTGACTGCGTTGTTAAAAAAACAAAAAACAAAACAAATGAAATTGGACAATACGCCATCTTTCGGAAGGTAACCACATATAAAAAGGGCAATTGTGTGTGTGTGTGTATGTCCGGCTGAAACTACGAAAATTAAACAATTAATGTTACATAATCTATGCGGTTGCATAAGATTATTGTCAATCCCCTGTAATTCTAAAGGGATGGCACTTTTCATATCACGGGCGGGACTTTCCATGGAATAGTACAGAAAGCCCGCGAAATACGTGAAGTCACGTGGCACCTGGTTGGTTCCTCAGTTTTCAGTTGGAATGTCAGGCAGTGAAGACTGATTAGAAGAAGAAATGAGTTAAGTGCGACCGACCACCAAGACGAAGACCAAGATGTTAGATGAGACCTAGAAGAACTTAAGATGTCAAAGACGCCAGAAGAAGAATAGAAGTAAGTAATGAAAAGTGTATGCAACATTAATGTCAAAGTAAATATATATGCAAATTCGATATAACAAAAATAATGAAGATTTGATTTATATTTTGGAAGATGATTTAATGGATCATTTTTGCATTTGATATTTTAAGTTGGAGACACTGATTTTTTCTTTTCAGAGTGGCTGTGGACTTTTTTTCCCTGACGCCTCAACAACGTATCAACGCAAGGTCTTTTTACGTATGGATTTTAATGTGGCATCCTGCGAAGATCCAACTCATGATTCTGTAATAATGGATCTGTGAGACTAACTTTTTGCTCCCCGTTCTACCTAGGCGACGCCGAATAGCCACTTCTAGTATATATATAAAGGGCAGTTGGTATGTACGTCCGGAGGAAACTAGGAAAATAGAACAATTAGCGACAACGCACACACACACACACACACACACACACACATATATATATGAAATAAAAGGAAATTAATTCGACAGTGTGAATTTGATATATTGAAAAAACAAATGATGTTTAACAAATGCTTGGGATCATCAGGAGAGAATGTGCACCGTATATATATATGTGTGTGTGTGTGTGTGTGTATGTGTGGTTCCTGAGTATGACACTACACTGCATGCGATGGTAAGGCTCCGCTAATAGAATTATAGGCAATGTGAGGTACCCCTTCATTGCCACTACTCACTGAACAACCGACTCAAAGTTAAACTCGTTAGGTTTCTATCTAAGGGTTAAATAGATTTGTTTGAAAATTATTAATATTAGATAGAAACTAGACAAAACACAACCCATTGGGTCACCCAGTCAGCTGTAGGTAGATAATTGAGATTAGGGAAAAGGGAGTTACCAAAGCGAATAAAATTAAAAAAAAACAACAAAAAAACAAAAAACAAAAAAAAAAATAAAAAAAAACGGCCGGACGAAACCTTAAAATCATTTTATTAGCTTTCTAAGAAAGGAAATGTTTGATCTCATTTAAGGTACGGGGTTGCTGGTTGTAAAGTTTAACATAGAAATACATTTTAAATTCTCTCGGCTCTCTCTCTCTCTCTCATGGGTCCAATGGTAATCACGAAGGTACAGCAGTTTCATTCTGATCGTTCTGATTA
>CM042147.1:86346376-86411376 GCA_023376005.1 Doryteuthis pealeii
GCGTCAATCAAAAGCTCCATCAGAAACAACTGCCAAGCCAAGACGACACTACAAATACAACAGTGTTGCCAATAGCAACATAAACGGTTTTTCTGCGTCCCCAGCGCTTTGGAGATCTTGCTTTTGAGATTACCTTCGTGTTTTATATAACCTTGATCGACATTAGCGGCTTCGTAGTCGCCTACAAGATATCTTAGCAAGTACTGTAAGCAACCAGAGTCCTTTGTTTAACCACTTGATTCGGTATTAGATAACCCGAAAAAGGTTGATATGCCATAAAACAAATCAACCAAGGTATCTTAATAAAAAACGAATATAAAGTCCTTGTTTTTCTATCACATTTAATAAAACAGGAGTACATAGTATTTATAAACATATACAAAATAGAACACACGCACACTAATATATATGAGTTAAGGTAGCGTGGACATGAAGTCAACAAATTGTTGCTGACAGTTTCTCGCCTATGTGATCTTCAGTCCAAATTTTGGTCTGAAGATCGCATAGGTGAGAAACTTTCAGTAACCAGGTGTTGACTCCATATTCACGCTACCTTAATTCAAATATAAACACCCCGTCAATGATATTGCGCACTATCTGGTTAGAAATATACCTCCCATACTATCTACACACACACACACACACATATATATATATATAATATATATATATATATATATATATATATATATATATGAAAGTACGTAAATAAACACTGTGTTTATTTGATATGGCTTTTAGCTGACAATTTTTGGAGGATATGTGCTTAATTGAAGTCATACCTAATTTTTGAAAATTAATTAGTTAATAATTAATGAATTCAGGCGGGCATATATGTTCAAATGTAAGGCTAAACAAATCGAGAAAATGTCAATCCCTGAATGTACATTTCGACCTATTAGGTCTCATCAGCAAGGTTATAGACATGGGAGACTGCTCCGTGTGTGACTCGAAACCTCGACTGCCAAGCTGACAGGCGGAGATTCTATATATCTTACAAGGAAAGAAAATCTTAACCCGTCATCCCATAATAATTTATTTCAACCCGAAACTAAAAAAAAAAAAAAATTAATTCTAAATTTAAAAAAATATTTATGGTTGAAATAAATTATTACGGGATGACGGTTTGTTAAGTTTTTTTTCTTTGAAAGTTAAATATTGCTCTGTATATAATCTAATTTAGTGATTATTATACATTGAGCTCTCTTTAGGGATTTATAAAAATCCTTGTATGAATATATGTTTGCACCTATAAGAGCATAAAGTATGGTTATACAGTGAGGTTTTGAAAATCACAAATAGAATTATCCCTTACAACCAGTCATTTGGATTATCTTATATATATATATATATATATATATATATATATATATATATATATATATATATATATATATATATATATATATATTAAATTTTGTGAAAATGGAAAAGGAATTGAATCCGACAATATGAGGAAAAATGAGTAAAGAAAAGAAATGTAGATGGATAAAATGAATTTAATCGATATCACATTAATCGATATTACTTACACATGTGTTTCGTTCAGTTTATGTGTGTGAAAATATTTCGTTCACTCTGATGAAGGTCGATTCTTCTATGTGTGCGAAATATTTTCACACACATAAACTGACCGAAACACATGTGTAAGTAATATCGATTAATGTGATATCGATTAAATTCATTTTATCCATCTACATTTCTTTTCTTTACTCATTTCCTCATATATTCAATTCCTTTCCATTTTCAATATATATATATATATATATATATATATATATATATATATATAAAAGCCAAGGCTTCATGAGATTACTTCCTACTTAGTTATAGAAGGTATGATGACGTTTTTTCTAGCAGGAAAAGTATAAATTTGAAAAACTAACGACAATTAAATCATTCAACACATTAGACAGATACTCCAACGCAATAATGGTTACGCAGCAGCACAAAAACACTGGAATTAAAAAAAAAACCAAGAAACACTTGAGTCGACTACTGTTATTTGAAAAGCTAATATTAACCATGGACTAATTAAAAAAAATTAAAGTAGCTTTGCCTTTTAATATATGACAAGTGTCACCATATTTCCGGTGACGTAGCAATAAGTTTTCTTAGAAAAGGTTTGGATAGTTTTTTTCTTTTCTTTCTAGTGTGACTAATCATAGCAACAATTGTGTTATTTCTAGAAAATTTGAACAGAGAATTAACCCTTTGAGCCATGGGTTTGAATTTACCCTCAGCTGTTTGCGTGTGATATCCGCACCGGTAAACAAGAGTGGGTTGGAAATAAAAGTGTCACCGGTATAACAGGCTCGAAAGGACAAGCTTTGGCGGTTCGACGATTATTTACAAAAAGTTATTTTTAAATCTACAGAAAGGATTTCCGCCCAAAATATTAAGACAACTTGTATAATTTAGATTGGACACATGGCGCAACGGATTATGGGGATTTTTAGGAACACCTACATATGTAGGTTGGTTTGTTGAGTTTTACAGCATGTCAACCCTTGATGGGTAATTTTATGCCGAAGACGATTTTGTTTTATTCATTCTTGATATGTATCAATTTTCTTTAAACTCAGTTTTTTAAAACACATTTTTAAAACTTTTTTTCTATTAACTCACAGATAGGACCCTAACAGGCCCTTCCAGTCAGAGTCAGAGTTGACCTGGGAGTAATGGTGATGAAGGAGTAATCCACATTCCTCAGAACTCCAGAATTGGAACTTAACCATCAGATAGAGCTTAAAGTCATACCTAGAACATTAAGCCCTCGGCCACTGCCTTCTAGCAAGTATGATAAAATGGTGATTGCATAAGAGCAATAGGGTTAGGACAATCGTATAGGTACAAGGGTTTAATGTGACCATCCGAGCGCCCGTCTAGCCTAAGTAAGGGCCAAAGTGGAGTTGCATGTCATGGACTGATCAACCATCAGGATCCCATCCTTAAGCATCACTGTTATATACTGGTCTTTTCACATACCAAATCTATATAACGTTATATACCTTTCTTACATCTTACTCTGTCGTCTATTCGTCTGACCGGCTTTGCTTCTGATCGTCTATCATCTATCTTGGTCTGGTATATCTTCTAAGGTCTCGTCTGGTCTTCTATTGAGGATTCCGGGTCTGGTTTCTGTTGGGGATCATTCCTTATCAGAAGCCCTGTGTCATTGTTAGTTTTTAGTAATAAACACAAGACTTCGATTTACTTTTGATCTTATTTTATTCCAAATCCCCATCCAGACAATCTGCGCAGATGAGGCTTACATGTTGCTAGCTCGGCTTCTAAGTTCTAACTCTAACTGAGTTGCTTACTCCTTAACCGGAAGAGGGCTTTCTATGGGGGTTCCAGTTCTCACGGTCTATCCCCAGAAAGCAAGGTCAGAGTGAGGTCAAACGCTGTCACTCACTCTCAAGGCCATCAGCTGTGCTGATCGCCATAATGATTTCTACAATACCTTAAAATGTATTAGGGGTCCAATAATTATGTAACATCACTGGCCAATACCAACAGATCAGGTAGCTTCATTGGGGTGTGTTACCCCTCTGTAGAGTGCAGTCGGTATATTCTACAGCTTCAGCTGACAGGGCTGCACATGAGTAGAAGTAAGACATTTGAGAACATAGCAACAGGTTTAAAACATTTATTATACAGAGAAGAGAAAAGACTTGCTGAAACAATTTTGTTTAGCGCTAATTGTCTTACAGTAAAAAAGGGTTTAATGTTTGATAATCACCAATCTAAGTCCATAGACGTAGTCCTTCTTTGTGTGTCTGCTTTTAAGCCGGTCCTTCAATAACCTAAATACGTCTGTTAATTTCGGGTATTTATCAGCAACTACTAGTGTCTAAACTTAAAACTTTTGCCCCGCATGGGACTCAATTCTCATTGGTTAAGACAGATACTTAGGGGATATAACCCCTATATTGTTATAGGATATAGGGGTAGCTCAGTCCTTCCTAGTTCGATAAACTCAGCGTTTAGCCAGGGATCTGTGCCTGATGGTAGGTGTGGCGCTCCACCTCAGATGCTAAAACTTGGTCTAGCGCTATTGAAAAGGGATAGACTCCCTCGCTGACTGGCTGATACGACTTTAAGCCGCCCGTCGACTTTACTTTAGGCATGGGACTCAATTCTCATTGGTTAAGACAGATACTTAGGGGATATAACCCCTATATTGTTATAGGATATAAGGGTCGAGTTAATACAGTTCTGGGAGATTGAAGGTTCAATCCTGACTACAGGTAAAAATAACAGAATACTTAACATAGCTTAAGACTTGTACCCGATTATCATTAACGGAATGAAAACAATCTACCCCAAGTGATTAAATAAACAGATCGGTTCGAAGTTCCCTGAACGTTCCAGAGTTTGACAAGAAACATCCGAAGATCGCCCGAAACGAAGGCACTAGTCCGAAAAATCTAAATAATACAAATTATCAAGCCTAATCTTTTTAAAAAATCATACAAATGATAATAGATAAAATGAGACAATCTGAAAGCTACAAAAGTATGTTATTATCTATATCTTTTTGAAATCTTCGGGTGGCCATGCCGAAAAAAATCCCCTTCATGGTGTCTCTCAGGGAATGTTACTTGGCAGTGCCTATTTCCTTTCTAAGTAAAATGTGATAGGTTATACTGGATTTGAAAATGAAATAATTGGAATAGGACGAACTGGAGATTAAAACCTGGAATTAGTCCAAGTTTTACTAGTAAGATAGAGTAATACTAGACAATCTATCTTATCCATAGCTATGCACTAATGAAATGAAGAATCTGTATTGCTATTAGATATGAAAAAAAATAGAAGCTTTTTTCGAGAGAAACTGACCGCCTATATTTAAAACAGATTAAAAATATTCTTAAGAAAACAATCCCAAATTTCTCTGAATGTTTGAGATGAGGCTTGAAGATTAGTATTATCTGCGTTATTCGGACTATTGTCCCCATCTTCATTGTTATTTGTACAACGTTTCGGCCGATATACCCTCCGGCCTTCAGGTATTTCGAGTTCAATCCTGAGTGAAAACAGTTAGAAAAATAATTAATTAACACAACTCCTACCCCAGCTATGGTTAGCGGAATGAGAACAGGATACCCCCGTGGAATAAATAAAGGGTTAGGTTCAAAGTTCCGTGATGGCTCCCGAATACGACAAGAAAGTTCCCGAGTTCGAAAAGAAGGTTTCTGAGTCCGAGAAGGTTCCCGAGTCCGACAAGAAATACCTGAAGAAGGCCGGAGGGTATATCGGCCGAAACGTTGTACAAATAACAATGAAGATGGGGACAATAGTCCGAATAACGCAGATAATACTAATCCCAAATTTCTACTGACAAAAACAAAAACACCCTGCCTCCCCAAAAAACAACAACAACAACAAAAACACAATAAAAAAAAAGAAAATCCATCAATAAACAAACACATCCTACTTTCAATAACTGTAAGCGAAACTACTTTGTTAATTGATCAGCTTCTGTGTTTTCTTTACATTACTTCAAAAACTCATTGGCTGATGCTGATATCATACGGCCTTAATTTTCAGATGTATGGAAATCGCAATGGTAATAATATTTATTGTCTTTTACGTCTAATGTTTAAGATTCATGACTTCTCATTGATATATCTTTAGAATTAAATAAAAGAAAAGAAAATATTTCTTGCAAAAAATAAATAAATAAATAAACAAAATAAATAAATTAAATGCTTGAATACCATCTATTTCGTAGCAGACGATAATCACGTCTGTTCAATCAATAGGTCAGGTTAATAACCGAAAAAGATTTATTTTCCCTTAAAAGATATATACGAAAAGATAATTCCATAACATAAACAAAAAAAAATCAATGAAAAAAGATTGCACTTAATATTTTTCAGTATTTAAGTCATGTATTTATTCAACGTTTTTACATAAGATCCCAGCAAAATCTTTGGTAAGCAAACCGAAAAAATTTAAAATTGTCAATTTAGCAAACATCTCTAACAATAAATCACCGTGAATGCGTTTCCTTTTCACACTAATCATATCCACACTAAAAATATTGTTTTTAAATAGGTAAAAAATTGGATTTAATAATAGCAACATCTACTTTAATTTTTCTCCGTCCCAACAAGTAAGACTTCCATTAAAAAAAAGGTAAAGAAAAAACACATTTATCTATTATCTTTAAAGAATATAAAATTATTCTTTTAACGACTAAATAAAGAGATTATTTACATTAATTAACAAAAAAACAAACAAAAAAAAGCAACAACAACAAAAAAACAAACAACAAACAAACAAACAAAAAACAAAGAAAATGATTATTCCAAGAATTTGAATGGAAACTTCTTTTGAAATGAACCTTTTTTGTTTTATATAAGTATCAAAAATGTTATTAAAATTCGAGAAGTAACAGATTTTTTGTGCACTTAAAACCGTCACTATTTATGTTCTAAACAGCTGGGCGTTTTTGTTCACATCTTCTTGTTATCTATACGTTTCAACTAACACAACACCAAGACGAGGACACTAAGTCCAGAAATTGTAAAAGCACATGGCTTTAATAAAAATCCCTTGCGCCCTAAACAAATGACCGAGAAATGGTAGCAAATAAATGGGTCCCGTTAGACAGGACATCGAATGTATTTACAGATGAAGAGAGAAATAAGGAATGTGTAAGTATTTACCCAACCCCTCCACACAATCAGGATGTGACACAAAGTCAGTTTTATAAACGGAGTTTAGCAGGTTTGAATTCAGAATTTTCCTTCTCATAGACTGGTTGCCATACCAAGACTAAAGAGCACAGTCTGCTTTCCTGGCAGGGAGAATAATTGGATACATACCTTTCCCAAGGGCATTAACGCTATCCAAAATGAAAACAGTTTCGTTCAGGGTTTGATCTTGGTTCGCAGCGTCCATTTCCCACGACGATGACCATTACAAAACGATCGCCAACATAAAGGAGTGTGTAGTGGTAGTAAAACCAAGTAGACAGAGGGAAGAGTGCGGAGGAATTCGAGACGGCGTATTGGTGGTGTAACAGTATGCTAATAATTGCGCAGTTGCGGACAAACAAGAGTTCTAAATTCCAAGTTTATGAAAAATAATAAATAAAAACGTAGGATCTCCCGGGAAAACGGCAAATAGCTCTCGGATGAAACGCATTGCTTAGGCGGGGGGATAAAGTAGGTTAACCATAGAAATCAATTGTCTTTTTATCACCATGGAAAATTGCTAGATATAGCCTAAGTCTCTGTAAATAATCAATAACGTTCGGTTATTTATACAAAATATTGAAGTGGCCGTAAAGACGAATGAGTGACGTAAGAGCTGTCGGCATGATAAATGAAATCGGCGAGTCGAGTTCAAATCCCAACTGATTTGGTTTGGTTTGGTTTTACGGCATATCAACCTCAGTGGGTCATTTAATGCCGATAAAGTTTTGAAATAAATCAATTCTTAATGGATAATACAATTTTTTTATAAATACATTTTTCTATTTAACCCATAGATGGGACCCTAACAGGTACTACCACTCCGGGTCAGAGTGGACCAGGGAGCAATGGTGATGAAGGGGTTCTCCTCATTTCCCAAACCTCCAGAACTGGAACCTCACCATCAGATAGAGTTTAACGTCATTCCCAGGACATAAATCCCAACTGAGGCAATTTGTGTTCACTTTGCACCGATACTATTGGAAAAGGCATTCATTTTTTTTATCTCTCCAGTTATGGGTAAAATAGTAGGGCAGATTGGGCTCCATATCCTACCAGGTTTTAGTTATCATTTGTTACTATACGGCAATCAGATATCCCTACTGCTTTCGGTCAAGTCACGTTGAAAGCAGCAGTTCCCGCTAGATCACCGAAGTTAAGCAACATTGAGCATGTTCAATACTTAGACGGGTGACTATTTAAGCAATAGCAGGTACCGTAAGAAATTGGTTATCAAAATAACTTGATTCGGCATTAAATGACCCGAAAAGTGTTGATATGCCATAAAATTAAACATCACATATGTCCATACTAAGTAAGTAAAGTCGTCGGGACGGCCTAATGTCGGTATCGGACAGACAGCGAGGGAGTCTATCCCCTTTTCAATAGCGCTAGACCAAGGAGATTATTTTAGCATCTGAGGTGGAGCGCCACACCTACCATCAGCTCCTCACTTTACCGCACAGGTCCCTGTGCTACTCATTCGCTGAGTTGGCGAGGGCCGGTATCGAACCAAGAACCTTGTGATTCCTAGCCGAACACTCTACCAACTGAGCTAAACCACTAAGGTTGGCATTAATGTGGCTCGCTGGAGTGAGCTTCTGAGGACAAAGTTGATTAATGGTGAGGGCAGAGATTACTGCTAGCTACTGATACAAGGGGGTGAGGGATATGCCTGTATCACCGGACATGATTTCGGGTTGCTAGGTTATAGGTGGTCGAGTCCGCTTTCGTAGCTCGATATTTGAGATGCCCAGATCAGTGAATCAACTATCCTTCATGGTGCCCTACTGTCAAATCAGTCTAAGCGGTTGGCTGGTTGGTTGATCTGGTTTACGGCATATCAACCCTTTTCGGGTCATTTAATACCGATTCAAGTCATTTTGACAAAGAACTTGTGGTATACTAAGAAATGGAAGCACCGTTTCTGCCATTGTTTTTGTTATGAAACGGAAGCACCGTTTTAGCCATCTTTTTGAGTTGTGAATAAAAGGCGGAAGTGATCACTTCTCGTGGTTAACGTCAGCTGGACTACCCGTGCTATTATTTCGCTAAGCAAGTTACATCAGAACTAACAGTCTAAGCGGACCAATACCTATTTTTATTTAGTAGCAGGACGTGATGCAAGTTCAATTTTTAAGGGGAGTACAGCTGGTTTGAATTAAGAGTTTTTTTTCTACACTGGCTGCTTTATCAAGGTTAAAGAACCCAGTCTGTCCTATTTACCCATAGCTGGGAAGAGGACAAATGTATTCACGCCTTTCCACAAGACCAATAGCGCGAAGTGGAACAAAAATAGCCTCCTTGAGTATTTAAACTCGGGTCACCGCTTCCATTTTTTCACGACCATAACTGTTACACATTTGATATCTATCGATAAGTATCAATATTTGATAAATATTGATAAGAATAGTAGGTTGTAATTGGTGAATGGGAAATAGCTTGCAAATATCGATGATGGACATTGAAGTAGAAGCAATGACGAACTCATAAGTGACGTTCTCCTGTAGACACACCAGTGTAGGCCAACCAACAAAAACTTACATCAATCAGCTTTGTATGGATACTGGATGCCGAGCGGAAGACCTGTCAGGGGTAGAGAGAGAGAGAGGGGGGGGGAGAGAGAGAGAGATGAGAATTCGTGGTGACAGTGCGACCTGATGGTGAGGATGATTACTTATTTAAACATTTGTCTATCACCGTCTTGAATTTACGTAGAGTTGTACATTTTGGAGTGCTTTTTGCATAATAAACCTATATTCGACTTATATTCGAGTATCTACGGTATTCATGAAGATATTTATTAGGCATGTTCAAAAGTCTTCAGCACTTTTTTTTTTTGAAAACTAAAAACCGACAATACATTTGAAAACTTTTCTCGCTTGAATCTTTTGTACACACCTGATACTTAGCATACCTGAGCGCGGCAAACAATCAAAAAGACAATTATCTGTCTAAGAAATGTCAATCCAATCTGATTCATCTGAAGAATCATCAGCCTCCACCCCACCCCCAAAGTGCTCGCCTGAAGATCTATCACACCAGACTAATTCATATAATTAGGATAAAATAGATATAAAATTAAATAATTGTATATTATTACAATGCATACTGAGCAACCACGTGCTTTTTTTTATTTTTTAACTATTTTGCTTAAGTCGTTGAATAAGTTAAGAATCATCCCACAAAAGAGGCCGGACAAAAATAGTTTGAAATATACAGATAAAAAAAAAAAAAAAAAAAATTGCAACAGCCTGAATATATGTATTTAACCAACCCCTCCTCACGTGCAGAATGTGACATTTTTTTTTCTAAGCTAGTTTCCTTATCAAATAACTCAGACTAACCAACTATTTACTTATTTAGTGGAGGGGGAGAGAATTGCTAAATTGCATGCCTTGAGAAAGGCATGCATTTCACGTGAAGTGAAACGCACAATTGCCGCTTACAGGATTTGAACTCTGATTGCCGATTCCATTTCTGACAAAGATAACCATTACATAAAGCGCACCTCTGCTTGTACCATGTAACCCAATATAACGTATAAAATGTTACTTGGAAAAGAGATGGGCACCGCTACACAATCAGCATCTCCCCGAAATGTCATAAAAGGGAATTACTGGACATATAACGTCCGGTTAGGTTTATATAAACAGGAGAATAAGAATTGATAAAAGTACTCATTTTTTGAGTGAAACATTTTATTTTACATTTAATTGGCATTCTCTCTGCCGAGCATATCATTTCACCGCATTAGCTGACGTAAAAAAAAAAAAGACGAAATCTCAGTACCCAAATCTTTAGTAGGCTTTCTATTACTCCCAGGTCAACCATGACTCATGGGTCAAATAGATCTGTTTAAAATTATTCTATTTATTCTATAGATCTGTTTTATTTCAAATAGATCTGATAAAAATTTTGATTTTATTAAAAATTATTCATATTTAAGAGGACTGTATGCACCCCACCAAAAAAACAAAAACAAAAAACAAACAAACAAACAACTCTGAAACAACAACAATACAAAATAATGTAAATATGAACATACAATAAAGGCAATTCCCTAAACACTTGGTATAAAATAACCCTAGACGGGTTGACATACCGTTAAAAGCAATCAATCATTTACTTAGCCTTCATTCCCGCCACCATTTCCGGATACGACACACATAAAGTCGTCCCATCGAGTTATAATGGTGAGCAAGCTAGTATCACAGGTCCATTACTACTGAATAGCGAATTCGATCCTCGCTGGATACACCATGCTACCTTGTGTCACATCCTACCCGTAGCCAACAGGTAGGGTAAATAGAGCATCCCACCGTGGTGTAATGGTGAACAAGCTAGTATCGCAGGTCCATTACTACTGAATAGCGAATTCGATCCTCGCTGGATACACCATGCTACCTCGTGTCACATCCTACCCGTAGCCAACAGGTAGGGTAAATAGAGCATCCCACCGTGGTGTAATGGTTAACAAGCTAGTAACGCAGGTCCATTACTACTGAATAGCGAATTCGATCCTCGCTGGATACACCATGCTACCTTGTGTCACATCCTACCCGTAGCCAACAGGTAGGGTAAATAGAGCATCCCACCGTGGTGTAATGGTTAACAAGCTAGTATCGCAGATCCTTTACTTTTAAATTGCGAGTTCGATCCTCTTTGGGTGCTCCATATTTGCGACCTTGTGTCACATCATACCCGTGGCAAACGGGTTGGGTAAATGCTTACTTACATTACTTTCGGACTGGCCTCTTTAACTGCTTCAATGAATTCACTGTAAGCTTGTCACAGAAATCTTATCCTCATACAACAAACTTATTGTGAAAACTACATTTTCATGAATGGACAAATTCTTACACACAACACAAATTAACTTTATCATTAAAAAAACAAAAAAACAACTTTTTCTCTCTCCTCTCCACATTTTTTCAGGAATGTTCAAATGTTTATCTATATAACTAGAAGATAAACAATATAAATCACTGGCAAATAAGAACACACACACACACACACACACACACACACACACACACACATATATATATATATATATATATATATATATATATATAAGTATATGCTTATTTTAGCAAAATGAGAATAATGTTTTATTTCTTTATTTTTCTTTCGTGATTACAAAGCTGTTTTTAGTTCTGGGTCAGTTCGGTAGATAAGTTACAAAAATAAACTAATATTACAGAATTTAACAAATATTAGACGGATTGATCGAATTTCTTTTTAAAATCAACTTTTCTTTACTTTTTTTATATATATTTTATTTACACTTTGTTAAAAGTATTGAACGACTTAAGATTACTATGTCTACTACAACTGTTGCAGCTGTAACAAGATAACAAAAAAGTAAGTACTCAAAAGTTAATGACAATGCTTTATTTAAGAAATTCAAATAAGTAAAAAAAAAAAAGAAAAAAGTCTACTACTACTACTACTACTACTACTACTACTACTACCACCACCATTACGAACTCTTGCGGGTTTATGTAGACCCGCCTAACGAGGTGGGGGTCCAGTGGCTTCGGTCCTAGATCTTTACAAGTTAATAGCATCGATTCCAGGGGGCCATCCCCCAAGGCAATACCTGCCATATCGATTTAAAGGGACATGGCTGGGTTTATTGCCCAGCGCCTGAGGTGCCCCCTTGAGGGGTAGTGCCGACGTGATCGACGCGATTTTTTCACCCGCCACCCATGAGTCTCGGCTTGTGGGTGGTCCCACATTAATAGGGCCTTGTGCCTGACCCGTACACGTGGGGTACGAAGAAAATATCATGTAGACAGCAAGTACATGAAAATAACTTGTCATCCGGTAGATTTTGTAGTTGCAGCAGACCACCGATTGAAAATAAAAGGAAACGAAAAGATTGCCAGAAAACCGAGGAACTTGTGGAACATGAAAATGACGATGATACCAAATGTAGTTGATGCCCTTGGAATGGTCCCCAAAAGCCTGTAACTGTAGAATACGTCGACTGCACATCGACAGAGGTTCAAGACTACCCCCTCAATAGGGCCTACCTATTAATCGTTGGTGGCAACCCGTAATACTTGAGAACAATCCTGGTGACTGAACAGTCTGTGACCTAGATACTAAGTGGTCACATGACCTGCAACACTCCACCTCGGCCTTTGATTGGGCTACTCAGGCGGCCGGAGGGGTCCGATCCGATCAATCGACTGGTCATGTCAGGCCAGAGCACCTATATGATTAAGCCAAGACGGTATTCTACAAATTTATTTTATGGTAAACAAAAAGGTGTTGGTGAAGGTCAACCACGTGTTTATTAATTCCCAAGAAATTATTTCCTTTAATTGATACACATGAAGATAATGAAAATTATTTCTACCAGTTTATAGAAACAAACAAAAATGTCTACCTACAAACTATTCGCTTAAATCATAGATAAAAAACAACAAAATCAAACAAACAAACAAAAATAACAAAAACAAGACTTAGCGTTTCATAACCCACAAGGGTTGATATGCCATTAAATAAAGTAACCAACTAAACAAAATTGTCTACTAACTTTTGTCACGCGCTCTGACAATCCATTTAATAACAAAAATATGTACCGATAAACTATTTGTTTACAAATCGTGTATATATATATATATATATATATATATATATATTATATATATATATATATATGTAAGATTTAGCATTAAATAACCCACAAAGGCTGATCTGCCATTAAACAAAATGAGTACTTAAGTATCCCGAGAAGACTTAAGGTTAATTTGATGTGAAAAACGCGGCGACGAAGGCGGCAGCAACAGCAAATAATGATGATGAAAATGATAATGATAATGATGATGATACGTAGCAGTACCTGTGCATATACCACAGTATGATAATTCAATTATTTCAACGTTTGATATATTTACTTATGAGCTATTGGAAACAGTTCAATATGTAAAAAGTATAATAATCTTGATAACTCTCTCTCTATCACTTTTTTCTTTCTTTTCATTAGGTTCGATTAAATCAGATTAGCGTTACCGCTTCCGTGTGCCTACCCTGTCTATCTTTTCCCTACTCTCTCTTTCTCTTTCTTCTTATTTTTTTCCGTATGTCCTTTTTTCTCCTTTATTTCTTTATAATAAAAACGGAATGGTCAATTATTTAGTGACGACACTCATATGATATAAAAATTCTGCAATAAGCAACGCCAGATAATCAAGATATATATTTTTAACTTTTATCTTGGACGGTCTCATTTTTAACCAGGGGATACTGCACGATGATAATGGTCGTACAATTAAGAAACACGAGTATTGATATATAGATAATAATAATAATAATAATAATAATAATAAATAGATAGATAGCGGTGCCGAAATGGGGAATCTGCGGTTGGAATTTAGGCCGTCCGGGTACGCTAAGTTGCGGCATGAATATGACCCCCCCCCTCGGGTCTTATGTCTACACCTTTTCATAAGAGTGTAAAAAGACGTGTCGGTTGTGTGGGCATCCTATCTTGGTATAATGGTTAGCAAGCTAGGCCAGTTGAGAGTTCAATACTTTGGCCTTGTGCCAAAATCTAAGCTATACTTAGATTTTTAGGGCACCTTTTAAGGTGGAATAAAAAGTTAGCCAGCCCACTGAGTTCGAGTCTCACTAAGAGCACCATACATAAGGCCTTGTGCCAAACTATTGTAGGACAACCTTGCCCGTTGTGATTGTACTACTTCCTTTGCTTGCCATGCTGCTTAATATCACTGAAGCACATACACGCATAAACCCAGGAAATAAACCAAAATACAGCGACAAGAAGGAGACTGTATCATCAACAGAACGAATAAACGAAGATACAATCTCAGTACTATGAATGAAGGCATTTAAAGCCCAGTTGTGTTCAAGCAGGGTTTATAGTGACTGACCCTTAGAGCAGTGCCAGCAAAGGTACTTTATGATGGGGGTCATAGTTACAGAATGATGGGGCGGGGTAATAACAGATCTGAACTTGTTTGGCGTGTGTGTGAGGTGTGGTGTGGTGTGGTGGGGTGGGGTAGGGTTAATATTGAAAGAGTTCAGGTCTGTTTTTAGAGCGTATCTATCTGTCTTTTAGGTGCCAGGCGTAGACATTTCCGTTAAAAAACAGATCTCTTAGATAATTGCTAGTTTTCACCCCCATTACTTATATCAGGAAATTTTGGTAAAAATGTTATAAAAAAAAACCAAACAAACAAAAAATATCGATAATATTCATTCGAATAACTTGTTGATCACACACCCACAATAATATATATATATATATATATATATATATATATATATATATATATATATATATATAAAGTCGTCGGGGCAGCCTAATGTCGGTATCAGCCAGTCAGCGAGGGAGTCTATCCCCTTTTCAATAGCGCTAGACCAAGGAGATTGTTTTTGGCATCTGAGGTGGAGCATCAGCTCCTTACTTTACCACACAGATCCCTGTGCTACTCATACGCTGAGTTGGCGAGGGCGGGTATCGAACTAGGAACCTTGTGGTTTCTAGCCGAACGCTCTACCGACTGAGCTAACCCAGCCCTTTATTGATAATATACATATTTACCAACCCCTCAACCCGAGTAGGACGTGATACGTTGTCAATTTCTAAAGCGGAGTTTAACAGGTTTCCTTCTCCTAGACGGCTTGCATAACCAAGGTTAAAGAGCTCATTATTGAGAATATAGTTAGCTATATTTATAAGTAAAGTACAGTGGTGGCCTGATTTATGAGTTTTCAGAGTTACGCGCTGTCACTTGTTCGATTTTTTGTTTTGAGTCGAGAGCTAAAATTCGATGTACGAGCGAGATTCAGATACTCTTATCTTAATAAGTTCACTAAAAACATTTAAATTTCCAAATTTATTACGTCAAAGAGAAATATTTATAGAAATAAACATTAAAACATATTACATCTCATAATTCATTACATTCTATTGTATTATGTTTTTATACAATACAGGGGTATAAAACAAACCAAAAAAATTAGTTTTTTTTTTAAGCGCTGGAACGGATTAATGACGTTTCAGTTTATTTCAATGGGGGAAATTGATTTGATATACGAGGAAATTGAGTTAAGAGCGGAACTAATTAAACTCGCACGTCAAGGTACCACTGTGATACATATCTTGGTCTGAGGATCGCATAGGCGAGAAACCGACAGTTACCAAGCGCCATTGACTATGTCTACACTACCTGTATGCTAAACTTTGTTTAGTTTGATACTGGGTCATTATACACACAGTGAGGTTAAAACTCACCACACTAATGTATTGGTACCTGCTAGCTTAATATTTATTCCACCTGACGAGGTGCCCTAAAAAACTAAGCATAACTTTGATTTTTGGTACAAGGCCGAAGCATTGAACTCTATCTAGTAGCAACAAGGCTAGCTTACTAACCCTTATACCACGACAGGATGCCCACACAACCGTCACGATTTATTACATTCTCAGGAAAAGGTATAGACGTAAGTCTTAACCCGAGGGGGGGGGGCTATTTATGCTGCATCTTAGTAGGATATCCGGAAAGACTAAATTCCACCCGTATATTCCCCATTTCAGCACCAATATTTATTATTATTATTATTATTATTATTATTATTATTAGTATTATTATACAATAAGTACCCACAATCACACATTATGATTGTTTGTTTGTTTTGTTTTACGGTATATCAACCTCAGTGGGTCATTTAATGCCGATAAAGTTTTGAAATAAATCAATTCTTAATGGATAATACAATTTTTTCATAAATACATTTTTCTATTTAATCCATAGATGGGACCCTAACAGGTACTACCACTCCGGTTCAGAGTGGACCAGGGAGCAATGGTTATGAATGGGGTGCTCCACATTCCCCAAACCTCCAAAACTGGAACCTCACCATCAGATAGAGTTTAACATCATTCCCAGGACATGTAGACCCGCAGCCACCGCCTTCTAGCACCCATATGATAAAAAGGGGTTGGGGCTTGCCATAAGGGCAATAGGGTTGGGAAAATCATATAGGTCATTATGATTGTGTACTCTTCATATGAGTGTTCATTTGGAAGTTTGAAATATTCGAAGTAGCTATTTTTATCACATTATGCTCGTCTTCATTGTTCTTATACATCTAGATGACCCGTATTCCACATTTGTATGACTGGCAGAATATAATCAATCAATGAGGTTAGCTTCAGGGCGTCGCCCCCACAAATAGCAGCTTACCACCTCGTTCAAGAGGGATAGGGTCAGGTTTATTGCCTGATTAATGAAGGGGAATGTCGAAGAAGTTAAGCTATTTTTGGCACTGTCGTTAGCCATGCATTCGTGCACTTGAGGACCTCTGTTTAAAAAAAGATAACGATTGTGACGAACTCGCCTTTACTGAAAAAGCTAAAACAAATAAAACCTATTTTAAATTTTAGACTAATGCAACAGTATTAAAGTGTCCCACTATCATTGTTGTAAGGTAACTACAAAAAACATATACAGTGGTAATCCAAGAATCCGAATTTGATTTGTTCCAGGAAATTGGTTGGTTGGTTGGGTTTTACGGCATGTCAACCCCTTGGGTTATTTTATGCCGAATACTTCTATTGATAAAAAAAAAGTTTAATTCTGACAAAGTTTTGAAGTAATTTCATTTTTAATGGATAATACAATTTTGTTTATGAATTCTTTTCTATTTAACCCATAGATGGGATAAAATATTGGTGTTAATTAAAAAAAAAAAAGAACTGTACAAATCAAGGTAAAATAGTAATTGAAACATAAGAGACGCGTTGACTAATACTTCACATCCCTGTCGGCTGGGGTTTTAGAACACACCGACTGCACCTCTGTAGAGGGGTAAGACCCCCTTCCAATCGGGCCACCTGTTGTGGTGACCCATGATGCTTAATGATGGAACCCTGGTAGCTGAGCAGTTCATGACATGCAATACTCTACTTTAGATCTTACTTAAACTAGATGGGCGGTCAGAGAGACCCCCTCCGATTACTTGGCTGGTCACGTCAAGCATTAGCACCGATATGATTGTCCCAACCCTACTGTCCTTATGGCAACACCCTAACCCCTTTTATCACGAAAGTATTAGTGTCCTGAATATGATGTTAAACTGCATCTAATGTGGAAGTTCCAATTTTGGAGCTCTGGGGAGTGTGGAGTACCCCTTCCTCGCCATTACTCCAGGTCCACCTTGACACGGAGTGGTAGTACCTGTTAGGGTCCCATCTATGTGTTAAATAGATACAAAATATTCTAAAAAACTGAGTTTGAAAAAAATAGAATACCCAACAATGAATAAAACAAAATGTCGTCGGCATAGAATAATCCAACAAGGGTTGACATGCCGTAAAAACCAACAAACCAACCATCATCTGCTACATTATATATCAAGGTATATTTTCTTACAAACACGTGATTACAAGCAAGAATATGCGCCCTCAAGGCGTAAGTATCTAAGTTTTAACGTAATGAAATATATTAAATTAGAAAGACAAATGAAATTAAATAAGAACGCATATGCAAATATTACACTGATCATAATAATAATTTAATTGGTTTCTATATAAAATCGTTCATAGGATTGATTTTAATACGTTGAATAAAACAATAATATTAGAGATCAATAACACCAAGTAATTATTTATTAAACCCGGTTTTGTTAAAACCAGTATGCAAATCAACCACAACATATATTATGTAAACCAATATTTCTTTGTGATATATAAGACACATTGCAGGATTTTAAACGCACTAATAACATGAGCTGCTTTGAGGCAAATCTAACTCAGATTTTCATAGAGACCTCTTTAATAAATAAGATTTATTCTATGCATTAATGATTTTGACGATGACGATGAATTAGATATCCATTGATAAACTTATGCATTTCCTGAGGTATTGTGACGTGAGCAGTGACGTAGTTTCGGTTCGACTGACAGACGCCGAATCTCCATTATAATAAGATTCACAAAGCCTCTATTCTGTAACAGATACGTTCCATCCAATTATCAACGTGTGGATTTTTAAGGGTTATCTGATATCACTCACTTATCTTCTAACGGGTCTTTAAATACTTAATACGATGTAGTTAGTTTGTGAGGGGCCATTATGTGACAAGCATTTATGAGTAATTACCAACGTTTAATAGAAGTAAGGATGATTAAAGCTGAGCAATCTGCTTACGGATGAAATAAAATCAGACCTCATTTACATACGAGTCGACTCATAAACTTGTTCGGCTTCTGTTGTCGTAGCGGGATACAATGAGACTGATGATTCTATTTAGCAAAGAGTGAAGGATTCTAATTAGCATTTTTATCTCCGTTATCTCGAGAATTTGGGTAATAAAGAAAAAAAAAAGAAAAGAAAAAAAAATGACGTTCAGCGAGAACGCAAACCCCACAGATTATTAGTGAAATAGATCACTAATTAAGACTGAGCTTATTCTAGTAGAGACCGACCAAAGCGGAGTTTTACAGGTTTAAATTCAGAATTTTCCTTATCTTAAGCTGGTTGCCTAACCAAGGTTAAAGAGCCCAGTCTTCCCTACTATTTACCATAGCTGGAGGGAGAGTAGTTGGATTCATACCTTTCCCAAGAGTATTAGCGCTATGTGAACTGTAGCTGTTTCTAGGATTTGAACTCGGGTCGACAAGTCCATTTCCTACGACTCTAACCATTACACCACCCGCCTTCAGCATTCACTGGACTATAAATTTATTCATTCTCTAATTCACAGAAAAGATTAAGCTTATTGCTTAAAAATACAACAATAAAACAGGATAAAATCTCACGACGTTCACGTAGTCGAGCCTCAGTAAACAAGTATCTAACATGTGACGTGAAACTCATGTTTTTTTGAGTTTTTACCCGATATTATTTCACTCATTAGAGTCTTTCCCACCTGACGTAGCCGGTGGTTCACTGGAGGCTGAGTGACAGCAAGTCTCCTCGGGTTTCCAGGACTCTTCTGAGTATTCCAGCCGTTCTCAACAATGCTATAGTCTGGATGGTCTCGTTTCTTCCTCGGATTGCCAATTCATCAAGACTCTTTTCTATACCCCTGGGGATCGTTCCAAGGGCCCCAATTACAATTGGTACGACCTTCACCATCATGTTCCATAGTTTTCTCAGTTCTCTGGCAAGGTCCAGGTATTTGTCGATTTTTTCGCTCTCTTTCATTTTCACTCTGTGATCGGCCAGGACGGCAAAATCCACGAGATGACAAGTCTTCCTCTTCTTGTCAATCAAAACTAGGTTTGGTCTCCTGGCCGGGATTAGTGATCCGTCTGTACCTTATTATTATTATTATTATTATTATTATTTCCATTCCATTCATGTTTTTCACACCCACCTTAGCCAGCGGTTCGCTGGAGGCTGAATGATAGCAAGTCTCCTCAGATCTCCAGGACTCTACTAGTATTCTAGCTGATCTCAATACTGATTTAGTATGATATATTGATTTATTATAAACACAGTATTTATTAAGATCTATGTAGGTAGGTAGGTACTTACCAAACCCATTCACCACTGGTGGGATGTGACACAAGGTCGATATAAATATTATTATAGCGATCTTAATGCACACATTGGGAAGGCGTGGTTAGCCATAAACAGATTATCAGTAATATGGAAATCCGATCTCACTGTCAACAGTTCTTCCAGGCCGTAGTTGTATCAGTACTACTGTATGACTGCACCACTAATGAAACGCCTAGAGAATAAGCTAGATGGGAGCTGCACAAGAATACTGCGTGCAGTTGTGAAAACAGCACCCTACCAGAAGGCAGCCGTACGGCTACTTGACCCTAACACACAAACCATCCGAGTGAAACAAACATTGACCAGCTCTGTGCGGATACTGGATGCTGCACAGAGGACCTGTCAGGAGCAATGAATGATAGGGACGGTTGTCGAGAGATTGTCATAGATATCCGTAATTGTCATAGATATCCGCACGACGTAATGATGTCGCACCGACAAAACTCGGCGTGACAGTGGGGTTCGAGCAGAGGCAGGGCAGGCATACGCGGATGCATATCAAACACACAGTGTTACCAAAAGCCGCACGAACAGTTTCCCCGCATCCCCTGCGTTTTGGAGATATTACTTTTGGGATTACCCTAGTATATACATACTTTCAACAGTAACTGTTTAAAAAGAATTAAAAAAAATGAATAAAAAAAGAGAATAGTCGGATTACACCCAACACTGAGAAATCCACACGATATTGGTAAGTTTACATGATGTTCAACCGTGACATGCATGTTTTAAGGTGAATACCAATTGCAACGATCTGTGAAGTTTGCAATTCTATCTGTTCATGTTATCAGCAGTGCTCGGATCAAAACGATCATCAGTTCGAACACCTGCAATACTTCAAAATATTATTTGCTTTAATTTAGATTATAATACTTTATATATATATAAGTAATTAAAGTCGTATATATATATATATATATATATATATATATTATATATTACGTTTTTACTTAAAGGCACTTACAACGCATGTATCGTATAAAATTCGATACTTTTTCTTATAGAAAATGAACTTGACAAGTGTAATCCCGGCAAAGGATGGCTCGGTGTGTAGAATACCGTACAGACTGTTTCGACTTTATTAAGTCTCATCAGCGGTATATACTAACGATTTCCCTCCGACAGAAATCGAAACCGGGACTTCAGCAGACACAGTGAAACACTAGTGAATCACTTTATCGCCTCGGCCACAGTACACAGCTGACCATCCTAGCGAAATTAAGCTTGTCAAATGATACTACACGCCTCTACCATAATAGGTAAGGGGGCGTTATTGAGAGAATAATAACAACAAATAGACCGTATGCCCTTCGGCGAAGTGAATAAGATTTTTGGATGTTTGTTTATTTAGAAACGTTGCTGAATAAAGTATATATTAAATTTTTACTTGAAGGCACTTACAACGCATGTATCGCATAAAATTCGATACTTTTTCTTATAGAAAATGAACTTGACAAGTAAAGAAATAACAATAGACTTAGAGGATTAGCATTATAGTCTATTTCAGGGAGCTTAGACAAAGTGTCTAACTCTCCCGACTCATCAGATGCGAATGATGAATTCTTTATTACTTTAAAGGCATTTGAAAACAGATTTTTATTTTTTTATTTTTTGCTGTTGCAAAAAAAGGCGTTCTTTGGAATTCATATCACAGGACTATAAAATAAAAAAATAAAAAAAATAAAAATCTTAAACATGAGTTTATAAACAAAATTGTATTATCCATTAAAAATGAAATTATTTCAAAACTTTGTCGGCATTAAACATTTTTGAATACCAAATTACCAATAGAAGTATTCGGCATAAAATAACCCAAGGGGTTGACATGCCGTAAAACGCAACCAACCAACTGCTGGAGAAGCAAGTGACATTCATCAGTGGACACCTACACATGGACACACCAGTGTAGACCGACCAGTAAAAACTGACATCAATCAACTCTGATAGGGATGGGTGGAGAGAGAGAGAGAGAGAGAGAGAGAGAGAGAGAGAGAGAGAGAGAGAGAGAGAGAGTCATGGGAATCCGTGCTGTCACCACGATCTGATTTTGTCACGTAAGAGCTGCACAAGTATGCTACAACTATTAATTCATAAATGTATTATATTTTATGGTGTTTAATGCTTTAATTTTTACTTTTTATATATTTTAAAATCAGATATGAAAAATGGACAATATCCTCTTTCATTCGTTCAGCTAACACTTTTTAACGATTCTGTGAGAAGGAGGTGTCATTTAGTGTCGCAACCATATTGTGTCCTGACGCGTTAAGCCCTTGAAATTGACACTGTAGATGACTGCACGATAAGCGACCGTATCCATTTTCTCAATTACTTCTGACTCAAGTTTATTTGCTTTTTTTTCCAGAACTAATGCCATATCAAGTAAACGCCTAGGAGCCATACAACTGGAGTCTTTAACCGGAGGCACGCATTGTGTTGGCCTAATCTACAATTGAGAACATTTTTAGCAAGAGACTTGTTAGCGAGATCAATTAGCTAATTAGAAAATATACCAGGAATCCATGATAAAATTCTTTAACGAAAAAAAAATTAATGTTAAAAATTCTACTTTGATTCAGGAGATGATTACTCAAAATGTGCTACACAATCCTCAGATTGGAGAATTGTGAAAAGTGGTTGGGCAAACCATTCTATATTGTAACGTCTGTTCACGTGATTGAATGTTTTTACGTGAAACTTAAAGTCAAGAATATAACATGCTTAGGTATCAATGCATTCAGATATGAAAAATAATTTAATATAAAATACATTAAAATAATAATTAGAAATGAATAAATGAAATAGAATAGATAAATTATGATATAATTAATAATATAGACAAATACAAAAAGATATGGGATTTTTTTCTCCTTTTTTATATATAAACTAGCAAAAGTACCCAGTCCATGACAGGACTAAAAAAAAAAAAAAAAATAGGAACACCAGAGAGTGAGTGAGGAGAAAACAGGAGTAAGAGAGAAAATAAGAGGAAAATGACTTATAAAATTAAAAAAAACAAAAAAACACCGAGAATTTGTATAGTAGAATGTTTATTTTAGGAAAGTTTTTTTCTTTTTGTTTACATTTAAGAAGCAGATATAGCCAATAGCCAACGATTTAAAAAAAATATTAGCAGCAGCAGCTATGTCGATTAACGCAAATCGTTTGATTTTTGTGTAATTAATTAATTAATTATATCCCTTAATCAGTAAAATCCAGAAAACAAATTTGGTGTGTTTCTTAGTTATAAAGATGTCAAGGTGTAAGCAAGATTTTTTTTAATCTGAATAATATCTCGTTTCTGAGTTATAAGTAGACACGTACATATCAAACTTTCTTTTATATATATATATATTAAAAAATCTTGCATACACCTTGATATCCTTATAACAAAGAAACACACCAAATTTGTTTTGTGAATTTTACTGATTCTATATATATATATATATATATATAGAATCAGTAAAATTCACAAAACAAATTTGGTGTGTTTCTTTGTTATAAGGATATCAAGGTGTATGCAAGATTTTTTAATCTGAATAATATCACGTTCTGATACATACCAAACTTTCTATATAGAACCAGTAAAATTCAAAAAACAAATAGTTACAAGGATGTCAAGGTGTATGCAAGATTTTTTAATCTGAATAATATCTCATTTCTGAGTTATAAGTAGACACGTACATACCAAACTTTCTTTTATATATATATAGATGTGAATACTTTTGAGATAAACTGGTTATTTTATCACTTACTAGACGTAGAAACTAGTATCGCTAAAGATAATAAAATGGTACTGTTTTATACCGTAGTTTATGTTACATGAAAAGATAGTCCCAGAGAGGAAAAAGTTTATTTTTTAAAAGAAACAGATAATTCAAAACTTGCACAAGATACTACTTTAGTAGTTTTTTTCCTTCTCTATTTCATGAGGATTTAATTTTATCAAATTAAAGACTCGCAAAAATTCTTTAAAAAAATGTTAAATGTTTCAAAATGCATTACTTTAACTAGCAAGAATATGCACCCTCCGGGCGTAAGTATTTAAGTTTTAATGTAATGAAATATGTTAAATTAGAAAGTCTAACGAAATTAAATAAGAACGCAGATAAAACATTACATCTATTTTAATTATATTTTAATTGGTTTCTATATAAAATCATTCATAGGATTGATTTTAATATGTTGGAGAATAAAACAAGAATATTAGAGATTAATAACACCAAGTAATTATTTATTAAACCCAGCTTTGTTAAAACCAGTATGCAAATTAACCACAACATATATTATGTAAATCTTTATTCGTAGTGATATATAAGAAACATTGCAGGATTTTAAACGTGCTAACAACGTGGGCTGTCTTGAGGCAAATCTAACTCAAACTTTCTTTGAGACCTTGTTAATAGATAAGATATTCATTCTATTCTATGTATTAGTGATTTTCACTATAAATGAAATATTCATAGTTAAACTTACGCAATTCCTGAGGCGTAAGCAATAACGTATTTTAGGTCACAAAAACACACCGAATCTCCATTATAATAAGATATGAAAAAAGACAATAGAATTACATTGTCAAATATATTTTTCACGAATTATTATTTGTTTGAATCTCCTGGGCAACAGAAGAACCAGCACTAAAAAGACCGTGTTGTTGTTTTTAAAATTTCGCATGGTAAATATTCAATTCATGTTCCGTGAAATAAAGGTAAGCAATGCGTTTGAAAATGGAGGCACTTGTGGTGTAATGGTTATTGTCGTAGAAAATGGACACGGCTACCCAAGTTCAAATCCTGGACCAGGCTGCTTACATTTCACATTGCGCTAATACCCTTGGGAAAGGTATGCACTCAACTATTCTCCCTCCAGCTAGGGGTAAATAGTAGGGTAAACTGGACTCTTTAACATTGGTGAGATAACCAGTCTAGAAGAAGGAAAACTCTGAATTCAAACCTGTTGAACTCCGCTTAAGAAATTGGCCTTATGTACATCCTACCCGTTCGGAAGGGTTCGTAAATATATGCATATATGTTATTAGTTCAAATCCTGGACGTGGTAATTGCATTCACTTAGCGCTAATACTCTAGGGAAAGGTATGAATCCTACTCTCCCTCCAGCTATGGGTAAATAGGACAGACTGGGTTCTTTAACCTTGGTTAGGTAAGGAAAACTCTGAATCCAAACCTGTTAAACTCCGCTTAAGAAATTGACCTTGTGTCACATCCTACCCATTCGGAAGGGTTGGTAAATATATACATATATGTTATTAGTTCAAATCCTGGACGTGGTGATATATATATATATATATAATTTGAATAGAGGTAGACTTTACTAATTCCTTTACAGATAAAGGCTTACCAACCCTTCACTAAAAACATACAATTTTAGCTGTCAACCGTGTATAATATCAATTAATGTAAACACAATTTATGCAAATATGCAAATATTTATTCTATGTAAAACGTTCCGTTCCAATTATATGATAGCGGCGGGATCTAAAATATTAATATATAAATTCTTTTAGAATGTCTCATGTATGAGACGATGCCGCCTTTTCAGTTATTAACATTTAAAAATAAAGAAACAAAAATTAAATAAAAACCTTCAAAAAGTATTCAGATTGTAAGGAAAGATATGTCTCGATTAAAATGAATGCTATTTATTCAACCTGTTTGTGACGGATGCGATACAAATTTGCAAGTATGGGGGACAAGGACTAACAATTCAGACAAAAATAATATCTAGAGAGAAAGAAATCTCTTAAGCGTTATTCAATTTAATTTAAAAATGAAAGACAGAACGGAAGGAGGAGAAGAGAAGGAAGAGAAAGAGAGAGAGAGAGAGAGAGAGAGAGAGAGAGAGAAGAGAGAGAGAGAGAGAGAGAGAGAAAGAGAGAGAGAGAGAAACAAAGAGAAAGAAATGCAGAAAGAAAGAGAGAAACAAGAGAACAAAAGAGAGAGAAACAAAGAGAAAGAAATGCAGAAACAAAGAGAGAAACAAAGAGAAAGAAAGAGAGAGAGAAGAAACAAAGAGAAAGAAATGCAGAAAGAAAGAAAAAAGAGAAAGAAATGCTGAAAGAAAGAGAGAGAGAAGAAATGCTGAAAGAAAGAGAAGAGAGAAAGAAATGCTGAAAGAAAGAGAGAGAAAGAAATGCAGAAAGAAAGAAGAAAGAGAAAGGAAGAGAGAGAAAGAAAGAAAAAGAAAGAGAGAAAGAAAGAAAGAGAAGAAGAAGAGAAGAAAGAGAAAAGAAGAGAGAGAAAGAAAAGAAAAGAAGAGAGAAGAAAGAAGAGAGAGAAAGAAGAACGAAAGAAGAGAGAGAAAGGAAGAGAGAAAGGAAGAGAGAGAAAGAAAGAGAAAGGAAGAGAGAGAGAAGAAAGAGAAAGAGAAAAGAAGAAAGAGAAGAGAGAGAAAGAAAGAGAAATGCAGAAAGAAGGAGAAAGGAAAAGAGAGAAAGAAAGAGAAAGAAGAGAGAGAAAGAAGAGAAAGAGAGATGCAGAAAGAAAGAAAAAGGAAGAGAGAGAGAGAAATGCAGAAAGAAAGAGAAAGGAAGAGAGAGAAAGAAAGAGAAATAGAAATGCAGAAAGAAAGAGAAAGGAAGAGAAAGGAAGAAAGAAAAAGAAAGAGAAAGAAAGAAAATAAAAAAGACAAAATGAAAGAAAGAGAAAGAGAAAGAAATGCAGAAAGAAAGAGAAAGGACACAAAGAAAAGGAAAGAAAGTTTTCATGTACGGGTAAAAGGTTAACGAGAACACGTGTGTTATGTTAGCTCCATTTTTATTCAAACGGAAATTGTCTTGTTTTCTTGTTCCGATCCGGATGTGTTGCCTCTTATGACTCCAAGGGAGTTAATTGTGTATTAGTATAATTTATGTATACACATAAAACAGACGGGACACATTACGCGAAATATAAATTGGGCAGTGTTATTCGCAGACAGGTGGCTATCAGTTTAATCTCACATTATACACAGCGGAACAGCAAGATAATTGGTAGAAACAGAGTTCACTCTTCATGGCTTGTGAGATCAGAACGTAAACAATTTTATAATTACTAGTTTTTTCTTTTCTTTTTTTTTTTCAACAGTTAACTTTGATATACGGACCGCATTCAGGGGTTACCTAGTAAAACTAATTGATTGATTTTAAAGGCATGTCAAACCGACTGAGGTTATTCTATGCCCAGATGTTAGTGAATTGTGTTAATTACGTTTATATTTAAATCTATTGTGTAGTTGTTACTTAAGATATTTTTTAATCCCAGTTACGATATCAATTATCCATCTAATACGAATAATTTGCACACAGTTATTTGGTTTCAAGTATTCTTATCGAAATGAATTTAATGGCATATCAACCTCTTGGTTTATTTTGTGCCTAAGGTTAGGGAATTGTGTACATTATACTTTTATATCAACATTTTTGTTTCACAGTTATTTGGTTTCAAGTATTCTTATCTAATGGAATTCAATGGCATATCAATCTGACTAGGGTTATTTTATGCCTATATTTCAGGCAAATATGTACATTTATGTTAATATTTTTTTGTTTCTTAAGATATTTTTGTACAGTTATATCATATATACCTATCTAGCACAAATACTTAGTAGACCCTGTTAGGGTCCCATCTAAGTCGACCTGGGAGTAATGGCAATGGAGTCGACCAGGGAGTAATGGCAATGAAGAGATACTACATATCCTGTAAGAGACTAGCTATCAATGTCTTGCATGTTGATTAAAGTGACTATTTAGTGATAGTTAATGATCACATCTAAATCGTTAAATTATAAAATGGCGATTTTTTCGCATATTCTGCCATAAGATATATCTTTTAAAATCTCACGTAGAGTAACGGTTAGCAAGCTCGATAAACAGACCATTGTTAGCTAGTTCATTCCTCACTGGATGCCCCATAAATCTAGTCTCGTGCCACAACTAAGGTAGCTTAGTAAATAACTATTTATATATATTTACCAACCCCTCTGCATGAGTAGAATGTGACCCAAGGTCAATTTCTCAAGCGGTTTGCTTTGGTTTGTTTTATTTAACAGCATAGGTGGGTCATTTGATGCTGACAAAGTTTTGAAATAAATTCATTCTTAATGGATACTCAAATTTTTTTATAAATACATTTTACTATTTAACTCATAGATGGACCCTAACAGGTACTACCACTCCGGATCAGAGTGGACCTGGGAGTTCTTAAACGGAGTTTAACAAGTTTGAATTCAGTGTTTTACTTCTCATAGACTGGTTGCCTAGACAAGGTTAAAGTCCGTCCTACTATTTACCTATACCTGGAGAGAGAGAGAGAGAGAGAGAGAGAGAGAGAGAGAGAGAGAGTAGTTGGATGCATCTCTTTCTCAAGGGTATCAGTACTATGTGAAAGGCAAACAGCCTCGTCTAGGATTTGAACTCGGGTCAATGAGTTCCATTTCCTATGACCCTATCCATTACGCAACGCCCCCCTCCAATCAAAATAAATAACTATATATCTTCCTCTGAGAGTCAGAGGAGACCCTATTTTTTTATTGTGGTAGATCCCAGGTGTACGTACCCCATCAAATTGTCATTTAGGGGTGTCTTAGATACCACTGATCGACCTTGACCCTATTGGTACATCTGCATCGTGACACTCACTTGACATTTCTCGTTAGATAGCTGAAGAGTTTCAAAACCGGCTCGGAATTTTACATCTTTCTTTTATCCTAATTACCCGAAGAAATAGACAGAGAAAAAGAGCGAACGTAAAACAGAAAAAAAAAAGAAAGAGTTCTGTTTGCTAACGCCTCTCATTTGTCTGACGTCGAATTCAGCCTCAACAGCAGGTAATTAATGTCATTGTGTTGACTGTAAAAGTCTACTACACCTGGTTATTCTAGCCTGACATCTGGAAGTAGAACAGATTTTTTAACAACAAAACCGCTGTTCGTAGAAAGATATTTTGCCTTTCAGCATTGATATCGGGTTTGGAATTTCGTGCGAAAACGTTTCAGTGCACACTGTACAAAAACAAAACACCAATTCTTTTGAATTATTTTTCCGTGTAAATATATATGCAACACAAAAACGAAATCATTTCTCTAATTAATTTATATTTCTTCTTTTTCCTTGTTTTCTAATTTTTAATTCTATGTACATTCTAAGATTGATAATGATGGGATATGTCAATGATTAAAAAGAAAACATTTTATATTTACAACTCAGCCACTAAATACTTTGGCCGACTTCTGATTTAGGTCGGAAAAATTAAAACGGAAAGTTGTTGGTGGTACCCAATGACAGTTTAACTACAGTCTATGAATTAACATTTTGCGAATTGGATTACGGTTTTAGGGGATTAAGGTTATTTTTAATTACGTATTGCTTAAAAAAATAAACACCAAAAAACCCAAATTAATATACATTTAATTAACCATTGAAATTAATTATTGAATCTATTATTGAGACAGTTGTTTGTATTAGTATTGCAATGTATAATTTCAATTAAACTTAGTTTAAAAAAATATTTTTCAACATTAAATGTATAGTAATTTGTTTTTTTGGTGTTTATTTTTTTAAGCAATACGTAATTAAAAACAACCTTAATCCCCTAAAACCGTAACCCAATTCGCAAAATGTTAATTCATAGACTGTGGTTAAACTGTCATTGGGTACCAACAAAAAACTTTCCATTTTAATTTTCCGACCTAAATCAGAAGTCAGCCAATATTTTACCATATTTCTAATGTTTGTTCTATGGGTCAAGTTTTATTACATAATTTTAATCACCCTGCATTGGGTTTCTGGTCCCCCCTCTACTCCTACTCACTTCGAAAATTATCTAAATAAAATATTGAAGTCACATGATTCCAGCTAGAGGGGACAGTCCACAGCGGGCAACACTTTGTGTCTGCTGCATAAGCCGCTATTGAAATTGTTGAGGTGCGTAGTGTAATGGTTACAGTCGTAGGATAAAGACACGGCAAAACGGGTTCAAATCCTGGACAAGGCTGTTTGAATTTCACATAACGCTAATACCGTTGGGAAAAGTATGAATCCAACTACTTTCCTTCCAACTATGGTTAAATAGTAGGGCGGAATGGACTCTTTAACCTTGGTTAGGCAACTGGCATAGGAGAAAGAAAACCCCGAATTCAAATCTGTTAAACTCGATTTAAGAAATTTACCTTGTTACATCCTGCTCGTGAAAAGCGGTTGGTATATATATATGTATGTTCTTGCCCTGATGAGCTACTAAGCGAAAATGTTTGTAGGTATATCTGACTCATTAGGTTTAACTTTATTATTTGCTCTACTTGGGTATTGAGCACTTTTTACTTTTTAGCTTTAGATAATCCTTGCGGTTATATATATATATATATATATATATATATACACATACATACAAACATTTTTGGTACAGGCAAATTTATATAGTATATTGAGGGTTATCATAGTGATCACCATGATGTCAATGGACGGAAGACTAAGGAGGAATGAAAGGAATAGAAAAAAGTGTTTATTGATAAACCAAGGGTCCTTTCGTCCGGTGCTTTTCAAGTTTTACACCTGGAATCGATTAAAAGTCAAGTTGTAAATTAATTACGACATGAATGGATATATATATATATATATATATATATATATATATATAAGCCTGTATTGAAATAAAATTGCTAGGACCTCCGACAGAAAGTTTCCTCCGGGCTGTTAGATAATCTTACATCTTATACTCAACCTCTTAGCTGGTTGGATATTCTATTCTTCTATCTGCCTCGATTCCTTTCTTCTAATAACCTTCTTCTAGAGTTTGTCTTTCTGTCTCCATCTTTTGTTCTTCGAAATGAACGCAAGACCTAGTATATTTTAGACGTCTTTATTTCAAAACCCAAGTTATAACAGTTTGTGTGGAGAGAAATAGCTCACAGGAGCGTTCGTTTCACTCGGTCACCCAAGTAACTGATTCTGGGACTCGTTCTCACGATCTGACTGACCAATGAAGACAGAAAAAAAAGGTCAGCTAAAGGTGAAATGGTTATTTCCTATAATTTCAACATAAACAAAGGGGAACCACTCTTGACTGATAAATTATTTATTGATCTACTAGGAAAAAAGAAGACGGGGTTAGGGTTAGTTTAATGGGGAAATAAATAATTTATCAGTCAAGAGTGGTTCCCTTTGTTTATGTTGGACTTATAGGAAATAACCGGTGAAGTCTTGTCTAACATTTTACAGGTATTTTCCATGACTCTTCTAAGTGAATTACCGGTTACATTTTGAATTCTACACTACCTTACATAATTAATAGGTCACCTATTAATTATGTAACACAGAAGTGAAGTACTCGTTGAGTTTGACGGAACTGCATCCCCACCGCACAACAAAATATCAGACTCACTGACACATTACCTATGCCACTGATTCGGCTAGTTTTTTTTTGGCGGGGGGGGGGGGGTAGACATCCCATCATGTTGCAATAGTTAGCAACTAGTCTCGTAGATCCATTAATACTGAAAAGCGATTTTGATCCCTGCTGGATGCTCCATACTTGTGTACATTACGTACATATCTAGATATTTTGTCTAGTTCTTTCTTAATAGTTTCTTGCCTACTATCATGATATCAAGTCTTACTATCTCAATCAATCAATCAATCTTTGCTGTCCATCATCGGATACCGATGATGACACCACGCGAAACATTTTCCTCCAATTTAATCTGTCTCTGGTTGCGTCCTGTCAACTGCCTATGGGGATGTCTAAGACGTTCAGGTTTCTCTTGACGTTGTCTTTGTACCTGAGCTTTGGTCTACCGACTCCACGCGATCCCCGCCTCAGTTGAGAGTACAGAATCTGCTTTGGTAGTCTGTCATCCCCAAGTCTGTTTAAGTGGCCAGCTCATCTCAGGGGATGCCGGACAAGTATTTCGTGCATGCCAGGGAGTTCAGTTCTCTTGAGGATGGTCCTGTTTGAAACATGTTGCCACCACTTGACATTTAATATACTGCGCAAGTATATTACTGTTATGATATCAAGCATTACTATCTAACAAATAATTTGACCCATAGGTGGGACCCAAACAGGTACTACTAAATTGGGTCGGATTGGACCAGGGACTAATGGTAATGAAGAGGTACTCCATATCCTATGAGAGAATATGATATTTTTTATATAAATCATTTTGATAATTTAAATTACTTCACGATCTTATTTCTTCTTATACAAAAGAAAACGAAAACGACTGGAAATTTAATATTGACAACAAAATTAAAATTTACAAATTCTCGTTATTCCTATCGTAACAGGCAACCCCCAAATGAATCACAGTATATTTCCCCAAAACCTCTGCACCAGCAGGATACAACACAAGGTAAACATTTTAAGCGGTGTTTAACAGTTTTTTCTCTCCTAGACCGGTTGTCATACCGAGGTTAAAGAATCCACCTTGTCCTATTTTATCTATAACTAGAAAAAGGAGAATTGAATGCATACCTTTCCCAAGGGTATCAGCTCTATGACAATGCAAACAGACACACCCCGGATTTGAACACAGATGACCGTGTCCATTTCCTAAGACGATAACCATTACAAAATGAACACCTCAATGATAAAAATAATATTGTCACATAATAGATTGGCGTAGTATATTTTAGAATAGTGTAAAAACGTAGGGTCATCTAAGTCTGATTGATGGGCGATGACCCCAGATATCGTGTGAGACAGTGGTTGTCTTGGGACGAAAGTTTAGAAACCAAATAAGTTGATTCTTGTCAACGGGAGTAGATCGTTCTACACTGTTTTAATTCACCGTCGATATGGATAAAAGAAGTCGTCGTAAAAAACATAAAAATATGGTTTCGTTATTGTTTATGTTACGTGAGAAGAATATGAAACTACGAATGACGACGAGAAGCGACACGAAAACGGTACGACACGAAAACGACAACATGGGTGATGAAAATAGACATACACAATGACAAAAGAGCAAAGTGCGGAGATGGGCGCCGGTCGATAATGAATATAGTTAAGAAGCAAATAGAAGAACGAATACAAAGAAGAATGTAACAATATTTATAAAAAAAAAAAAACAATATCTAACAATTCACTCACACACAAACAAAATTAAGAAAATAAAACAAATCATAAAACCATTCCTAAATCAGGTGGATATGAAACAAAGTAAGTAAAGTTGTCGGGGCAGTCTAATGTCGGTATCATCCAGACAGCGAGGGAGTCTATCCCCTTTTCACAAGCGCTAGACCAAGGAGATTATTTTAGCATCTGAGGAGGAGCGCCACACCAACCATCAGCTCCTCACTTTACCGCACAGATCCTTGTGCTACTCATACGCTGAGTTATCGAACCAAGAACCTTGTGATTCCTAGCCGAACACTCTACCGACTGAGCTAAACCAGCCCTGCAAAATTTACCACAAAACTAAATGATATGCAAATGAAAACAATTATGGGTTATTTAATGCTGAAATCTGATTCATTTGATTGTAATAAATTATCTTTCCAATGTTCCATTGCACTTATTTATCTATAATCATTTGACTGTACACAGTTGTATGGTTTCAAGTATTCTTATCTAATACAAATAACATATACAATTGTATTTCTATTTAATGTTAATTACACTGGTTTACAAAAAAATATTTTTTGTCTGAGGCAAGAATGTGAATAGGTGTTTTTTTTTTTACTAATTTGGGTGTGCTGAATTCAAATTTATAAACAGTTTTGCTCTATCACCTCTAGTTTTCTGTCTTTTAAATAGTCTCATTTTAGTATATACAGAGTATATACGTGCTTATTTCAACAGTTGCAGCAGCTTATTACAGATAAAACAGGATAGCTAAATAAAATTGACGGAATAAATATACTTGGATGACACAATTCATAGTACCGCTGACAGAAATTTCTTAGATGATCTGCTGACTGCCAGTGCTCTACTGGCTGTTGATTGAGACGTGTTGGCTACGCTTAACTGCCAAAATCCGTCTTGATATATAGCTATATATATATATATATATATAATGTAATGCTATCACTTACATTTATTGCATAATAACTAAAAAGAAGACATAAGTCACACAATATTAGAAATTAACCCTGAATGCATCTACGCCTTTATGTACAGTATGTGTACAAAATGTACAGTATGCATATCTAAAAAAACCCTTTTGGTCAGAGTAGACCAGGAAGTAATAGCAAGGACGGAATACTCCACATTCTCCAGAACTCCAGTCTCACCATTAAATGCAGTTTAGTGTCATATCCAGGATATCGCTTTAGATGTGGGAGGTTACCTATCTTCAAAGCATAAAGAGTATAAGAGTTCCCCAGAAATGATACCATCTATATGTATGTAGTGTATGTATAAGTCACACAACCTGAGTATTATAATGGGGTGAGTCAAAAGTTGTGTTAATCTGCGGTACAATTTGTTAGCTACTGATGCTTTTGCTGAAATCGTGAAGGTGACTAACCACACTGGAGTGTAAGATGCCGAGCTTATTTGGATTTAGGTCTATCTGACCTTATCTGATCGCAGAGGTTCTTGTAGCCAAAAGTTAAGTTTCTTCAGCCATCTGGTAATTGTACTTTAATTACACATTCACCTTTCGTACCACAAATATTTTGAGGTTTCATAGCCCAGTTTGAACTCGTAAAATATAAGTTCCCTAATTAGACTACATTGCACGTTCATTGGTGGAGTTTTCAAATCGCGTGCACACACACACGCACACACACACACACACACAGAGTGAATGAATACACTAATTAAAAACAATACAAAGATCTCTTAACAGAATATTATATATCGCAGAGTACTCAAGATGGTTAATAATCTTAACGCACAGAAACGAAAACGATCATAATTTCCCTACTTTACCGCACAGATCAAAGCTGTACTACTCACGCGCTGAGTTGTCGAGTGACGGTATCGAACCTGGAACCTTGAGATTTCGAAGCGGATGCTCAACCGACTGAGTTACACTTATAAAATAAGTAAACACTAAGACCTGGAAATAGAAATTGAAAAAAAAGGGACACCCTAAAACTACCACCGTGCCAGTAATAGTGGGAGACCTAAGTATAATCAAGAAAGAGGCAGATACACATTAACTAGATACCTAGCAGTCACTGTCAATATGGAGTTCAAAGATTGTACTTTGCGGCACTGCTCTTCTCCATAAGAGAGTACTATCAATGGGAGTGGAAAAGTAGCACTCAAAAGAGACAGCCTTCTCAATACATAGAATGCATATAAGCCCTTCCTTCCCTCACCCTCATTATTGCATTGCAGTCTCGGAAGACTATATAGTTCTTGTGCCCTCACCCTAGGTCTTGGGCAATGGCCCAATAAAGGATTGTAAGAAACCACAAGTATAGCTTATAATTAAATACATAAGAACAACAACAGATGTTCAAATTTTACGCCCTGTGATCACCTCATATAAATAAAATACCATCGGGAGGAAGGAAAGGAGGAAAGAACACACTAACAGCCAGAGAGAAAAAAGAAAAGCAAATATTGATTCAATGGAAGAAAGGGGGAAAGAGAAACGAATATATATATATATATATATATATATATATATAATAAAGATATAAAGATAATCTACTGAGTCAGACCTACTATTAGTTTCGCATAAAGCTCTTCAGGGCTAAAATCTGACTAAAGAAGAAAAAGGAGCAAGACCAATAAATACTACTAACCACAGTAATCATTTAAATTAGCAAAACCATACTGACCAATAAAAACACAGAACGCTATAAGTTTATTGTTTAATTAAAAAATATTTAATTTCTATATTAACTGATTTTTTTTTTTTTTAATTTTTATATTATTTAGAATTAAGCAGATTTGAAACAATTAAATAAGTGTAAGCACCTCGTCGTCATTCTCATCCCCTCAACTAAATGGAACCCAGCACGCCAACGATTGTCCATCTCTTTGCCCGTAGTTAAACGATTCATCGATACGACTAAATCTAGGGAGACGGGGTTTATTCATTAAACCTCGACATCCCGAAACCCATCATGGGAGAAGCAGCAAATGAATTAGGGGATTGGGCATGACTCCCGTTGCTGGTACATATGCCAATATACCTTTCCCCTGTTGCTACCAAACCCCTGAGGACAAGGGGGTTAATTTCCACTGCTGCCACTACCCCCATTATATGGCGAGCAATCAGAAAGGCACACGTTTAAAACGGTCGGGATGCATCCCTTTATTCGAACGGGGTTTTTCTTATACCCAAGGAAGCAACACCACGTATGCTTAAACAAGCAAATTACGAACAATGTTGGCAAAGTCAGGGAAATGAAAACAACTAAAGAGCGCTCACCCACACTAAATCCATAAAAGTTAACAACTACGGAGAAGCCATGTTTTTTTATGCATACAACTGTTTAGAACTTCTAATCTTCGGTTTAAAATTTCTCTATTATTAGGGAAAGTTACAATATATATATATATATATATTATATATATATTATTGTAGAAAATTTTGTAGAAATATATACATATATATATTAGTTGTAGAAACACGTTTTTCTCATTACCACGGTTTCGGTGTGCAAGGTACACCTTCTTCAGGGGAACTAAACAGGCTTGGCCGCTACATTTTTTATATACTTGCCCGCATTAAAAACAGTCTGGTTTTCGCTTCTATTATTTTGATTACTCTTTTAATTATTTTGTATAAACTTTAGTTTCAAAATGTAATCATTATTTCGGTATTATTTTCTTTGAAATTAAAAGAAACTTTTTTTCTAGAACTATTAATGCTCTATATTTTGTGAAATATATTGAGCACTTCTTGGATCAACTACTAATGCTACAATAGTGAAAACGTAGGAGTAAGAATATACGAGAGAGAGAGAGAGAGAGAGAGAGAGAGAGAGAGAGAGAGAGAGAGAGGGGGGGTGATATTTCAGAAAATTTTTCGAAAGCTAACCAATTATTCAATTTTAATAAAATAATCGGTACTAATTCAATAAAAGATGAAAATAACAAAACATTAAATACTAACCGGTTTTTATTACAATTATTTATGTGTAATGAAGCGAAAAATGAATAATAATAATATTATCAACAAAATAATTCACACAACAATTATGATACAAACGAATATAACTTAAACGATGAGTTTGTATTTTTTCACTTAAAGTTTTCTCTGTAATTTAAAAAAATCAAAACAAGAAAGACAACACTTAGGACAAGTGGAATTTCCGTAGATGCTGCTGCTCTGGGACTTTGAGATAAAAATGGATCACTTTATCCCCGCAAGAAGACCAGACTTGGTGTTGATTAACAAAAAAGAAAGAACTTGTCAACTGGTGGATTTTGCAGTTCAGCAGATCACAGGGTGAAGCTGAAGGATAATGAAAAAAATGGATAAATACCTGGACCTTGCCAGAGAACTGAAAAAGTTATGGAATATGAAAGTCAAAGTTACACCAATTGTTGTTGGTGCACTTGGAACGGTCCCAAAAATATTGGAAAAAAGTTTGGAAAATCTGGGAATCAGAGGGAGAATCGAGACCATCCAGAATACTGCATTGCTGCAATTTGCCAGAATACTCAGAAGAGTCCTCGAGAACTGAGGTTGTTGTCACTCAGACTCCAGTGAAAGGCCATCAGCTAATGGTGATGTGAAAAAACTCAAAAGGAGTGAACAATAATCTATATATCAATACTTTTGTTCCTTAATCTTCCGACCGTTATCATCTGGTCACACTTTCTGGTTAAAATGAGACAGTCCAAACCGTCCAAAATGAAATGCAAATATGTAAATACTGATTATCATGTGCTGCTTATCTGTAAAATTCTTATTTTTTATGAATGTTGTTACCTCAGGCAAATAATGGACAACTCCTATTTTATTAGAAAGAAAGAAAGGAAAGAAAAATGACATATACACCGAAATAGAATAAGAAAGAAAGAGAGTAGGGGAAAGATAGATAGATAGATAGATAGATAGAGAGAGAGAGAGAGAGAGAGATCATGGAAGTTTCAATTGAACATAAGGAAAAATTGAAAAGTAAAGAAAGAAAAAAAGTGAGAAAGTTAAATCAAGATTATTATATTTTTTTACATATTGAATTTATGTAATAGCTCTTAATTAAACATATCAAACGTTGTAATAATTGAATTATCATACTGTGGTATATCCACAGGTTTTGCTAATAATATTAATAGAAATATCAGAAACCTAAAATGCATAACGTAAAAGTTACGTATTGTGAATAAAATCCAGTCACATTGAATGTGACAGATGTTTTTTTATTTGGTTCCTCCTATTGATCTAAAACTAATCTATACTTACTGATATTGATTAAAATATTTTATTGATTTAAGGTTTGGTTTAGTGTATTTTACGGCATGTCAAACGTTGTTGGGTTATTTTATGCCATCATCATCATTATCATCATGTCAGCAGCGCGGATATCCATGACAATCTCTCGCCAACAGTCCCTATCATTCATTGACTTCGGGAAGTTCTCTGCACAGCATGCAGTATCCACACAGAGCAAGTATATATCATTTTATATCAATGGGAAGAAGATATGCTGTCTCAAGAATGAACAGGTGACTCCACTGGCCAAAGAGCTCTACAGGGTGTCCCCAAAGTATTGAAAAAGTTTTAAAATTGAATATTAATAACTAACATTGACAAAATCTTGTCATAAAAAAAAAACATATAAAAATTCAACTCTAAAAAGTTTAATATTGATGTATTTTTTAAAAAATTATTCCACTTCAAAATGATCGCCATTTTTGTTGATACATTGTCAACCTAGTGGGACTTTATGGACACCCTGTAGAACTGGAAGAAGGAAACAGCATTCAGTAATGAACCTCAAGTTCTGAAGAGTGTGGAGTCCCCTCGTCGTAGCTATTACTCCCAGACCCACTCTCACCATCTGTTAGGGCCACATCTATTGGTCTGTGAGATCATGTTTTGGGCTACATTAATACATGGGCTCCTCATGTGATGTAATGGTTAGCAAGCGAGATTAGCAGACTGTTGTTAGTGAGTTCGATTCTCACTGTGTGTCCCATACTTCTACCCTCGTAACACGACTAAACTAAGCTTGTTGGATCGGTTTAGCTCAGTCCGTAGAGTGTTCGGCTAGGAATCACATGGTTCATGGTTCGGTTCCGGCCCTCGCCAACAGTATATGAGTAGCACATGGATACGTGCGGTAAAGTGAGGAGCTGATGGTAGGAGTGGCGCTCCATCTCAGACGCCCAAACAATCTTCTGGTCTAGCACTAGTGAAAAAGGGATAGTCTTCCTCGCTGTCTGGCTGATACCGACATTAGGCCGCCCCGACGACTTTTTTTTAATACATTGTCTATTAAAACATACATATTTCAATAAGGAATGAAATGTTTATTTTTAAAATTGCAAAGATACATTTTTGTATCGTATAGAATTAGACTGACACCGATATAGATTAACCCAACAAGGGTTGACATGCCATAAAACCAACCATCCAACCAACACGTAACTAATCAGCAAGCCCAAGATTGTTGAATTATTGATCCAAAACCATGTACATACAAAGCAGTTGTCCATGATCATATTGATGCTTCTGTTTAGGAAGAAGTAAAGTATTGTATTTAGTGTTTCATTGTTATCTTCACTATATCAAACATATGAATAATTAAAAAATGACATTCAGTGCGGATACAGACCTTAAAAAATTATCATTCAGTTTCAGGTTAAGTTGTAAATTGCTTTATTATTTAAGTTAGAGTTCCAATAAAAAACAGTCTCGCTATAATGTGCTTTAAATGGATTACACCTACATACATGAATTCAAACACAAGTATTATAGTCATATATTGAATTGGTGATGAGGCAATTGAGATTTTTCAGGATTTTCCCACTGGTAATTTAAACAGTGAATAAACACGGAATACTTAATGCAAAAGCAGATAATATACGGAGCAAAAAAAAAAAAATCTATGCGGACAAAAAATCGAAGGGTAAATGAATTGTATATTCAGATTCATTGAGATGATAATGACATTGTGCCTCGGGATTGTGAGTGCGAGATTTTCATACGGTCGAGAGTTGCATAAAACTTCAAGGTAAGGCGCCTCGCTAGGGGACGGGGGGCAATGGTTAGTGAGTTAAACAAGCAGAACATTACTAGTCAATTTGATTCTCACTGTGCGCTCCATACTTCTGGCCTTGTACCACAACTAAGCTAAGTTTAGTAAGATGTTATACCTATAACCAAAAGTTACCAATTATTGACAGGAAGTGTGAGACCCAATACACTCAAAAAAGGAAATGCGGGGCCCCAACTAGAAAATTCTTATTGGGGGACCCTTGACCCTACAAAATCATTTCAAAGTCAATTGTTTTTGTAATGTCAGTTTCTGTAGATATCATCGCTAAATTGCTTAATCTCTTGTAAAATCGGTGACCGTAGGTATGTTTTAATCATAGTTTTGAAAAAGTTCCATGTGCGCGCGAAGCCCAGTTTGTACAAATCTGTTTAATTGGTCTAAAACCGAGTCAACAAATACATTCATTAATTCTTTATATATATATATATATATATATATATATATATATATATATAGTGTATTTGTCGTATATTCACAAGTAAAAAGTACTCAAATCAAGTTGATAGAGGTCATGGTAGCGGGATTAAGATGTCAACGGCGCTTGGTTACTGACAATTTCTCGCCTATGTGATTTTCAAATCACAGACTACAAACTGTCAGTAACCAAGCGCCATTCCCTTAATATCCACGGCACCCTAACTATATATATATATATATATGTATATATATATATATATATATATATATATATATATATACAAGTAAGTAAGGTCATCGGGGCGGTCTAATGTCGGTATCAGCCTATCAGCGAGGGAGTCTATCCCCTTTTCACTAGCACTACTCGCTAGACAAAAGAGATTGTTTTTGCGTCTGAGTTGGAGCACCATTCCTGCCACCAGCTCCTTAATTTACCGCACAAATCCCTCTGCTACTCATACGCTGAGTTGTCGAGGACCGGTATCGAACTAGGAACCTTGTGGTTTCTAGCCGAACGCTCTACCGACTGAGCTAACCCGGCCCTTATATATATATATATATATATATATATATATATATGTTGTGTGTGTGTGTGTGTGTGTGACATGACTGAACAGAAAGCTCATTATGTTGCGAAAAAAAATTTCATTATTAAAGATATAGTATCGCCCATAAATAAGTACACCCCTAAAACCTCATTTTTCTAAAAGGTTAATTTTTTTCAAAACCAAAATACTTAGATCATATTTCTAGTGAAACATCATTAAACCAAAACGAATATCATTAAGTATTATTCATTATCAAACTCTACAGCATTGAAACACTGTAACCAACAATGAAATTGAAACTTGTCTGCAAACCAAAATTTCGTAAATATATACAAGGAATGTGTTTGTTTTTGAACTGTTAAAAATTAATGTTTTTTGTTTTGGGTTCAATGTTCGTGAATTTGGTAATAAATAATACATTAAAAAATATCCGTTTTTATTTAATGTTCCTCTATAAATAAAAAAAGTTTATATGCACGTATTTTATAGATACAGGATAAGCAAAAGTTATAGGATTGTTACACAATAAAAGTCATTATTGTATCTTAAAAAATTGACCAATCTTAAAATTAATATTGACTGTCATTTATTTCTATCCATCCATGGAGTAATGGCGGATACCATAGTTAGGGGCCGGGTTAGCTCAGTCGGTAGAGCGTTCGGTTAGAAACCACAAGGTTCCTAGTTCGATACCGGTACCCGCCAACTCAGCGTATGAGTAGCACAGGGATCTGTGCGGTAAAGTAAGGAGCTGATGGTATGTGTGGCGCTCCACCCAGACGCTAAAATAATCTCCTTGGTCTAGCGCAAGTGAAAAGGGGATAGACTCCCTCGCTGATTGGCTGATACCGACTTTAGGCCGCACCGACGACTTTACTTACTTTTACTATAGTTAAAAGTGCCAAGTTAAAGTGTATTATCAGGTTCGGCTGATCAATAACGTCCATGGTTATGAATTATCGACTATCAGATATGAAATTAGGTTATATACCGAGGTACTATGAACTTTTATTTTATTCATATTTTGTGGGGAATACCCCCGGTCGACATATGGCTTGCTGGATGCAATAAATAGTAAACATACATTTATACGTGTGTCATATATATATATATATATATATATATATATATATATATTAGTAATTTGAAGGCAAATACAATGCGTATGAAAAATAATAAATAATTATATATATATATATATATATAGATAAAAAAAGTGATTAGACAAACAGGAATATTTCTTTTATGTCATTTATTTTTCAATTGTTCTCAACCTTAGGTCAACGTCAAGAGAAAATTTCTTGTGAAAGAAATTTTTTTCAGAAAGTTTTTTAAAAGTTTTCAAAGTGTTTGTCAAGCCACAAAAATAGGACGGAAAATGTATTGGTAAAAGTGGCAACTCCATTTGTTCAGGGAAAACCACCTTCTGCTTAAATTCGTTTGGATTGTTTTTTTTTCTTCTAAGTATGATGATTATTCGAAGGTATATATAAGAAAGTGAAAAATACTGGAAAAATAAATACACAAGAGAGAAAAGTAATAGCAAAAAAAATGATCACAAATTACATCTATACTCATGTATAAGTCGGATTTTTAAGGCTTAATTTTAAGACAAAAAAAACCCATTGGTGTCGACCTATACATGATCAATAATTTTTATCATTTTAAAATTCATACATAGTACAGAATAAAACCTTAGCTTTAAAATCAATCTAATAAATGAATTATTCCATGATCATCTCCCTCTCATATATATATATATATATATATATATATATATATTAGATGTTCAAATTCTAGGCGGTTGATTTTTCCAGCGCCAACTTACTCTTTTGTAAGTTTCTGGGTTGGTTCACTAAGCGCTTCACAGGTTTTTGGAGTACTGTGATGGGTGGGATATTTTTCCTGCTATCCGCGAGTGCTGAAAGGCACAGAGTCAACCACCCCACATTAGAAGAACATTGTGTCACATAAAACCTCAGGTATTTTTCCCTGTGAAATATAATGCGGTGGCTTAATTTTAGTCGCAATATCGGTAACATGAAATTTTAAGAAGAATCATTTGTCCTGAAAATGTACACATCATTTATCACGGGGTGATGGGCGGTGTGTAGCTCCCTCCCCCACCCTTGCATAGTACGCCGGTGCTTATATCCAACTACAGTTCCCCAGTATCCCACTTCATGTGACCCCCCCCCCAGAAAAGCCTCTTGCACCATAGGAGCTACAGGTCTCTCACTTGGGAACATAGTGTTATGAGAAAAAAACCCAAAAAAACAAAAAAAAAAAACAACGAAAAACAAAAACGAACAAAAAAACCTACAGTCATTCCTCATACCACATTATTGCTTTTTATCGATATTTAGATTCGTACATCAAAGCCACTAATGAAAATCGAACTCCCTACCCTGTATTGATTATTTGGGGGGGGGGGTATTCGAGACGAGCTAACGGTGAGATTCACGTGTTTAATTTACGTTGTACACCTGATAGTGTTATTTGGCGGGGGACTTCACTCGTCAAAAAAGGAAGATAGAAAGAAATGACTTTACTTTATTTTTATATATATATTTTCGTAATTATCTATTTGGGGAATTTTAAGTTTATCTTTGATATGTCACTTAACTCTTAATGAATGTTTGCAACTTATTACCGTGTCGTTGTCTGCTGTTAGGTGAATACAAAGTAAAGTAGCAACTGCAAGTAATTATTCACGTTTAAGAGGTCAAAAATTAAATCGGTATGTTCATCGACAGAAAAATAACATTCCAACTTCCACGTTTTAAAAAGAAAGGTGTACAAATTAATAAATAAAATAAACGTACGCAAATAATCAAATGGGTTCAAGTGGCTAATAATAATCTTTAGTAGGGTTAGGTCAGTCGGTAGAGCGTTCGGCTAGTAAACTACAAGGTTCCGGGTTCGATACCGGCCCCTTCGCCAACTCAGCGTATGAGTAGCACAGGGATCTGTGCGGTAAAGTAAGGCGCTGACGGTAGGTGTGGCACTCCACCTCAGATGCAAAAAAACAATTTCTTTTGTCTAGCGCTAGTGAAAAGGGGATAGACTCCCTCGCTGATTGGCTTTAGGCCACCCCGACGACTAAAAAAAAAAAAAATAAAATAAAATAAAAAACAGTTATAGCTAAATACATAACATTTATAGTTATGATTTATAGTTATGTGGCAACACACATTCCTATCGAATACGAATAATTTTTAAATAGATCTATTTGACCTATAGATCCTAACAGGTACTACCATTCCGGATCAGAGTGGCCGGGTTTGCTCAGTCGGTAGAGCGTTCGGCTAGAAACCACAAGGTTCCTAGTTCGATACCGGTCCCCGCCAACTCAGCGTATGAGTAACACAGGGATCTGTGCGGTAAAGTGAGGAGCTGATGGTAGGTGTGGCGCTCCACCTCAGATGCTAAAACAATCTCCTTGGTCTAGCGCTATTGAAAAGGGGATAGACTCCCTCGCTGATTGGCTGATACCGACTTTAGGCCGCCCCGTCGACTTTACTTACTCCACACTAGCTAGAACTGGGTTGTCACAATCTGATGTAGTTTAGTCTCATACCCAGGACTCCTATTTTTTTTTTGGAGACGGGGGGTTCTCAACCCTATACCGGGAATACAGTCAGCGTATTTCAAGCCCCGCCGATCGAGCTAAAGAAATGTAAAGAAAGTTATAACCCCCCACCAAAAAAAAAAAAATAAATAAAAATAAATAATGCAAACAAGATAAAATATAAACAAACTCTAAAATAAAACAATTTAATAAAAAAACGCCACCCCCTTTTTAGGCGGGGGGTCTCAACCCTATGCAGGGGGGGAATACAATCAGCGTATTTTAAGCCCCGCCGATCGGGTTAATGAGATGTAAGTAAGTAAGTAAAGTCGACGGGGGCGGCCTAAAGTCGTTATCAGCCAGTCAGCGAGGGAGTCTATCCCCTTTTCAATAGCGCTAGACCAAGGAGATTGTTTGTAGCATCTGGGGTGGAGCGCCTACCATCAGCTCCTTACTTTACCGCACAGATCCCTGTGCTACTCATACGCTGAGTTGGCGGGGACCGGTATCGAACTAGGAACCTTGTGGTTTCTAGCCGAACGCTCTACCGACTGAGCTAACCCGGCCCCTTAATGAGATGTAAAGAAAGTTAAAATGATAAAACAGGCAAATGCTAAGATAAAACAATTGATATTAAAAACAAAAACAAAAACTTACACGACTTGGCAAAGTGAATATTTGTGTTCGGTTTAAAATAAACTGTAAATAAGTAGAGCGTAATACGATTTACTTATCAATCACTATGAGATATTCCATCAACGTAGTAATCCAAAAGTATACACAGAGGCTGATAGTGGAGACACGCCGGCAGAGAAGACCGCAAGATGTTTAGCCGAAGCCGGAGTTTAAACTGTGAGTAATGGTTCGTGTACTTGTTACTAATCAGTCGTCTGTTTATAGTTTTTCTATCTCTCCTACTACTTCCGTGCTGTAAGACGTGTCGACGTACGGTAAGGGGAGAGAGAGAGAGAAAGACAGAGAGAAAAAAAGGTACGGAGTGAGTCGAGGAAGTTGGAGAAGCTAGAGAATTGGTGGGAGGGAATATATACGAGCATAAGTACTGGGAGATAAATATTTATACATCATCAGATACAGTAGGTAGAGTGTGTGTGGGGGGTGATAGAACAAAATTAAGAGTGTATGAAGAATAAGGGAAAATAGAGAGGAAGGCGGAGAGAGAGAGAGAGAGAGAGAGAGAGAGAGAGGGGGGGAGGCTCAGAGGAGAAAGAAAAGAAGGGAGATAAGTATACAGTGAAATAAAAATAAAAAATAAAAATTACTGTATCTACTCGTGTATTGGTCGAATTTTGAAGACCTTATTTTTCAGACAAAAACTGATTGAGTAATTGAAAAGGCATATAAACTGTTTAGGGTTAATTTATGCCTAGAGGTTAGGAAATTGGGTTCATTGTACGTATATATTTACATTTTTAGTTTTTTTCTTTTGTTTTTTGTTTACACAGGGTCAAATAATTCTTAAACATATATATTTGACCCATAGATACGACCCGTATGGTACTACCATTCTGGGTCAGAGTGGACTGGGGAGTAATGGCAAAGATGGTGTACTCCACACTCTCCAGATCTCCAGAACTGTAACCTCACCATCAGATTCAGTTTAGTGTCATACCCAGGCAATCCTCGTTTTTGCCGTGGGTAGCGACCCATGATACTTAAGGACAGAATCCCAGTGGCTGAGCAATCCATGACTTGCAACACTCCACTTTAACCCTTACTAAAGCTAGATGGGCGGTTGGGGAGGCCTCCTTCAATCAGTCGGCTGGTCACGTCAAGTCTTATGATTGTCTCAACCGTAACCATTTTTTATCGTATATGTACTAGAAGGCGGTGGCAGATGGTCTTAGTATCCTGGGTATAACGTTAAACTGCATCTAATGGTGAAATTCCAATTTTGGAGCTCTGAGGTGTGTGGAATACCTCTTCATCACCATTACTCCCTGGTCCACTCTGACCCGGAGTGTTAGGGCCCCATCTATGGGTTCAATAGGAAAAAATGAGTTTAAAGAATGTGTTTAAAAAATTGAGTTTAAAAAAATTGAATATCCAATATTGATTAAAATCAAACGTCTTCGGAATAAAATAACCTAACAAAGGTTGACGTGCCGTAAAATCCGACTAACCAGCCAGCAGCCCTTTTTTCTTTGGAGGGGGATATTACACCTCACCGTATTCTAAACCCCACCGACAGAGTGGAAAAAAGATTGATGTCGATGTATACGCGGATAATATCTTTTTTTGCAATTTTAAAATTCATACCTAGATAGGATAAGAATCTTGGTTTTAAAAATTGATTTAATAAATAAGTTATTTCAAGATCATAAAGCTAGGGTCTACTGACACGGAAGATCGACTTTTACACGAGTATATGCGATATTAAAATGCTAGTTTTCCTTGGCTTAAATGTCCGTTTTGCTGTCTTAAAGCCTCACTTGCTTGTTATTTACTAAGCTGAGTACGATAATAGATACATGGAAAAAAGACGGGAAAATTGGGCGGGAAAGGCTGAGAACTAAAATTTACGGAGAAAACTAAAATAGAAGTTATCGAAGAAGAAAGAAAAGAAAAAAAAACGAAGAAAAAGAAAAACATAGAAAAAGTAAAAAAAGAAAAAAAAAAAAAAAAAAATTGTAGCAGAGAAAAACAAAGAAAAAGAAAAACAAAGAAAAGGATGTAAAATATTTCTTTTTAAATGAACAAAAAAAACGAAGGAAAAAAACTGAATGAAAAAACAAACAAACAAAAAACAAAGAAAAGGAAGAAAATAGGTTTGGTTTGGTTTCTTTATTTAATGGCATGTCAACCTTCATGGGTTATCTAATGCTTCTACAAGAATGTATTTACATTCTTGTAGAAGAATAATTGTGTTACTACTTAACTCATAACTGGGCGCAGAAAAATATTTTGTTTTTAAATGAAAATTCGTGTGTGATTCAAATTAAAGTAGTGAAAACTATTTTAAAAACAAAACAAAACAAAACAAAAAACAAAGAAAGAAAAAAAAAAAGAAAGAAGAAGAAAGAAAAAAATTGTCTTAAGAAAGACGAACAAATGTAAATAAAATGGAGTAAATAGAATCACTGCAAAGAAACGCGCGAATAAAAAAAATACAAGACAACCCCCCCAAAAAAAAAAAAATAATAAAAATAAACAAGCAAAAGAAAAAAAAACAAATAAAAATGCGGCGATAAGGTCAGATAGGAAACAATAAAATAGCCAAAAAAAGAAAAAAAAAAAGAAAAAAAAAAGAAAAAAAAAAAAAAAAAAGAAAAAAAAAGAAAAAAGAAAAGAAAAAAAACCAAAGGTGGATAGTATGAAGCAAGAAATGACATCCCCACAAATCGGCGTGTGCGAATATTTTTGGACTTGAAGGTCATCTAAACATGTTGATGGTTTTGTTTACACAGGTAACATGATAAGAAGTTCTCTGTTTCGGAAGTAATCTAATTTTATGAACTATTTGACTACTTGTGTTCAAACCAAACGCATTTCACCTGAAAAACACCTGGAAGCCGGCAGATTCACAGGTGAAGAGTTGCATTTATTAACATTTAAACTTAAATGCCGTAAAAATGTCAAGAATACGCATTAGCTTTAAAAACAAGTGTTGGTTGGTTGGATTTTATGGCATGTCAACCCTTGTTGTGTTATTTTATACCGAATCTGTTTTTGTATTCATTATTGATGGGTATTCAATTTTTTTTAAAACTCAAGTTTTTACACGCATTTTTTCTATTTAACCCATAGATACCCATGAAACATTCATATTTGGATGATAAATGTAAGTATTAAACTTCTACTTATTTGTAGGGGACATTACCGCAGAAATAGTAACTAATTATAATAGTAGTCAACAGGTGGACTCATTGGGGGGGAGTTATACCCCTCTCAGTCGGTAGAGTGTTCGGCTAGAAACCGCAAGGTTCTTAGTTCGATACCGGCCCTCGCCAACTCAGCGTATGAGTAGCACAGGGATCTGTGCGGTAAAATAAGGAGCTGATGGTAGTTGTGGCGCTAGTGAAAAGGGGATAGACTCCCTCGCTGATTGGCTGATACCGACTTTAGGGCGCCCCGATGACTTTACTTTACTTTATACCCTTCTGTAGAGATGCAGTTGGTGAATTCTACAGCCTCAGCCGACAGGGCGGATAATGATCTAGTAATAATTAATAGATAATGGATCATAAGTAGAGATCACTGATAATCTAACTACATAACATTCTAAGCAAATGGTACCGGGGTGCCAATAAAATAAGTTATTAGAAAAAAAACTGAGTTGACAAATTTCAACTTCTCATCTTATGAGCAAGGTGTAACAAAATATGATTTATATAGCAGCCCCCGGACTGAAAACAACAGTTAACTAGGATATACCGAGGTCACCAGACTCGATTCATCATCTAAGTGGTCATGGGGGTTGGCCAGACGTACGGACGATTCCATCCACGCGAAGCGGAAGTAGGGGTTGGGTATTCTGTGAATCCCAATAAAAAAAATGGGGTTCTAGATCACCCTTTCTTTTGGTGTTTGAGGTATGAGAAGACCAGCGTTCGAGTGTATTGAGGCTAATAACGACTGTTAAGAATTCCTTCACAGACAACTACCATATCTTTATACTTATTCTATGCAAACAGCCTCGTCCAGGAATTAAACTCAGGTCACCGAGTCCAGTGCCTACGATAATAACCATTACAGTAGATGCATCTCCAAAACTCGTTGTAATGAAGAAAATATAGATATCATTCAGAATTTACGGTATGATCATAATTGCACTCTTATTTATCAACACCTTATTGGAGTGAACAGAGCTGCAAGTGTTTAGTTCAAACAGTGAAAAATAAACTCCTACGCAATCAGCTTTATCAATTGAAAGCTTATGTAAAGGCTTCGGTGGAATAACTCGTAATTAGCTTTGCTTTATTTATTTAACGGCCTATGCTAATGAATTATTTAATAACGAAATTTGACTAATTTGTAAATATTTTATAATAATCGTAACCACTTATATTTTCAACGTTCCATTGCAATGATTTTTTAAAATCTCACTTTTGATTTATCTGTAATAATAATAATAATAATAATAATAATAATAATAATTCTGGGGCTTTGAAATAAAAACAGATCACCTTATCCCAGTAAGAAGACCAGACCTAGTGTTGATAAACAAAAAAGAAAGAACTTGTCAACTGGTGGATTTTGCAGTGCCGGCAGATCACAGGGTGAAGCTAAAGGAAAATGAAAAAATAGACAAATATCTGGACCTTGCCAGATAACTAAAAAAGTTATGGAATATGAAAGTGAAGGTGATACCAATTGTAGTTGGTGAACTTGGAACAGTCCCAAAAGGATTGGAAAAGGGTCTGGAATGTTTGGAAATCAGAGGAAGGGTTGAAACCATTCAGAACACTGCACTGCTGCAATCTGCTAGAATACTCAGAAGAGTCCTGGAGCCCTGAGGAGACTTGCTGTCACTCAGACTTCAGTGAAAGACCATCAGCTAATGCTGATGTGAAAACTCAAAAGGAGCAAATAATAATAATAATAATAATGAGAACTTGTTAACTGGTAGATTTTTGCAATTCCAAAAGATCACAGGGTGTAGATGAAAGAAAACGAAAAGATAGGCAAATTCCTGGATCTTGCTAGAGAACTGAAAAAGCTGTGGAATATGAGGGTGAAAGTAATACCAATTGTCGTTGGTGTACTTGGAACAGTATCCAATTTTTAGAAAACAAACCAGAGAAACTGGAAATCAAAGGAGGAATTGAGGCCATCCAGACAATAGCATTGTTGAAATCGGCTACAACACTCAGAAGAGTCCCGGAGACCTAAGGAGACTTGTGTCCCTTAGACTCTAGAGAAAGACCATCTTCTTACGTTGGTGTGAAAAAAATCGCATGGAAGGAAATGATAATAATGGGTAAATAGTATGAAAGCTAGGTTAGGTAACCAGTCTAGGAGAATGAAAACTCTGAATGTAAACCTGTTAAACTCCGCTTAATTGACCTTGTATCGCATCCTGCACATGTGGAGGGTTAATATATATATATATATATATTATATATATATATATATATATATATATATTATACATACATACACACACATATATATATATTATAGTCACTCTGGCACCGAAGCATGAAGCCAGGAGGTTCAGAAAAAAGTAACGGCACACCAACATCTTCAGGGACAGACTTCACTTGCGACATCTGTGGTCGGGGCTTTTTTCGAACATGTTTTCGAATATATATATATATATATATAATATATATATATATATATATATATACCAAGCGTGTTGGTAGATCTTTGCGGAGAGAAAAAACCCGGCAGAGAGTTTGATTGTAAAAATATACTACCAAACATCAACCAGGAAGAAAAAAATTTTTGAAAAAAAGAAAAGACCAAGATATTCGTACCAACAAAAAATAATCTGGTATAGTATTTGGCCAAAAAAAAAACAATTTATATGCATATATATGTATATAAGATATATATATATTCATATAACCGCTAGGAGAAGCTAATTTGTAAAAAGTGCTCGATACCTAAGTAGAGCCAAGTAATAAGGATATCTACTGAGTCAGACGAACCTACTATTAGTTTCGCATAAAGCTCTTCAGGGCTAAAATCTGACTGAAGAAGAAAAGGAGCAAGACCAATAAACACTACTAACCACATAAATCATTTAAATTATCAAATCATACTGACCAATAAAACACTGAACGCATTAGTTTATTGTTTAATTAAAAAATATTTAATTTCTATATTAACTGATTTTCTATTTATTTATTTTATTTATTTTATTTATTTTTTTTTTTATTATTATTATATATTATTTAGAATCAAGCAGATTTGAAACAAAAATTAAGTGTAAGCACCCCGTCGTCATTCTCATCCCCTCAACCAAATGGAACCCAGCACGCCAACGATTGTCCATCTCTTTGCCCGTAGTTAAACGATCCATCGATACGACTAAATCTAGGGAGACGGGGTTTATTCTTTAAACCTCGACATCCCGAAACCCATCATGGGAGAAGCAGCAAATGAATTAGGGAATTGGGCATGACTCCCGTTGCTGGTACATATGCCAATATACCTTTCCCCTGTTGCTACCAAACCCCTGAGGACAAGGAGGTTAATTTCCACTGCTGCCATTACCTCCATTATATGGCGAGCAATCAGAAAGGCACACGTTTAAAACGGTCGGGATGCATCCCTTTATTCGAACGGGGTTTTTTATACTCCTATATAACCTAAATAAAATGATCGATCCCGCTAACCACGGACTTTATCGTGATGACGGATTGATCATTTTAGATGATAGTACCCCCCAAAAAAGTGATATTTTAAGAAAAAAGCTACACTCCTTCTTTAAAATTTGGTTTTGGTATAGAGGTCGAAACTAACCTTAAAATAACCGATTATCTAGATATAAGTCTTAACTTATATAATAACACGATATCTCCATATAGAAAAATAATAAAAGGCCATGTTATATAAATATTGGGTCTAATCACCCAAAACCAGTTTTTAAACATATACCAAATGGCATCGGTTATAGGCTCTCTACTAATTCTTCCAATATTAAAATATTTGAAAAAAGTAAAACTGAGTACGAGCAAGCTTTAAAAAATAGTGGATATACTGAGAAAATCCCTTATAGAGATATAAATGAAACATCTAGAGTTAATAATAAAAGAAAAATAGAGCCAGAAAAATTTTATGGTTTACGCCTCCTTATAATATGGCCGTGACAAATAATATAGGCAAGGAATTCTTTAAATTATTGAAAAAGAATTTTCCCCCCTCTAATATACTCTATAAAATTTTTAATAAAAATACAATTAAATTGAGCTACAGTTGCACACCCAATGTAGCCAATATTATTAATAAGTTGAACATAAAAAAACTTAGTGATAAACGTAATAACGAAACATCTAAATGTAATTGTATCGATAGGACTAGGTGTCCCCTTAGGGGTAAATGTAAAACCGAATGCATAGTGTATAAAGTTGAGGTCTACGAGGGTGACCCTAAAAAATATAGGGATAAGAAAGTTTATATAGGCTCTACTCAGAATGACTTTAAAGCTAGATTTTATAATCATAAGTGTAGTTTCACTAATGAAAGATATAAATTTAATACTGCACTATCTAGCTATATATGGAAGGTAAAAGCTAGGGGTATTGACCCTATACTAAAATGGGAAATTGTTAAAAAATGCAGGAAATATAAAGCTGGCGATAGATACTGCCAGCTTTGTATGGAAGAGAAATTAGCGATAGTAACTTTCCCTAATAATAAAGAAATTTTAAACCAAAGATCAGAAGTTCTAAACAACTGTATGCATAAAAAAATGGCTTCTCCGTAGTTGTTAACTTTTATGGATTTAGTATGGGTGAGCGCTCTTCAGTTGTTTTCATTTCCCTAACTTTGCCAACATTGTTCGTAATTTGCTTGTTTAAGCATACGTTGTGTTGCTTCCTTGGGTATAAAAAACCCCGTTCGAATAAAGGGATGCATCCCGACCGTTTTAAACGTGTGCCTTTCTGATTGCTCGCCATATAATGGAGTAATGGCAGCAGTGGAAATTAACCTCCTTGTCCTCAGGGGTTTGGTAGCAACAGGGGAAAGGTATATTGGCATATGTACCAGCAACGGGAGTCATGCCCAATTCCCTAATTCATTTGCTGCTTCTCCCATGATGGGTTTCGGGATGTCGAGGTTTAAAGAATAAACCCCGTCTCCCTAGATTTAGTCGTATCGATGGATCGTTTAACTACGGGCAAAGAGATGGACAATCGTTGGCGTGCTGGGTTCCATTTGGTTGAGGGGATGAGAATGACGACGGGTGCTTACACTTAATTTTTGTTTCAAATCTGCTTGATTCTAAATAATATATAAATAATAATGTAAAAAAAAAAAAAAAAAAAAATAAATAAATAAAATAAAAATAGAAAATCAGTTAATATAGAAATTAAATATTTTTAATTAAACAATAAACTAATGCGTTCAGTGTTTTTATTGGTCAGTATGATTTGATAATTTAAATGATTATGTGGTTAGTAGTGTTTATTGGTCTTGCTCCTTTTCTTCTTCAGTCAGATTTTAGCCCTGAAGAGCTTTATGCGAAACTAATAGTAGGTTCGTCTGACTCAGTAGATATCCTTATATATATATATATATATATATATATATATATATATATATATATATATATATATCGGCATTGCATATATATATGTTGAATGTAAAGACGCTTAAACAATTCAACATATATATATATATATATATATATAACTATAGCCTGGATAGTCACCGCTTCAGCTTTCAATGGAATGGTGCGCCGAATTGCAGTAGTATTAGGAGAGTGCTCGATATAAAGAATAGAGCTATAATATAATATAATATAATAAATAAATATATAAAGGTATTACATATCTATTTATTTGATGGCAATAGAACAGTCACAACCTTAGGTTTCATACATGCAAAATCGCATGCATTCATCAGGTGACGTTGATCAACGTCACCTGATGAATGCATGCGATTTAGCATGTACGAAACCTAAGGTTGTGACTGTTCTATTGCCATCAAATAAATAGATATGTAATACCTTTATATATTGATTTTATTATATATATATATATATATATGTTGCATTGTTTAAGCGTCTTTACATTCAATATATATATATATATATATATATATATATATATATATATATATATATTATATATTTGTAAATGTATAAGTAGTAACTTACCGGTGGGTATGAGTACGATCGTTGGAAGCGCACAATATCCAGAGGCTAAGGTTGAGAAAAAACAAATACAAAAACAATACAAATAACTCAAGTAGGTTACTCCTTTCCATTGTTAATATATATATATATATATATATTATATATATATATATATATATATATATCCGTATTGCAGTCTCGGAAGGCTATTATTTCTCGTGAGCCTGAAGTTAATACGCCTTCTGTGACTGTGAAAGCCCCGACCACAGATGTCGCAAGTGAAGTCTGTCCCTGAAGGTGTATATATTGGTTTACTACTGTCTCCTCTAGTGAGATAGTATTAACCACACACTGTGGTAATATATATATATATATATATATATATATATATATATTATATATATATATATATAATCATAATTGGTATCAAATAACCCATGAGGGTTGATATGCCATTAAACCAAACTATTAAAGAACGGGACACTGGACAAAGAATCTAAATCAGTTGTATTGAAATTTTGAAAAAAAAAATCTGTCTCCTCAAGTGAGATAGTGTTAACCATACATTGGTTATATATATAATCATAACTGGCATCAAATAACCCATGAGGGTTGATATGCCATTACACCAAACTAACAAAGAACGGGACACTGGAACAAAGAAACTAAATCAGTTTTGAAATTTAAAAAAAAAAAGCGAAAAAACCTACCACAAAAACCTCAAGAATTCTTTCTGTAAAGGAAATATTCTGGCCAATTTGTATATTTTAGATTTTGGATTTTTTGACAGTAATAAATGAATCAGAAGTAACACGTGACATTAAAACTTCTTATTCTTAATGGACTATATATATTCAAAAGATAATACGTATATCGGACAGATCTGTGTACAATAGAAATTTGTCAATAGATGGGCAATGGATGATGTTGTTTTCACTGCCAGAAGATTCACAATGTCAGATTCAATGTCATAACGTGACTCGTGATAAAATATTGATTAACCAGAACAACACTTAACTCGGCGCGTTGCCGTTCTACCAACACAGGAACGTTGCCAGGGTATTACGACTTTAGGAAGACATCAATTATGTCCGGGTGAAGGGGTCAAAATGGGGGGTGGTGCAAATGGGGAGCGATTGCTGGTTGGTTATTTTGTTTAATGGCATATCAACATTTGTGGGCCACAAATGCCAAACATATGTGCGGCTTGGTTTTATAAACTGGTAGAAATAACTTTTACTAGCAAAATAAAAAACGCCCTGTGGGCGATGTAAAAATAGATTTGTGAAACCTAAGTAAAATCATCAAATTCGTTAAAGGATTACAAAATAAAACAATTTTAAATGTAAACTTTAAATATCTATTAAAATAAAACAAACTATATATAGATATATAATACCAGTCATGTATTTATTAAAAACTTGTTTTAAAAAATAATGAGGACTGTCTAATGTTTCATGTTCAAATTTTGAGTGTATTTATTCTATGTTATGACGATTTGGGTAATGTGATGTAAGCAGTGATGTTATATTTTATGCTCTTTATAGGGCCAGGTTAACTAAGTCGGTAGAGCGTTCGGCTAGAAAACACAAGGTTCCTAGTTCGATACCGGCCCCTTCGCCAACTCAGCGTATGAGTAGCACAGGGATCTGTGTGGTAAAGTAAGGAGCTGATGGTAGCTGTGGCGCTCCACCTAAGACGCAAAAACATCTCCTTGGTCTAGCGCTATTGAAAAGGGGATAAACTCCCTCGCTGATTGGCTGATACCGACTTTAGGCCACCCGACGACTACTTTTTTTATGTTCTTTAACTTCATGTGTATCAATAAACTAGTAGAAATATTTTACATTAATTTGCAAACAGATCTATTTGACTCATAGATAAGACCCTAACAGGTACTACCACAACCACAGTGGACCTAGGAGTAATGACAATGAAGGAATATCCCACACTCCCAGAGTGCAAGAAATGGAACCTTACCACTAGATGCAGTTTAGCATTATACCCAGGACACAAAATGGGATGGGGTAAGTAAAACTAGGGGCGTATAAATGCAAATAGGAGTTATGAGTAAAAATGATTTGTATGGTAAAATTAGCACAGAAGATTTAGTCTATATGATATTCAATGTGTTGGTAGGGAATGGTAGGTTCCCTTTTCCCCCCTTGGTGACGGTCTTGGTCGGATCGAAAATCGAAAAATAGAAACTGGTCTTTTGATACGGAGGCAATTACACCGGATGGATATTTAATCGGTCGACTCGCCCAATGGAATTCGACAAAGGGGTGACCCAACGGATGTTCTTGTGATTACCTGAAGATGCCGTATTAATACGGTTGAAATAAATTATTGTAATGAAGTAAGTTTAGAGTTTTTTCTTCATTTACTAAATATCTTGCTCTGTCCTTCCACTCACTGGTATTAGGCACATTGAGCTCTCCTTATGGTCTACCTGCATCAGCTTGGTTAAACCACATGTGGAAAGATCCTAACTATGGAATATATATATATATATATATATATATATATATATATATATATATATATATATACCGCGCAGTAGGCTAGGAAAAGTAATAAGACAGTAGAAGACTGTTTTCAAAAGTTGGAATATTGGTCTGATATTTGCATAAGTGAGAAATACACAGTCACTAAATGTCGTTGATTCTGTGTACGCTATTCAAACCCATATCTACGTATGCATTATCACCGATATAAAGCATTCTTTCTTTATGAATATAGCAAACCATATATATACATTTTTAAAATGCAGACATATTAATCGTAATTGTCAGCTTAACGTTTCTTTTTCGAATACATTGTATCTGTAACCTTCTCTACTTTCTTGTATTCACATTAAGCTTATTATATCATTAAGAAATAAAGTCAATCATGTAGGAAGGAAAAAAGTCAGACACGTGGTCGCAGACAAATCCCTCTCAGTTTGTTATCTGTTATATACTGATCTTTTCACAGTACCAAATCTATATAACGTTATATACCTTTCTTACTTCTTACTCTGTCGTCTATTCTTCTGGCCGGCTTTGCTTCTGGTCGTCTATCATCTATCTTGGTCTGGTGTATCTTCTAAGGTCTCGTCTGGTCTTCTATTGAGGATTCCGGGTCTGGTTTCTGTTGGGGACCACTCCTTATCAGAAGCCCTGTGCTATTGTTAGTTTTTAGTAATAAACACAAGACTTCGATTTATGTTGATGTTACTTTATTCCAAATCCCCACCAGACAATCTGCGCAGATGAGGCTTACATGTTGCTAGCTCGGCTTCTAAGTTCTAACTGACTAACTGAGTTGCTTACTCCTTAAACGGAAGAGGGCCTTCTATGGGGTTCCGGTTCTCACGATTCATCCCCAGAACGCAAGGTCAGAGTGAGTTCAAACGCTGTCACTCACCCTCAAGGCCATCAGCTGTACTAATCGCCATAATGATTTCTACAATACCTTAAAAATGTATTAGGGATCCAATAATTATGTAACAGTTATCGATGTTGCAATTTCTTTTTGGACCGGTCTCAAAATCAGGTAGAAAAGCGTGAAGTAGTATTCTCGAGTCGACGAAGGGAAGATTTATAGTGTGACAAGTCGTAGCCCACCCCTAATGAAGTGAGGCGGTTTTATTAGCTCCGAAATTTAGGTCGTTAGTTGTTACTCAGCCCGTAACCAACATACTATCTCTCTTCAAAAATTCCCCGACTCTCGTGTGTGACAGTTTCTCGCACCTACCACGAAACTTCTTGTAAAGGATATTTTATTGTCGCTCACATAGCTGGGCACAAGGTTTACTGGTGATGGAAGGTGGCGACTTTATCATAGCAGTAAGCTATTATTTTGGCCAAAACGTAGTAACTATAATCGACACCAAATTAAAAGTGCGAATAGATTGTATGGAATAACGTAATGTACCAGAACGATATGTGTCGCATAGAGCCAAATTCGAGTCGTAGTAGTAGTCATTTAGTAGTAGTCGTCGTCGTTAGTTCAGAAACAACACACGTAAGTTGTATAGTCACAAAGGGTTTATTACATTCGGGCTCGTGGGTTCTTTTCAGAGAGAGAGAGAGAGAGAGAGAGAGAGAGAGAGAGAGAGAGAGAGAGAGAGAGAGAGGGTACGGTCAGATTACGCTATCCTAAATCATGTTCAGTACAACTATGTCAAACCCAAACGGGGAACCGGGAGCCACGTCTGAATCCCCCAGAGCCCAGTCGAAAAAGAAAGGTCTGTCTCCTCTTCCGTTTCTTGTCCCGGTGTCACATCCGTTTCCGGTCAAAACCTGGAACTTCCGATTTTATTTTTACATCTATTTCCGGGGTCATTCGTCGGTCAAATTACTGGCACTCTGTTGAGTGGTTACCTTTCTAAACTTTAACGTTTGTTCTTATTTCTTTTTCTTCTCTTTCTCCAGAAAGCCGAATACCGTTTTATTTTCAATCCCAAATTTCCGGTAGACCTAATAATTACGCTACAGTGGAAAATGCTTGTGGAAAATAATGAATCAACCTTTCCCTCTAGCCATGAGTAAATAGTTGGGCAGCTTTAGCTATTAAGTTTTGGTGGGCCTCTAATCTGGCGGAAAGACAATTTTAAATTCCAACCGTGAGTAAAGCATTATTTTCCTTAACACTTATGATAATGCAGAATGTACAGATAAAAGCAGCTAGCGAGAAGTATGATCACAAACGTCAGAAAAGGACAAGGCTCATTAGTACGATCTAAAAGAAAGACAACTATGAATATAAACTACGCAGAAGGCAACGGAAAACACTTCCCTATTCCCCCCCCCAGAGAACAATTATAAGAATTAATAGGTTCATGAGCAACAGTAAGTCCATATAATGCATTCGTGTATCAATAAACTAACATACACTAACACTGAACATTCGGTAGGGAAAGACAAACAATTAACTCTCATGAACAATGCACATATGGATGTTTAATAAACATAACACGTAACAACAAATAACAAATAACATATGTCCCAAACAAGTTAATTGTGCAATATGTTCAATGAACAAAAAAGTGTAATCAGTTATAAAAGACGGTGTCTTCCATAGAGCGGTGTGATAAATAGCGAGAAAACTAAAGACTAATTGCCTCTTTTCTGCACTACGAACAGAGGAAAGAAATATGTCATTTTCGCTCAACGAGTGAGGGCCGAAACGAGAAAGGAGTTGTCTCTCTGAAGAAAAGGAAATAAAGAGACAGTTTCAAGAGGCTGAATTTTCATGGGACCAACGAACACGCCTACAATACAAGAAAAAATAATTGTATTTGGCTCAAATGGTAATGTGTAGATTACCGATAAACGAAGCTGTGAAGGGTCATGATCCTCAAGGTTCGGAAAGAGACACATCAGATTGCTTATTCAATTGAACAACATTGTTAAATAGAAGATAAAAAACAATGCAAATATAATTTGGTCTAATTTGATTAACCAAGGACATAATCATTGTGAACGGAATCTATAATGGCTCAACGTAAAGGCAATTTTCATATTCTCTACCGATACAATTTTGAAGTTCTTTAAAAATGAAATAAAGGCTTCATATGACCTCATCCCAGTAGTTTATTGTCGTGGGAACGCATAGAAACGTCGTTCTCTTCTTACTTTGAGTGTGGAGTAAAAATTCCATAACTATATATATATATATATATATATATATATATATATATATATATATGAATGATAGATATAGAAAATAAACTGGGCTTATCGAAGCATGAAAGAATAAATTATATTTCTATTTTAGAATGTAATTTTATTCTTTCATACTTCAATAAGCCTAGATTATTTTCTTTATCTATAATTTAATAACTGAAGCATACGTTGTTCTTTCATATTTTAAAATCTTTATATATATACATATATATACATATATATATATATATAATATATATATATATATATATATATATATATATATATATATATATATGTGGGAGTAAATATGGAAATAAATCCGACAATATTAAGAAATTTGAAAAATGAAATATTCCAAAAATAAGATGAATTTATTTATCGACTCTTAAACGTTTCGGTTTATTTAAACCTTCATCATCGCTTAAGCGTCGATAAATAAATTCATCTTATTTTTGGAATACTTTTTTTCAAATTTCTTAATATATATATATATATATATATATATATATATATATATATATATATATATATATAAGTTATGGTAGCATGGACATGCAGTCAACGGTACTTTGTTAACTGACAGTTTATCGTCTGTACGATTCTCAAACCAAGTGCATAGGCGAGAACCTGACTGTAACCAAGTGCCGTTGACGTCATGTTCACGCTACCTTATATATAGATGTTCTATCAACGATTTGAGTACTATTTACTCACACGCCCATCACTATCTATATACTGCATGGTAAAGGTACCAGTCCAACTAGTTTACCTCCGGCTATGGGTAAATAATAGGGTAGACTGGACACTTTAACCTTGGTTAGACAACCAGTCTAGCAGAAGGAAAACTCTGAATTCAAACTTGGTAAACTTCGCTTAAGAAATTGAACTTGTGTCACATCCTACTCGTGCGGAGGGGTTGGTATATATATATATATATATATATATATATAATATTATATTACTAAAGTTTTCATTGTATGTAAATGTTTGTGTCTTCAAATTAACTGAAACAGTGTCGTTAGAGGCTAACCTCGTTAACCGGAAAGCCATTTATTCATTCAGTTTTTAAAATTTTTTCAGCACTACACCACGGACAATGTAAACCCATAAAGGTTTCCTACAAGTGAGACCAACCAGAAAATCGATTAGTCCTGCCTGTTCACACATTTTATGAACAAGTGATCTTAGCGGTCAATCCTATAATTTTGTGAGACTGCTTTACTCTGGATAAGATGAAAGGAAGGAAGAAAAGGAAAAAAAAATAACTAATCGAATTCTAGGTGTGGTCAAAATTTCGGCCCGGCAGCTCCTCTTTTTAAACTTATATAAAAAAAATCAAAAATTGTGAATTTACCCAACCCCTTCGCACGAGCATCATGCGATACAAGTTCAATTTTTAGTATTATCTGCATCATTCGGACTATTGTCCTCATCTTCATTGCATCGTCATGCTACATCAGTACAACGTTTCGGCCGATGTGTCCTCCGGCCTTCTTCATGTATTTCTTGTCGGACTCGGAAACGTTTCCGTGTCCAACAAGAAATACCTGAAGAAGGCCGGAGGGCACATCGGCCAAAACGTCGTACAGATAACAATGAAGATGAGGACAATAGTCCGAATAATGCAGATAATACTAATCATCAAGCCTCATCTAAAAAATTTATAGAAAAAGTTCAATTTTTCTGTGAATTTTAACAGGTTTGAATTCAGAGTTTTTCATTCTCCTATACTGGTTGCCCTTCCACGGTTAAAGAACCCAGGCAGCCCTACTATTTACTCATAGCTGTAGGGAGAATACTTGGATTCCTACCCTTTCCAAGGGTATTAGCATTATGTGAAATGAAAACAGTCTCGTCCAGGATTTTAACTTGAGTCCCCGTGTACATTTCCCAAAACGATAACCATTACTCTACGGGCGCCTCTAATAATTAGGTATGACCAACATTTAGGTACAACAATGCTTCCCAATTTTAATAAGAAATTAATATTTAGAATTGTCACTTATCTTGAATTATTTTTCCTTAAGAACAGAGCCTAAACTTACATATATTTTTTCTTTCACGAATTTCTTAATTATAACAATGAAATAAATCACGTTTAAAAGAGCAAGAGAGAAAAGAAAAATAAGAACGCGCCATTTTGACAGATACACATTTTAATTTTTAAAAATTCTCACGTTTTAGACTCTGCAAAACAATTTTTTAAAAGTGATTTATAAAGAAAATCATTGTCCCCTAAGTGTAGTGAATAACTGCGACATCGTAGTAAACGGGTTAGAACTCCGATCACGCTATTATGTTCACTTTCAGATTAATTTACCTTGGAAAGGTACGAACCACCTCATGAATTCATCTATGGGTTCAATAGTACAACTATTATGCTGACTTCTGGAGACGGTCGGAAAATTAAAACGGAAAATTTTTGGTGGTCCCCAATGACAGTTTAACTACAGTCTATGAATTAACATTTTGCGAATTGGGTTACGGTTTTAGGGGATTAAGATTGTTTTTAATTACGTATTGGTTAAAAAAAAAACAACAAAAACCACAAATTACTATACTATTTAATTAACCATTGACATTAATTATTGAATCTATTATTGAGACAGTTGTTTGTGTTAGTATTGCAATGTATGATTGCAATTAATCTTAGTTTAAAAAAATATTTTTCAACATTAAATGTACTAGCAAATATATGCACCCTCCGGGTGCAAATATTTAAGTTTTAATATAATAAAATATCATATTAAATTAGAAAGGCTAATGAAACTGAATAAGAAAGCAGATAAAAATATTTGGAACAGAGGGGGTATGATTGAAAAATAGAACAACTTTGAAACTAACTCTTCCATCATTTTCCATTACTCCCATCTTTCATTGGTAAATTTTCCTAATTTAACTATTTAGTTAAAATAAGAAGTAAAGAATAAAATTACAGTTATTTCTTCTTGTTAATAGATTTCTTTTAAGATTTATCCCCGAGACTTTTGCTCATATTCATTAAGATAAAACCAAACAATTAGAAATCAATAATACTAAGCATATATTTATTAAAATCAAATTTTAAATATCAATATGCAAATTAGCCTTCCATTCACACTGTGAACCGCTATTTTGTTGTATATATAAATACAATTGCATGTTATTAGTATGTAGATATGGTCAACAGTCTTAATGATGTAAAACAATTTTATTAATAATTGAGGTTTAAATAAAACTAAAATCGTGGAGAATGTGACGTAAATAACAAAGGGGGTTATGACTTGTATAGTAATATAGTTTCGGTTACAGACAGACAAACACGCAATCTCCATTATAATAAGATAGTAATTTGGGGTTTTTGTTGTTGTTTTTTTAAGCAATACGTAATTAAAAACAACTTTAATCCCCTAAAACCGTAACCCAATTCGCAAAATGTTAATTCATAGACTGTAGTTAAACTGTCATTGGGGACCACCAAAAAACTTTACTTTTTAATTTTCCGACCGTCTTCAGAAGTCAGCCAATTATTGTTTCTCCACACCAGTCGTTCACAACCTTTTTTGTTTACCTATGTCCCCGCCCCTTGATTCCTATTCCATTCTTGTGGAACCACATAACCATTCGATGTTTAAAAATCCTATTGTATTTAAAAAAAAAAAATTAAATAGCTTTTGCTTGTCTGTACCCCTAAAAATGTTATACCGTCCCCAGGGTTCCATGTGGACCCCGGTTGAGAACCTTCGCACTACACCGATGTTTAAAATTGACCTTATGTCACGTGACGTAGGAGTTGGGTAATTACATACTTCTCTTAGTTGATTGTTACACTGACTAGAGAAGTCAGTCATGTGTACCTTCACATCTCTTTAGCACTAACTCACTTGCTTTGACCAGGTATCGCATCCTGCCCGTGTACGGAAGGGTTGGGTAACTATATAATTATTTTTTTGTTTTTAAATTATGACTCATCTCAGTACTGAGCAGGCTCAGCGCTGCTTAACTTTGGTGATATAACGGGAACAAAAACTTAAAAACATGACTTGCCTCTAAGTCATATTTCAATTGCTCTAAAGAAATGCCGCCGACATGCATCCGCTTACAGACACGTACATAACACAATGATTACATAATCATATACATGCACAGTCACACGCCTACTGACACACCTACAAACACAGTCACACAGGCAGATTTACATGCGTATTCCCATGCGTATCCACCCCCAGACATTCCTGCATACTCTGTGTCACACGTACATACTTTTAAATCTATTCATATATACTCATGCATGAGGTATCAAACAAATACACAAATACCATCTCTCTCACTATATATATATATATATATATATATATATATATATATGCTTAATTGAAGTCATACCTAATTTTTGAAAATTAATTAGTTAATAATTAATGAATTTAGGCGGGCATATATGTTCAAATGTAAGGCTAAACAAATCGAGAAAATGTCAATCCCTGTATGTACATTTGACATTTTCTCGATTTTTTTAGCCTTACATTTGAACATATATGCTTAAGGTTATTAACTGTTTGCAAAAATAAACATCACACTGAAAAGGAAACAGAAATAGAGAGAGAGAGAGAGAGAGAGAGAGAGAGAGAGAGAGAGAGAGAGAGAGAGAGAGGAGAGAGAGAGAGGGGAATT
>CM042147.1:86416376-86421376 GCA_023376005.1 Doryteuthis pealeii
GGGGTATTATTTTAAGTTAGTCCCGCAGATCCATTATTACTGAATCGTTAGTTGAATCCTCGTTGGATGTCCCATTTAAATCCCTATGTAAAAAAATAGACCTTGCATTGATCCAGTTATTCTAAAAAGAAATGTTAATGTCTACTATCTAAAATATTAAATGAAAAAAAAAATCCACACATTTATCATTTAAATTTTATTTTAATAATCTTTATGAATATAAATCAAATCTCTATTATTTTTGTTCAAAAACCAAGCCCTGATGATATTTAATGTGTATATATATTTACTTTGTCGTTAATTGTTTTATTTTCGAAGTTTCCCCCGGACATACACAACTGCCCTTTATATATGTATAGATAGATATCTGCCGGAAGATGGTGGCCGAGGGTCTTAGTGTCCCGAGTAAACATATTAGGTCTCAGGTAAATGAATTAAAGATGTACATAAAAATATCGGTGTATTCGTGTTTACAATTAAAAACAAAAATGGACGCGGAGGGAGAGACGACCCGAGATACACCCGAGACGACTCAGATAAAGAAAGGCACAGAGAACTCAAACTCGACCATAGTAGATAAGGTAACAAAATGGTAGAGACATAAAAAGTTAAAAAGAAATAGCAGCAATCTAAAAAACATTGTTTTTCAATCATAATTTTCATTATTTCCGTAAGCTGAATTAAAAAAAAAATCATCAGGAATTTGTTTAATGTTTCTTCTTTCGAATGGAAAAAAAGTTTCATTGTGTTAAATATGGGGGGGGGGGGTAAATTTCACAAGGAAATTGGTGGTATCTAATAAGAGATAATGATTTATCAAATTTAAAAAAAATCGCCGAGAATTGTCTAATGAATAAACGATCGAAATAAACGTTAATATTATAAATGAATTAAAATAACTTCTAAAGTTTTTTTTAAAAAAGTTGATAAATGATTCAAAGAATATCGAGACAAGTTCGAAAGACCATTTATCTTGACGGTTTTTTAGTAAAAAAAGAAAGAAAACAAAAAGGAAGTGGTGACTTAATTTTTAAAAAATCTGCCTATTTATTTATTATTAGAATTATGATAAATCAAATAACAAATTTCTTATTCAAGTTACGTACATTAGAATCATTTTTATTTTATGCTTGTTTAGTGTTTAAGGTAACAAAATGGCAGAGACATAAGAAGTTAAAAAGAAATAGCACCTATCTAAAAGACAGGAAAGGATTATGTTGGTAAAAAAAAAAAATACTTCAAAGTGTGTCTATAATACAACAACATACTTGGCAAAAGGTTCCTTTTTGGCTATTATTAATTGGGTCACGTTTATGTCAAGTGCTGAGAACGTAAAGCGACATTGTAATTGTGTCTTGTGTCACTAAAGAGGAAGACAGGCCCTGAATCTTTCTTTTAAGATATGTCAACTTCTTGAAAAAAAAAAAAAAAAAAAAAAGGCCAGATTCGCGCCCTTTTCCTTTCAGTGCCGAAATGTGTCGTCACGAAAGTCATCCTGTCGATAAGAGAAAATTATCCCACCTAACTCCTCGGATAATTTCATCAATTTTTCCAGCTATCAAGTCACTGAACATAAAAGGAATGTTCTTAACTGCAGCCTAAATTGTCATCAATAAAATAAATTCATCATCATCATCATGAACAACAACAACAACAACAAACACAATAAACAACTTTATCGAAATAGTATACTAGGCGCTGTCCAAATTGCCGTAAAATCCGTATATTACAAAATAAATTTACCCCCCATCCAATTGAAAGAAAATTACCAAAAATCAGGGAATTATCCAATTTTAATGAAATTTTCAGTGTTGATTTATCAATGAATGAACTTTATAGCATTTTGGCAGTGCCTATAGTATACCGTGGTAACCAACTAAATTCATTCAGTCAATACATTAAACACTTAAAAAATTCATTAAGAAGCGGATTTCAATTAGTATGAATTCAGAGTTTTCATCCATCTAAACTGGTTGAAAATAGAGGAAAAAGTGGATTTGAAAACTAAACAACTAAATTCAATTGATATTTCGCCTCGGTTTTTAGCGTAGCTTTGTCAAAATTTATTGTGAATACCAAAATACTTTTTACAGGCTACTTTTATATTGAAAAATTAATTTTCGTGGGGGCGGGTAGAAGATGAGGTGGCAGGGGAGTGATAAGATGAGAGATGAAAGGAAAGGAAAGAGGGGAGGGTTCGGATGTGTGGTATAGAGAGAGTAAGTGAAAAGGAAAGGATGGGTTTAATTTGTAGGGTATGGTGTTTTTTATGGGGTCATTTATTGCCTTTGAAAAAATTTGATAGTCTGGTTGTAAGTTAGTGTGTGCAAAGCTTCCCTAAATACCTAGGCTGAATATCAATTGAATTTTGTTGTGTTCTTATATCTACTTTTTCTTCTTTTCAACCACATTTTGCACAATACTTCTCTCTCTCTCCCTCTCTCTCTCTCTCTCTCTCTCTCTCTCTCTCTCTCTCTCTATATATATATATATAATATTATATATATATATAGAGAGAGAGAGAGAGAGAGAGAGAGAGAGAGTATCAATTATAAATATGACCCAACCTATTTTTTAATATAAAATAAATTTCCTCAAAATGTTAATTTTCATTTTGCTTTGTTAAAAAATAGAGAGAAGTGTATTCATATATATATATATATATATATATATATATATATATATATATATATATATATATATATATATACAAACAAATAAATACATGAATTTGATGTCACATGCTTGTATGGGTGATATTTCTGTCGGTATTTTCTCGGGGCGAAATGTATACAATAGTAATAGACAAAAGGCCGACGACATTTTTCCTCTAAAAATTTTGTTTTGTTTTAAATGGGACGAGAAATAATAATGAAGATTGGTGGGTGAGAATTTATGATAACAAAGGAGACCTTACTTTAAAATTTCAGTGTACTAGTATCATCTATGGTAGCATCGAAATAGAAATAACCTTTTGTCATTATACCAGAAAGAGTTTAACTGTAAATTTCGGCTATTATGTTCACTTTCAAGCTTATACCTTTGGTAATGGTATGAACCCCGTCATCCTTCCAGCTATGATCTAAATAGTACCACTACTGTTCTTCTACAGGAATGGCTTTGGCATTAAATAATTTATGTGGGTTGATATGCCATTAAACGAAGAAACCGAAACTGTAAATCTTAGACGTAACACAAAAAAAGAAATGGTAAAATTTGGTACTACAGGAATCTTTTTGGACAAATACACGTTCAAGATTAAGTTTTAATTACTTTATCGTTCAGGTTGGCAACCCTGCTGAAAATCAACTGAACAGAGTAGATGTATCCCCAATCATTTTTATCATCAAACGTAGATCAGATCTGACCAGAATGCTCACTTTTGTCGGCCCTTGTGCCAGGAGGTACATAAGAAAAATTGTTTAGTTCCAGTCCGCCAGCAGCACCTATTGTCGCGTCTAATGGTGATAAGGGTTGGGTTTATTTCCCAGCGTCTGAATCGCGCCTGACGCGGAAGGCTGATGGAACTAACTAATTTTTAGCACCGCCCACCGAAAAAAAAATTCTTTCTGCGAGGCGCCACGAATTAAGTCGACATTGTGTCATATACAAGTACCGCGGGGGTGGGAGTATTTAGATAGCAATCTTCACTTGTGTTGAATCTTTTTGTAAATTAATTAGTCAACCAGTTAGGTGTTCATCGTCCCAAATCTTTCAGAAATCCGAAAATGCCTTTGTATCACCTGAAAACCTGTACTCGAGATAGATCTTGATCTCCACAAACTCGTCTTAATTTGTTAAATGTTTCTGCCGTATTGCCCTGTGGTGTTCTATTTACATGAAACACTTAACAAAACAGTCTTGTCGTAGTACAAGATTATCAAGCTGAACTTGAATTCGAAAAGACAAACATAAACTAAATCTTTTCACGTGTGTACAAGGTCATTATTTATCCGATGACTTCAATATTAGGTTTGCCAACAAGACAAAATGTAAAAAAAAAAAAAAAAAAGTATAAATAAAAAAAAAAAAAAAAAAACAATGAACAAAATAAATTAGTTTCATTACTTTCTTGCCCAAACATTATATGTTTGTCATTCAGTGTATACTCTTGTCAAATTACTTATTATAGGTTAATAGCTACAAGTATATTTATTCAACCCATTCGCCACGCGTAGGATGTGACACAAGGTCGTAAGTATTTACCTATCCACTCCGCCAATTACACGAGCAGGATACGACACAAAGTCAATTTTTAAGTGGAGTACAATTGGTTTGTATTCAAAGTTTTCCTTCTAGACCGGTAGCACCGCCTTGTGGTCGAGGTGCAGAATACACTTTATATCCCTGCTGATAGGAGGCGCGTAGACTACTGGTTATAATAGTAGGAAATGGACTTGTCGACCCGAGTTCAATTCCTGGACGAAGCAATGCTTCTTCCAGGAATTGTATTTCACATGGCGCTAATACCCTTGGAAAAGGTATGCATCCAACTACTCTCGCTCCAGCTATGAGTAAATAGCAGCACAGACAGGGCTTTCTAACCATGGCTAGGTAACCAGTCTAGGAGAAGGAAAATTCTGAATTCAAACCTGTTAATTTCGCTTAAGAAATTGACATTGAGTCACAGCCTACTCGTGCGGAGGGGTTGGTAAATATATATATATTATTACTTATAGACAAGTATAAAGTAAAGTCGTCGGGGCGGCCTAATCGACATCAGCCAAACAGCGCTAGACCACAGAGATTATTTTAGCGTCTGAGGTGGAGCACCACACCTACCATCAGCTCCTTACTTTACCGCACAGGTATCCCTGTGCTACTCATACGCTGAGTTGGCGAGGGCCGGTATCGAAGTAGGAACCTTATGGTTTCTAGCCGAACACTATCGACTGAACTAAACTCCATCCAAAAAGAGGGATGTTCTGGGTTTGACATTAAATCGTATCTGATGGCGAGGTTTCAATTTTGGATCTCTATGGAACGTTTATTCCTTCATT
>CM042147.1:86426376-86428876 GCA_023376005.1 Doryteuthis pealeii
AAACATAATAGAAAACATTGTAGTATATTCTCTAATAAAATTGGTAGAAAATATTATAGTTTTTTTCCTATAATTTTCCTATAATTTGTCTATAATCATTTTAAAAAATAACTTTCATTTTATTAAATATTTTTTCCATACAACGAAATGGTATATGCACAAGCCTGAATCTGACCTGGAGAATGAGACATAAAATTCTCTGGGATGCATACGGATCACCTAATCCCGGCCAAGAAACCAGACCTAGAGTTAATTAACAACAAGAAGAGAAGTTATCTCGTGGATTTTGCCGTCTCAACCGATCACCAAGTGAAAGTGAAAAACAACAACAAAAAAAAAAAACAAAAAAAAAAACGAAAAGATAGACAAATACTTGGACCTTGGCAGAGAACTAAGAAAACTGTGGAACATGAAGGTGATGTTCATGCCAATTGTAATTGGTGTCCTTGGAACGGTCCCCAAATATCGGGAAAAAAGTCTGAGTGAATTGGAAAACAGAGGAAGAATCGAGACTATCCAAACTACAACATTGTTCAGATCGGCTAGAATACTCAGAAGCGTCATGGAGACCCAAGGAGACTTGCTGTCACTCAGCCTCCGGTGAACCACCTTCTAAGGCAGGCATGAAAAATTCGAATAGAGTGAAATAATAATAATAATAATAATAATAATAATAATAATAATAATAATAATAATAATAATACCACCAGGTAACGATGGGGGAAAAACTCGATATGAGTGAAATTATAATAATGACTTAAATAATAATAAGAATTTAGATACTCATAATTTTCTCTTTTAAAAAAAAATGGTCAATCAAGTGACCTCGGCAAGTCTCGGTTAAGTGCTGTTTTCAGTCCGGATGTTAGATAAAACATATCTTGTTACACCTAGCCCCCTGGACGAGATATTGAACTTTGCTAACTCGTTTTTCTTCTAAGTGCTAGATTTTATATTTAAAAAAGAAAACACTTATCTATTCGCAATCCAGTATCATTCACTTACAATTTTACACAGTGTACATATACTAAGCGTTGATCAGTGGCAGAAATAAGGAGGAGAGACCTGTGGAATAGTAGGTAACGTCCTGGACGGCGGAATCATAGTAAGCTAGTTCGAACTCCAGTCGTGCTATTACGCCCCCTTTCGAACTAACACGCTTGGGAATGGTATCAACCCCTCATTCCCCCAGTTATCTATATATTAATGCTCGTGTTCCTTAATTGTACGACTGCTATCATCTTGCAACATCACCTGGTTACTAATGAGACCGTCCAAACCGTCTAAGATGAAATGCAAAAATGTAAATCCTGATTATCTGGTGTTGCTTATATGCTGAGTTCTAGTGTCGTCACCTCAGCTAAACAATGGATCATTCCGTTTTCATTATAAAAAGGCATGTCATTCAATACTCCACTTTGGCCCTATCTTGGGCTAGACAGGCGGTCGGAGAGGCCCCCTCCAATCAATCGGCTGGTCACGACAAGCCCTAGCACCTATATGATTTTCCCAACCCTATTGCCCTTATGGCAAGCCCCACCCCTTTTTATCATATGGATGCTAGAAGGCGGTGGCTGCGGGCCTACATGTCCTGGGAATGACGTTAAACTCTATCTGATGGTGAAATTCCAGTTTTGGAGATTTGGGGAATGTGGAGCACCCCTTCATCACCATTTCTCCCTGGCGCACTCTGACCCGGAGTGGTAGTATCTGTTAGGGTCCCATCTATGGGTTAAATAGAAAAATGTATTTATAAAAAAATTGTATTATCCATTAAGAATTGATTTATTTCAAAACTTTATCGGCATTAAATGACCCACTGAGGTTGATATGCCGTAAAACAAAACAAACCAAACCATTATACAAAGGAGAAAAAGGACATGCTACACAGAAAAATATAATAAGAAAGAAAGAAAGAGAGTGGGGAAAAGATAGAGAGAAAATGAGTGCGCGGAAGCGATAACACTAATCTGTTTCAATCGAACAATGAAAAACGAAAAGGAGGAAAGACAAAAAAAAAAGCATGACAAAAAATAGCTCTTAAATAAGTATATCAAACGTTGTAATAATTAATTTATCATACTGGGTTATATCCCCAAGTCCTGCTAGTAGGTTAAATAATTGTAGTACTTTTATTCTACTAGGATGGATTTGGCATTAAATAACCTAGGAAATTTGATATGCCATTAATCAAAGAAACCAAACGAGGCAGAAATGTCTATCTATTACAAACATTTTCATTATATTTGTATATGTGACTCTACCCCCACCCTAAAAAAAACCCCAAACAAACAAATAAAAATAAAAAACGCTGATCATTTCGAGATTTTCCTTCGAGCAATACACTTAAAACTAAAAATAGTATAATGTAGAGAATAATCAATTTCCAGTCCAATTTTTCTGTTGAAGGACACTTTTGTAGAGTTAACAACTTAACTTTCACACGGAACTGAATTTTTTGATCATTCAAATTAATTCTCGATATAACGGAGAGATAACT
>CM042147.1:86433876-86498876 GCA_023376005.1 Doryteuthis pealeii
TTTTCATGGATTGTCTTAAAAATTTTCATATAATGGAAAATTATAAAACATTTAGATAAAATTAAGACTATAGGGCAGTGGTTCTCAAACAGTGCGCCCGGGCACACTGGTGAGTCCTAGAGCTTTTTCAGGTGCGCACCGTAGTAAGCGCAATTTTTTTTACTAAAGAATATATATTAGATATATTTTATATTATATATATGTAATATTATATTAATATATATTATATATATAATATGTAATTCTCAATTATAGAATTATTATAACAATAAAATAATAAAATGAAAAAATATAAAATGATAAAAAATAATATAAAATATATAATATATAATATATAATATATAATATATAATTATAATATAATTATAATTATAATTATAATAATTATAATATATAATCTATATATATCTTTATATTTTAGAAAATATAAAAAAATAATAAAATAATAAGATATAAAATAATGATAGAATTATCTATAATTATATAATATATAATATGTAATTATATATAATATGTAATATCTATTAATAATGGAGATTCGCTTCCGGTTTTTGTCTGTAACAAAAATTACGTCACTGCTTACGTCACATTACCCAAAATCGTCATAACATTTGAACATGCAACATTAGACAGTTCTCATTGTTTTTTAAAACAAGTTTTAATAAATACATGACTGGTATTATATATCTATATATAGTTTGTTTTATTTTAATACATATTTAAAGTTTACATTTCAAATAGTTTTATTTTTTAATCCTTTAATTAATTTAATGATTTTACTTACAAACTCGCTGACATTGAATTTTTTACTCCCACCCCTCAGGCAATATATTTCAAAAATGTATTTTTACATCGCCTGGAGGGTGTTTTTTATTTTATACTAGTAATACTAATATATATTATATATATGTAATATTATGTTATATATACGTAATATGATTTTATATATATATATATATATATATATATATATATATATATATATTGGGAGAATAAGTGCTTAATTGGAGTCGTACCTAATTTTGAAAATTAATTAATTAATAATGAATTAGGCGGGAATACCTATTAAATTTATGGCTAAACAAATCGAGAAAAATCAATCTCTGTATGTACATTTCGGCCTATTAGGCCTCATCAGCAGAGCTATAGATCGGAAGACCGCCCTGTGCGTGATTTGAAACCGGACTGCCAAGCTGACAGGCCGATCTCATAACCCCTACACTAAACGAACTTCTTAGATTTTATGATTTGTTTAGAGTAGGTTAATATTCCTCTTCTAGTGACTTTTATTACACGACGATATGAAGGCGGTCTTCCAATCTATAGCTCTGCTGATGAGGCCTAATAGGCCGAAATGTACATACAGAGATTGATTTTTCTCGATTTGTTTAGCCATAAATTTAATAGGTATTCCCGCCTAATTCATTATTAATTAATTAATTTTCAAAATTAGGTACGACTCCAATTAAGCACTTATTCTCCCAAAAATTATCGGCAAAAAGCCATTCTAAACAAACCTTGTTTATATATATATATATATTATATATATATATATATATATATATATAAGTATTCCAGAAAAATCTATCCAGATATGAAAAGCAAATGTATACTAAGTTACTAATTATACCATTTCTTTACGAACACATCAATATGGAGTCTCAACACAGGAGGCTACTTTTACACACTGATGTGAGGTGGCTGTCAAGTGGCAAAGTACTTACCCGTGTACACGAGTTACAACAGGAACTTATCACATTTTTTGAAGCAATGAAACAATCTCATCTTTGTAACCTCCTTCAATGTGAATTTTGGATTACAAAGTTACAATATTTAGCATCAATTTTTCAGCATCTTAATATTTGAAACTCTAGTATGCAAAGGAAAGAGGAAAATATCCTCACATTCACTGACAAAATAAAAGCGTTTCAAGAAAGCTACAATTTGGAAAAGAACAGCGATAGAAGGCAATCTCGAAATGTTTCCTTTGATAAGTAATAATTGCAAAACTGAAATTCTGTCAATGATAGTTGAACATTTATCAATTTTAGAAGAAAATTTGAGTTATTATTTCCCATCAATTAACACTGCGCAATATGACTGGATTAGAAACCCTTCTGTAGAAACTGCAATAGATTCGAGTTTAACACTAACAGAAAAAGAAGAACTGGCAGCTGTGTCCACTGATCGTGGATAATGATTAAATACAAAGAATTGTCTCTTGAAGCTCTTTGGATTTCTATCAAAAACAGGTGTCGTTATCTAAAAAAGTGCTGGCCATTTTATTGCAATTTTCCACCTCATATTTATGTGAACTGGGATTTTCAACCCTCGCAACAATTAAGTGTAAAAAGAGAGGAACTCTTCAATGCATTGATGGGGAAATGAGAGTTTGTCTCTCAAACATAAGACCAAACATTGAAGAAATCGCAAGGTCTCATCAAGCTCATGTTTCTCATTAACATAGGAATGAATAATCTTCATAGAGGTATGTTAAGTTTGCTTTCGTTAAATGTGTTATTTTTTATGTATTTAACAGTTAACTTAATAACATATTAGTCCTATTTTGTATACAGTGCACTATCAAGTGTCTGTAGTACTGTAAGTGCGCCCAGACTGTATAAAGTTTGAGAACCACTGCTATAGGGATACATTGAATGTTGATGTCAGTGTTTTACTGTCAATAACAACTGCCTTTTTTTCAACACTAGGCTCCAGATTTATTAATGTCGACTTACATGATGTTATTTACTTATCGCAATTGATGGCATATTAACGTTTATATATATTTCATAATACTGTATTATGAAGTTAAGCAAAGAACACGTATTGGTAGTCTGCGGCGTCTGCATAAAGATTTGTCTACTAGATATCTCAGCTACGTACGTAAGACTCGTTTTGCAGAATTTTTTGGGTGAAAATGCGGGGTGGGGGGAGGGGGTCTTGAATGTCATCAAATACAGTAATTGTTTTAAAATCTATTTCTTTAAGAATTTATACTTCTTTCTTTCTACTTCTTTCTTTCTTTCCTTTTCTTTAGCTTATTTTTTTTTCAAAAATTCTTTTCTTTTTGTTTTCTTCTTTCTTTTTCTTTTTCTTTCTTTTTTCTTTTTTTTTCTTTTCTTTTTTTCTTTCTTTTGTCTTTCTTCTTTCTTTCTTTCTTTTTCTTTTTTCTTCTTTTTTCTTTCTTTTCTTTCTTTTTCTTTTTTTCTTTCTTTCTTCTTTTCTTCTTTCTTTCTTTCTTTTTTGTCTTGTCTTCTTTCTTTTTCTTTTTCTTTTTTTTTCTTTCTTTCTTCTTTCTTTTTTCTTTTTCTTTTCTTCTTTTCTTTCTTCTTTCTTTTTTTTTTTCTTTTTTTCTTTTCTTTTTCTTGTTTCTTTCTTTTTCTTTCTTTCTTTCTTTTTCTTCTTTTCTTTTTTTTTCTTTCTTTCTTTTTCTTTTCTTTTTTTTCTTTCTTTCTTTCTTGTCTTCTTTTTTCTTTTCTTTTCTTTCTTTTGTCTTGTCTTCTTTTTTTTTTTTCTTTCTTTCTTTTTCTTTCTTTTTTCTTTCTTTCTTTCTTTTTCTTTCTTTCTTCTTGTCTTCTTCTTTTTTTCTTTCTTTTTCTTTCTTCTTCTTTTTCTTTTTCTTTTCTTTCTTTCTTTCTTCTTTTCTTTTTTTCTTTTTCTTTCTTTTTCTTTCTTCTTTTTTTCATTTTTTTTTCTTTCTTCTTACGTCTTGTCTTCTTTTCTCTTTTTTCTTTCTTTTTCTTTTTTCTTTCTTTCTTACGTCTTCTCTTTCTTTCTTTTTTTTCTTCATTTCTTTCTTTCTTTTTCTTTCTTTTGTCTTGTCTTTTCTATTTTTCTATTGGCTTCTTTCTTTCATTTTTTTTTAAAAGATTCTACTATTACTACTTTTTACGCACCTGTTTCCTAAGTCAATAACCATTACGATTATTGGCTTAGAAAACGGACACGGCAACACGATTCCAACTCCTCGACGAGGCTGGTTACATTTCCCATAGCACAAATACCCCTGAGAGGGGCATGCGTCCAATTATTCTCCCTCCAGCTATGGGTAAATTGTATGGCAGACTGGGCTCTTTAACCTTGGCATGGATACCGGTCAAGTAAATGGTATACCCTGAAAATGTCCGTTTAAAAAAAAATTAACTTCGTGTCGCTTCCTGCTCGTGCGGAGTGGTTGGTAAATACATACCACTTATTTTTGTTATTCTTTTAGTCTCTTTTCTTCCATTTGTCGTAGTTTCTTTTCTTTCTTTCTTTCTTTCCTTCTCTTTCTTTCTTTCTTGCTTTCTTTCTTTTTTGCATTGACTTAATGCATTACTAGTACTACTACTAATACAACTTATTTCAGTTATTACACTTGTCTTTTTCTTTCTTTCTTTCCTTCTCTTTCTTTTTTTCTTACTTTCTTTCTTTTTTGCATTGACTTAATGCATTACTAGTACTAATACTACTACAACTATTTCAGTTATTACACTTGTCACTTGTATTGACTTAATTCATTACTACTACTACTACTACTACTACTATTACTACTACTACTACACTTATGTCAGTTATTACACTTGTCTTTTTCTTTCTTTCTTTCTTTCTTTCTTTCTTCTCTTTCATTTTTCTTGCTTTCTTTTTTTCCTGCTTTCTTTTTTTCCTGCTTTCTTTTCCGGTCAGCGCCGGGGGTCCATTGAGCTTCGGCCGCTGGACTTGCTGAGAGTAAATTAATAGCGTCGATCCCTGGGGGCTATCCCCAGGCAATACATGCCCCCTTGATTTAAAGGGGCAGGCTGGGAGTATTGCCCAGCACCTGAGGCGCCCCTCGAGGGGAAATGCCGACAGGATCGACGCAATTTTTCCACCTGCCACCCATGAGTCTCGGCTTGTGGGTGGTCCCACATAAAAACGAGACCTTGTGTCCAACCCATACAAGTGGGGTATGACGTAAATAAATTATTTTGTCATGGTTTCTTTCTTTTTGCATTGACTTAATTCCTTACTACTACTACTACTACTACTACAACCTATTTCAGTTATTATACTTGTCTTTTTCTTTCTTCCTTTAGCTCAATCGGTAGAATGTTCGACGAGGAACCTCAAGGTTCCTGGTTCGATACCGGCCCTTGCCAACTCAGCGTATGAGTAGCACAGGGATCTGAACGGTAAAGTAAGGAGCTTATGGTAGGTGTGGTGCTCCACCTCAGATGCCAAAACAATCTCGTTGGTCTAGCAGTAATAAAAAGGGGATAGACTCCCTCGCTGTTTGCTGATACCGACTTTAGGCCACCCCGACAACTTTACTTTATTTATTTAACAGTTTATATCATTATATATTTCTTTTGTTATTTTTCCTTTCTCCTTCTCTTTCCATTTATCCTAGCTTCTTCTTTTTTCTTTCTTTTTCTTCCTCTTTGACCCAGTTTCTTTTTAAATTCCTTTCTTTCTTCTTTCTTTCTTTGGAGGAGTTGCCGTACTGTAGAATGGCTAACGAGCCGGACTGCGAATTCCTTGGGAAAGTTATTTTTGAATGTTTCAACTACTGTTATTCTACAAGGATGTCTTTAACATTAAATGATCCACGAAGGTTGATATACCATTAAAGAAAGAAACCAAACCAATCTTTCTTAATTATGTTATTAGGTGTGGTGCTCAAGCCCCGACGCAAAAAAAAATCTCCATAGTCTAGGGAAAAGAGGGTGCACTCACCGCTGTCCGGCTGATACCAAAGATTGGCCACCCCACCTACATAAAGTGGATGACTTACAGTCAAGTTCCACTGCCAGCACTATTTCTTGTCAGGTCACCCAAGTTAAGCAATGGGGAGCCTGTTCAGTAATTAGATTTGTGAACACTTGAGAATAGCATGTACCGTAAGCAATCTGATGCATGAATGCCAGACTAAGCAACGGTTGAAAAATAACAACAGAAGGTGGATACATACTATAAGTGGGTAGGTCGTCGCTAGACACCCGGATAATTGGGTTCTAACCCGTATGTGCATGTGTAATCCGCATGTCAATTTGACCGTGAGAATAAAGCGCGGAAGGATGAGATTGGTGATGTCACTGCAAACGATGCGGTACTATACGCGATCAGGATTAATGGTTTTTCGAGCGACAGTGGTTTGAGGGATAACGAAAAGGCAACCTCATATCCTGCTCTCGCTCTAAAGTTTGAATTAAAACCATGTTCCAAGACATCCTGTTTGGGGTGGAGACTTGAAGGAGCGGACCCAGCAGATTAAATAATAAGAACGTTGTCACTGGGTCATACGCCACTCCCCTATTTTAAAGATGGCTCTTAACTGAATTTGGAATTCAACCATATCTAATATAAAGCATATACCCACAAAAGCACACGCACACACACACACACACACACACACATATATATATATATATATATATATACTCTACTACATTATATACGTAAATACGTCCATGCTACTCTAACTTATATGTGTGTGTGTGCATAAATTCATTGATTTTTAATAATTACTCTAGATTAGACTACTACATTTATATACATAAATTTCTTTAAAAATTTGAATACTCTGATGACGTCATCACATATTGAAAAAAAGGATGATAAAACTAAAAATTAAAGTTGGCGGAGTGGCCTATTGTCGGTATCAGTCGAGGGATTCTATCCCCTTTTCGCTAGCGGAGATTGTTTTTGCTGAAGTGGAGTGCCACGCCTACCACCAGCTCCCCATTTTACCGCACAGATCAAGTTACCGGATCTGTGCTAGTCATGCTTATCGAACTAGGAATCTTGCGATTCCTAGGCGGGTGGCGTTGTTTCAGGTTCGATACCGGTCTGCGTCAACAACTTGAAAATAACATAACATCACTCCATAATATTGCCCTGAAGATGGTTAATGTATCCAAAATATTATTAAAAAATCGGAAGGCTCGACATGGAAAGAACTATTCATTCATTTATGAATAAACACAACCTCTGAATATTTGTTTCTTTTTCATATTTCTATACTCTATATTGTGAGAATTATTTTCCCCCCCCTCTTTCTATATCCTGGTAGCGAGTTGGTGAGGTGGTCGCCGACTGGGTTGTCCCATTTCCCTTTCTTGAAGCTGACACCCCCTCGTTGTGGTTTATACCAAGGCCTTAAAAGTCCGGCTGCGAGGCGGGTGAATTGAACTAGCCAAGAGTACAAGCTGAAAGCGAGTTGGTTATAGGTGCAATTCCACATTACTTCTTTCCCCTCAACTAATTGACCCAGTACGAGTAACAGTGGGTCGCGTTTTTGAAGTGGTTAGCTGCAAAGCCCACTAAATTTCGCAACCACTTTATTTACCTGGTCTGGTGGCTACCCACTAAAGTTCGCTACTGGCCTCCTCCTCGCTGCGTCGGAATAAGCTCCTAATATTTTTCCGACAATATGTATCTCTCACACGCACTTACGCACACACATATATTAACCATAGTCGCAGGTATCTTGAATAAACACATTTATTATTTAGTAAATAATGATTGTATCTTTTAAGAGAATGAAATGTTGTAAGTTTTGGTAGACATAAACATCTAGTAATGAATAGTAAACTTGTTGGACATGTTTCGTACTAACAGAAGAAACGGACGTTATGTCAAATGTTTACTTGTTCTGACCTACTCAATGTAAGGGCAGTAGTGTTGCCGGCTGCTGGTTTTTTCTTCTCACACAGTCTGAAGAAGGGAGCCATGAAAAAATTAAAAACAACCGAGTTTCTGATATCTATTTCTTGAATATTTAATTCTTGAATGCTTCATACAAATGCCCAAACCTGACATATGTTCCTCTCACAAACGGATACATATACTAAAATAACCTATGCATGTTGAATTAAACAAAAGACACATCTCCTGTTTAACAATTTTATTTTTGATCTTTTCGAGTTTTCTGGCTAACTTTTTAATATTTGGGTAAAAAGTTGGCCAGAAAACTCGAAAAGATAAAAAATAAAATTATTAAACAGGAGATGTGTCTTTTGTTTAATTCAACATGCATAAATAAAAAAAATGCTGCCCAAATACACATATTTAAAATAACCTATATATATATATATATATTATATATATATATATATATATATATATATATATATGTGTGTGTGTGTGTGTGTGTGTGTGTGTGTGTTCGAAAGTCATCCACTCCCACTCAAACAACATTCTTTCCATCACAAGTACTCATGAAGGTTTACTAAATCCGTAACGTTATAACGTAGACTTCACAAAAGTAGATTAATCTTTTTAGAATAAGTCGTGCTACACACACACAGAGAGAGAGAGAGAGAGAGAGAGAGAGAGAGAGAGAGAGAGAGAGAGAGAGAGAGAGATATTATTATTATTATATAAAGAAATAATTATATTACTATGGAGGCGCGTGATGTAATGGTTAGAGTCATGGGAAATGGACTCGTCGAACCGAGTTCAAATCCCGGACGAGACTGCATTTCATATAGCGCACATGTATCTAATACCCTTTGGAAAGCTATGCATAAAATTACTCTCTCTCTCTCCAACTATGGGTAAATAGTAGGGTTGACTGGGCCCTTTAACCTTGGCTAAGTAACCAGTCTAGGAGAAAGAAAACTATTAACTTAATCGAAAAGATAGGTCTTGCTGACAGAAAGTTCAACCAGTAATTGATTTGAGGCCAGTTGCAAACGATCTTAAATGCTTCTGTCTTCGTCTCTCACTGGCCAATTTTACTGTTGTTGGGAAAGTTCATAAATAGAAGTGACGATTTTGCGTACATCTTATACCTATAGATAACCCAACAGTTTGAATTCAGTTTTCCTCCTCCTAGGCCGATTGCCTTACCATGGTTAAAGTAAGTAGTCTGCCCTACTATTTATCTATAGCCGGAAGGATAATAATAGGATACCAGGGGTATTAGTGCGAAGTGAAATGCAAACAGTTTCGTTCATGATTTGAAAGATACCAGTGTCCACTTCCTACGACGATAACTGTTACACATTGGAGCGCCTCCTACTTTTTAAGTGACTTCAAATGAATCAATATTATTGCTAAAATGTTTGAACACATTGAATCACTTCTATTCTATCACTGGAAATAAACGCTTTAAAATTTATTTTATAATCCTTTGTGCCCAGGGGCCCAAATCACTAAAAGTCGACTCCCTTTATATGCCAAAATGTGACACAACGTCATTTTAATGTGGGTGAAAAAAAATAGCTTAGTTTCATTGGCACTCCTCTTCAGGGGCCTCTCATGCACCGGACAATAAACCCAGCCCAGTTGAAAGACCCCATGAAACTGTGATTATTTCCATCCCCCTAACGGTCTAATTTATATATATATATATATATATATATATATATATATATATATATATTGGTAACATAAACTGGTGTCACAACAGAATAAACAGAAATTTTGTTGCTATGGTAACATGAACCATTTTTCTAAAAAAAATTATCTCATAAAAATTCAAATATGTACATGATTTCTCACAGATAACTAACGCTACCCTGTTTAATCTCTCTCTCTCTCTCTCTCTCTCTCTCTCTCTCTCTCTCTCTCTCTCTCACGATAGCTTTTATGCTTCAGACTTCTGACTTCTCAACATTACTTCACTTTTTTTTAACTTTCTCTTTCATTCCAACTAATTTTCCCTTCGTTTACTTGTTTCTTTCTTTCTTCTATTTACTGACACCATTGATTATACTAGCATAGTGTCCAGTATAATAATTCACAGGATTATTTATGCATATATATATATATATATATATATATATATATATATATATATATATCACAGGATTATTTATATATATATATATCCATCTCTTCACACACACACACCACACACACACACACATATATATATATATATATATAATTCTGCAATTTAAGACAGAAATTATGCGCGTATAATAATAAATTAAAATATTATTGACTGGTTGGTTGAGTTTTTAAAATATTAATTTGCATCTTGCTTCATATAATTGAATGTCCGGGGTATGACACTAAACTCCATTGGAGCATTGAAGAGGATGGGGTACTACGTATTAGCCTCCCACCTCCACCATCACAATTCCGAGATTTTACTGACAGACGGATATTTTACAGGCAGTTAAGGTTAAAGGTTATCATTGATTGAATTAGGCGATGAGAAAGTTTGCATTTTGAGTTTTGGTATTTACATTTCGGTAGTAGTACTGAGCAGAGTGTTTGGGGGCGTACGTTAACGTTTCGATATTTTCCTAAAAAGATACAAGGAGTGTCCTTCTTCCTATGAAATACGGTTTGGAAACTCATGAAACTGCCCGGCTTGAATTATTAGCATATTAATAAATATGGATCCAAACAACTATCGTGTCTGTTTGTTCTTTCGTCACCGGAGATCAAGTGCCAACTTTTAGAATTTTCCATGCAAATCATTACACCACGATGGGGCGACTTGAATGAGCCTGGTATATTATAACCTACTCGTAGTAATTAAGTTAAAAATTGTATTCTGTACGTTTTGTAAGAACACAACCATCTCTTAGTAGTATAGTAAGTAAGTCGTCGGTGTGCCTAAAGTGAGTATCTTTAGTATCAGCCAATCAGCGAGGGAGTCTATCCCCTTATCACTAGCGCTAGACCAGAGAGTTATTTTAGCGTTTGAGGTGAAGCGCCACATCTACCATCAGCTCTTCGCTTTACCGCACAGATCCCTGTGCTACTCATACACAGAGTTCGGCGATGGCCGGTATCGAACTGGGAACCTTGTGGTTTCTAGCCAAACGCTCTACCAACTGAGCTAACCCAGCCTATAAAAAAAATCTTCTAGCTGGGAGACATAACTAAACTTAACAATATTCACATTAATTCAATACAGAAATTACCCTTTATTGCCATTATACTCCCAGGTTTATTCTGAGCTTGAGTTTTGTACCTGTTTAGGTCTCTTCTGTGGGCTAAACTCCGCTTTACCTTGTGTCGCATCCTACTCGTTTGGAGGAGTTGGCATATATATATATATATATATATATATTATATATATATATATATATATATATATATTTATATTGGTTAAATAGATCTGTTTTGATATAATGTTTAAAATGATTTTGAACTAGTATTACTACATTCATATTGCAATGAGTTTGTATTATTTAGATTTTTCGGACTGTTGTCCCGTTTTATTGTTATATACACAACGTTTCGACCGATGTGCACCCGTATTTAAATATTTCTAGTCAAACTCTGGAAACTTCTTTTTCAAACTTGAGAACCTTCATGTAGTAATCAGGAGCCTTCGCGAACTTTGAACAGAATCCTTTATTTGATATATTCGGGTTCCATGAAGGACCCCGATTACAACAATAAATATGAAGACAACGTTCCGAAAAATCTAAATAATACAAATTATCTAGCCTCATCTAAAAAAATTAGATAAATATGAAGCGTTTAGCTGTTTAAAATGAAGATACTATTTGTGCCGAATATCAATTGGAGTACCTGTTATGGTTCTGTTGTTCACAGAATACAGTTGGTTAATCCTAGTATGTAGTATTCTCTCTGTTAATTTATATGCCAAGTCTAGTATTCTCTGGTGTTAATAAAAAGATAGGTCTGTCTCTGAACAGAAAGTTCAACCAGTAATTGATTTGAGGCCAGTTGCAAACGATCTTAAATGCTTTCTGTCTTCGTCTTCTCACTGGCCAATTTTTACTGTTGTTGGAAAAGTTCATAAATAGAATTGACGATTTTGCGTACATCTTATACCTATAGATAACCCAACCACTTTGAATTCAGTTTTTCCTTCCTAGGCCGATTGCCTTACCATGGTTAAAGTAAGTAGTCTGCCCAACTATTATCTTTAGCCGGAAGGATAATAATAGGACACCAGAGGTATTAGTGCGAAGTGAAATGCAACATTTTCGTTTCATTGATTGAAAGATACCAGTGTCCACTTCTACGACCGATAACTTACAACTTGGAGCGCCTCACTTTTTTAAGTGACTTCAAATGAATCAATATTATTGCTAAAATGTTTGAACACATTGAATCACTTCTATTCTATCACTGGAAATAAACGCTTTAAAATTTATTTCATAATCCTTTGTGCCCAGGGCCCAAATCACTAAAAGTCGACTCGCTTTTAATGCCAAAATGTGACACAACGTCGGTTTAATGTGGGGTGAAAAATAGCTTAGTTTCATTGGCACTCCTCTTCAGGGGCCTCTCATGACCGACAATAAACCCACCCAGTTGAAAGACCAGAAACTGTGATTATTTCCATCCCCCTAACGGTCTAATTTTATATAATATATATATATATATATATAATATATATATATAATATATATTGGTAATAAATGGTGTCACAACAGAAATAAACAGAAATTTTGTTGCTAATGGTAACATGAACCATTTTTCTAAAAAAAAATTATCTCATAAAAATTCAAATATGTACATGATTTCTCACAGATAACTAACGAATACCCTGTTTAATCTCTCTCTCCTCTCTCTCTCTCTCTCTCTCTCCCTCTCTCTCTCTCTCTCTCTCTCTCTCTCTGTCTCACGATAGCTTTTATGCTTCAGACTTCTGACTTCTCAACATTACTTCACTTTTTTTACTTTCTCTTTTCATTCCAACTAATTTTCCTTCGTTTACTTGTTTCTTTCTTCTTTCTTCTATTTACTGACACCATTGATTATACTAGAATAGTGTCCAATATTCATAGGATTATTTTGCATATATATATATATATATATATATAATATATATAATATTCACACAGGATATTTTATGCATATATTATATCCATCTCTTTCACACACACACCACACACACACACACACAAACACATATATATATATATATATAATTCTGCAATTTAAGACAGAAATTATGCGCGTATAATAATAAATTAAAATAACTATTGACTGGCTGGTTGAGGTTTTTTAAAATATTAATTTGCATCTTGCTTCATATAATTGAATGTCCGGGGTATGACACTAAACTCCATTGGAGCATTGAAGAGGATGGGGTACTACGTATTAGCCTCCCACCTCCAACATCACAATTCCGAGATTTTACTGACAGGCGGATATTTTACAGACAGTTAAGGTTAAAGGTTGTCATTGATTGAATTAAGCGATGATAAAGTTTGCATTTTGAGTTTTGGTAGTTACATTTCGGTAGTAGTTACTGAGCAGAGTGTTTTTGGGGCGTACGTTAACGTTTCGATATTTCCTAAAAAGATACAAGGAGTGTCCCTCTTCCTATGAAATACGGTTTGGAAACTCATGAAACCTTGCCCGGCTTGAATTATTAGCATATCAATAAACATTTGATCCAAACAACGTGTCTGTCTGTTCTTTCGTCGCAGAAGATCAAGTGCCAACTTTTAGAATTTTCCATGCAAACAATTACACCGCCGCGATAGGCGACTTGAATGACCCTGGTTTATTATAACCTACTCGTAGTAATTAAGTTAAAATTGTATTCTGTACGTTTTGTAAGAACACAACCATCTCTTAGTAGTAAGTAAGTAGTAATTCATGTAGTAATCAGGAGCCTTCGCGGAACTTTTAACAGAATCCTTTATTTGATATATTCGGGTTCCATGAAGGACCCCGATTACAACAATAAATATGAAGACAACGTTCCGAAAAATCTAAATAAAACAAATTATCTAGCCTCATCTAAAAAATTTAGATAAATATGAAGCGTTTAGCTGTTTAAAATGAAGATACATATTTGTGCCGAATATCAATTGGAGTACCTGTTAGGGTCCCATCTATGGATTAAATAGAAAAATTGAGTTTTATACGGCGAAAAAGCAAGTACCAATTAAGGTGGGAACATCAACGCCCCACTGGGGCGAGTAGGTAAAAACTAGACTTATCACACTTATGGAAAACTTGTAACAATCCCTTGTTGCGACCTTGAGAGTGTTAAGAAGTAAATTACCTCTTAGGTCTGGTTAGCATAGAGCCAGAAAATAAACGTAATACTTCCAATATACGATAGTTGTACACTACGAAACTAGTAGGCAATTAGGTATTTATTACCCATTCCACCAATCAAAATGACAACAACAAATATACACCCAGTTAAAACTTTTCTCACTTCCGAAGACTGCAGGTAAGTACAAGCTTCCCCTTTTCTGACATGAAATAATGTATAAAAATGTTTTTGAATACCCATCAAGAAAGAGTAAAACAAAACGTCTTCGGTATAAAATAGCCTAACAAGCTGTAGATATACCGTAAAACCCAACCAACATTCTAACACATTTTTAAAACTCATTTTTTATCTATTTTACCCATGGAAGGAACTATAACCGGTTAAATAGATCTGTTTGCAAGTTAATGAAAATTATTTTTACCTGTTTATTAATGCATATGATGTTAAACAAATCATATATTGAAAAAAAAGAAAAAAAGATTTGGCATTAAATAACCCACAAGGGTTGATATGCCATTAAACAAAATAACCAACTAACCAACCAACCAACTAACAAATATACTTTGATCCGAGTCTAGTATTTAAAAAAGAAATAAAACAAGGAACTTCAAAGATATTTTGATTTAGATTAACCAAACGTCAATTTCATTTATTGAGTTTATTCTTTTGATTCTCTCTAAATGCCATAAAATGCGATCATCTTTTGATTAGAGCTTTATATGCCAAAAAAAAAAAAAAGATAAAAAGCTTTATATGTAGAAAAAGACAAAGATTTATGTAGGAAAAGAAAAGAAAGCTTTATGTAGGAAAAAATAACAAAGTAGAAAAAGAAAAGAATAAAAAGAAAAGAAAAAAATTGAAAAATGTCCAAAATAATATATAGATCAAAACAAAAACAACAAAAACAATAAATAAATAAATAAATAGAAAAGAATAATGTGCTAACGTAAATCTCCTTTTAGGCCACAGTCCCAAAGCAATTTTCGTTCAGTTCTGTCGGATGCAAAAGATGGCTCAATAATTTTACGTAATGATTAAGATAAAATCACAAAAAGAGTATAGTTACTTTTCGCACATAGGTATCTTGGTTTCATAATTAATTAAGTTTTAAATACGTAAAAAAACTACTTAGCTCCGAAATAGAAATTAGCCAATGAGATTAGTGATTTTATCTGCCATTTTATAATCAGCCAATCAGAACTGTGGTTACGAAGCAAGCAGACGAAACGAAAATCCTTTTATATAAGATAAACAAAAAGTGTTTTTCCCTTCGAAAAAGTACAAAATCTCACAATTTGTTAAATATATCGATAAGTAGAAGAATTTGGAAGGTTGACAAGCCTTAATTGCAAAAAATGATCTGTGAACAACTTGTTTTTAGACTAAAAAAAGGCTATTTTGTATGATAATATATATATATATATATATATATTAATATATATATATGTATTTTTACAAGATATAATATATATTAATACAAACACCGAGACACTCCATTTATCTGTTGGGAGGCATAAACATAAAATAACATAAACCCTGGTTTAACCTAGGGCACATATACATACCCCTCTTTCCCCATTTTCTTTTTTTTTTGTGCCCCCCTCCACTCTCTGGTTTACCCCGTTCGTTCTAAACAAATTCTTTACATTTCTGACTTTTAAATTGTCAACCGTGTAAACTTGAAAAAGTACCGGTCGAAAAGGCCTTCGTATCACCTTTTTTATTTTATTATTTAATTCATAATAAAATATTACCTCCCCATTTTACATATGATTCCTCTACTTTTAGTAGTTTACATATATATATATATATATATATAATATATAATATCTTGTAAAAATACATCTCTAAGATGATTGAGGGGGAAGTCATCAGCGTTGTTATATCCTTGGGATCATTGGAAATTTCTGGTCTTTCAACAACGAATTTCCTCGCCCAAGGGACCAATCGGAGTTGATCAAACCTCGACCCTTCCTCCTCAGCAAATGACCTCGCCTCCTGATGACCATAGTTTTATAGTACTGGTCACCTGACCTCCAGCCAATGGCAATAGCGCTCTCTTAATTTATATTACAATCATTTTATTACTCGAGTTTGGTCTTACTACCAGGAAGAACGGCTGTTGTAAGTTTCTCCCCTCTTTGTTGATTTTTAAAAAAAATTTTACTATTTTTAAATTCCTATTTATTTATTTCCCTTATTTACAAAAGAGGGGGTTTTCCATTCCCATTTATTACTGTATTTTTTTCTTTTTCTTAACAAACCGGTTATATATACTACAAATTTAAAAAAACAAACAATATATATATATATATATATATATATATATATATATATATATATATATATATATATATATTATAAGGATAAAGGTTGCTTACCGGTGAAAATGGCACGATCATTGAAGGTGCAAAAAATAAAACAAGCGCCTCATCCAACGTAACATCTTATTCAGGGAACACACGTGCAATCGGCTGCAATTAATCGGTACCTCGATTAATTCAATGAATTTAACCCTGAAGATCCTTATGGTGAAACTCGAGTAGTTTTTTTTATATCCATTTTATCATATATATATATATATATATATATATATATATATATATATATTTCAATTCAATTTGTAGATTATCACCCCTTTGATTACTATGTATACGCTCTTCCATTTTCTCTGATCTTCATAAGAAAGCTGAAACAGACTTTCCTGCATTCTGGTTAGACCCACTGAGTAGATTACGAGTCTTCTGATTTCAAGTAAAAAATAAAACCGCCATGCAGGTTAGGACTGTAGTATACGCCGACTGCACCTCTGCAGACAGGATTGTGGTGGCTGAACGGTATGTGACTCGTGTATTAAGTGGTCCTGAGACATGCAACACTACACTTTTGCCCTTATTTGGGCTACACGGGTGGTCGGAGAGACCTGATCCGATCAATCGACTGGTCGCGTTAAGACCTAGCTTCAGTAATCATGGAGGCAATGACGCCTGGTTACTGTCAGTTGCTCGCCTATGCGATTTTCAGATCAAATGGTCTGAACATCGCATAGGCGAGAAACTGTCAGTAACTAGCCACTGTTGACTCCATATCCCCGCTAATACTTAAATATAAATGCTATATCAATGATATTGAGCACTGTTTACTAATGAATATAGCGACCATATTATCTAAATAATATATATATATATATATATATATATATATATAATATATATTATATAATATATATATATATAATATATATATATAATATATATATATATATATATATATATATATAAGTTAAAAGAAAGGAAATGAATCCGACAATATGAGTATGAAAAGGTGGAATGAAAACATCACACAATGCTGTTAAAGAGAAAACAATTTATATATATAATCATAGCTGATATTGATCAATATTTCGATTTTTACAAAAATCATCATCAGAACTCATTCACTCCGTGGTTGTTTGGGTCGGAGAAGAATGTCAAATCAGTTCACAAACAAAATTGCAGAATGACATTCTTCTCCGACCCAAACAACACGGAGTGAATGAGCTCTGATGATGATTTTTTCTAAAAACGAAATATTGATCAGTATCAGCTATGATTATATTATAAATTGTTTTCTCTTTAACAGCATTGTGTGATGTTTTCATTTCACCTTTTCATACATATATATATAATATATATATATATATATATATATAGCGACCATATTATCTACATAATACACACACACACATATTATCTACGTACACACACAATACAACACACACATATATATATATATAATATATATATATATATATATATATATATATATATATGACAAGGTCAGAAGTACGGGCCGCTCAATGAGAATCGAACTTATTAACAATGGTCTGGGAATATAACTTGCTAATCATTACACCATGTGAGGTGCCCTAACCAAGACTATATAACCCAGTCTATTTTATCGATAAATTGGGGAAAAGAAATGGATTCATGCTATTATGTACTCCAATACTCGTCGAGTACATAAACAAGTGTTCTTTTGTGTAACAGAAAGCGTAGAGACACCAGAGAGAGAAACAGATAGATAGACAGATAGAGAGACGGGGTCGTGTAACTGACTTGGTTGTTACTTTCTATCTTCTTCCTTTCTATTTCGGCCATGGTGTGATCGCCTAGGGTTTTTCTTTCTTGTTGCATCTTTCTACTTTGTCTAGTCTTCTCTTATTGCTGCTTCATTTTCTAACTAAGGGCTTCTTTTCAATCAATTAACAAGACTTGTAGTTGCTTTGATCAAAGGTTTATTTTAGCCCATTTTCCAGCCCGCAAGTATACGTCTGCTCTGCACTACATTTTAGTTGGACCTGAAAACCTAATTAGTCAATCGCGTGACGTGCGAGATTCCCGCTTTTACCAAAGGTCTGTATTTTTCCACGGAAATTGCCGTCTACGTTCTGATTTGAAAGCCCTATTCTACAGGTGCTTGTCAATAATCTATGCTACCACATAGATTATGCAACAATGCCTTTTTCAAGGACATTAGCGCGAAGTAAAGCGCAAACACCATCTCCCCCTCTGTATGTGTGTGTGTGTGTGTGTGTGTGTGTGTGTGCATGTGTGTGCGTGTGTGCGTGTGTGTGTGTGTGTATACAAAGAACCCAGTTTACCTCACATATTTTATCCATAGCTGAGGAGAGAACATGGATTCGTAACTTTTTCAAGGGCCTTAGCGCCAAGTGAAATACAAACAACCCCTTCCAGGACTTGAACTCTCGTCGCCAATTCCGATTCCTACATATATATATATATATATATATATATATATATGAAGTGGTCAAACGATGTGTTTGAAATGGCGAAGGCCGACAATTTTTAGGGATATTATGTGCTTAATTAAAGTCATACCTAATTTGTTAATTAATTAATTATAATTGTCGGCCTTCGCCATTTCAAACACATCGTTTGACCACTTCATACTGTCGTGCCATAAGTCACCCCAAAAGTGCGATATACATATAAGTTTAAAATAAACGAGAGATTCTGGGGAAGCCAGCTGGTGTAGTGGCTAGAATGTCCACCTGTCAGCCTGACAGGTAGGGTTCGAATCGCGCACAAAGCACTGCCCTGTCTATAGCTCTGTTGATGAGTCCTAATGGGCTGAAATGTACATACAGAGATCGACTTTTTCTCGATTTGTTTACGCTTTACATTTAAACTGATATGCACGCCTAATTCATTTAATTATAATTAATTAATTAACAAATTAGGTATGACTTTAATTAAGCACATAATCTCCCTAAAAATATATTTATGTGTGTATTGGATGTTGTGTGCCAAACTAAGTTCAACTTAACATGATCGATTCCTTGTCGATACAATTCATTTAATAATGAATATTAATCATATAGATCGAACACACACTCACACACACTCACACACACAAACACACACGCACACACACACACACACACACATATGGAGAGGAAGCGACACAATGGTCAGTTTAAGTTGAGTTAAAACAAGATTGAATTCACAGTTGCCCAGTCTGCTCTACTGTTTACCCATAGCTGGAGAAAGTATTGTTGGATTCATACCTTTCCCAAGGGTATGAGCGCTATGATAAAAGCAAACAGCCTAGTCCAGGATTTTTACTCGGGTGGCCGAGTCCATTTCCTACGACGATAACCATTATACAACGCGCCTCCACATCAGATCAAACTTTATACAGTTAACATTTAGTATAAAAATTTCCGCAATTAACCATGAATCAAGGTGCGGAGTTATTCACTCTCTTGGTTTAAATCCCGTTAAATACGGGTACCTTTCCCACGCAACTGGGTACTTATTTCCCAGGGTCTTGTCAAATATTCCAAGTCACATTTTTTCTCTGTCCTCCATTACCGTTACACTACAAATATTTGTCTATTCAAATCGACCGATAATTTTTCTAACAACCTTTTTTTTACCACTTAACAGAATGTTTGAAAAGAAAAGACCGGAGTAACAAAAAGCTGGAACATCAAACACAGACATACAAAAAAATATAATTGACTGAGAAGACAAATACAAATAATAGGCTAAACCATGAAGTCGCTTGAGAGTGGGCGTGGTTACTCGTAGTCGGAAACCAGTGATAATATGAACACAAGGACGAGATTAGTCTTCCATGAAGTACCCCTTCCCACTTCAGTAAAAAAAAAAGGTCATAGCATCATGGGTATGTCTTAATGCCTGTAGCAAAATTCGAGAGTCGACAATCATTTTTTGAGCACTGATAAGATAATGCAAAAAATCTTTTAAGCTGTAATCGTGTCAAGGCTATTGTACGGCTACACCACTTGGATTCCAGCGAAGCACTTAGAGAAAAAGAAAGATGGGAGCAACATATTTTAACTATACGACTCTACTATGTTAATAAATTATAACCTGTAACTTCAGGTTTATTTTCTATCAGGGGAGGAGTGACGATCCTCCAGTATTGGGCTTAGTTTATGGCTTTAGCCCACTATGGAATGAATATATATATATATATATATATATATATATATATATATATATAATATTAAAATTCGAAGGCAATACAATGCTAGATTATGAAGGCAATACAATGCTTCATTATGAAGCTCTAGCTTCGAAATCGATAAGACATAAAAAAACATCTCTTTGTCTTTATTTTTTATACGCATTGTATTGCCTTCGAATTTTAATATTTTATAACATACTCAACAATGCTTCAAGCAAATTACCAATTACTTTTATATATATATATATATTGTATTTTTGCTTGAAGGCAATTACAATGCATGTATCGCATAAAATTCGATACTTTTTTTTATAGAAAATGAACTTGACAAGTGTAATCCCGGCAAAGGATCGCTCGGTGTGTAGAACATCGTGCATACTGTTTCGACTTTATTAAGTCTCATCATGTATACTAACGACTTACCTCCGACAGAAATCGAAACCGGGACCTCAGCAGGCATAGTCAAAGACCATATTGCCTCGGCCACAGTACACTGCGAACAATCCCTGCGAAATTAACCTTGTCAATGATACTTACACGCCTCTACCAAATCTTCATGTCATTTATTATTAAATACAAGATATATCCTGCCTAATCTGCAACATTCACAGCTATCTAACGTCGAAGTTGATGCATTTGTGCTTTCGGTGCATAACCACATAAATACCCTCCTCGAAGAACGGGGCATCAAGCGACGAGAAATTGATTTGAGACATAATGAAAAAAGACAAAACAATGACCATAATTCGAACTTCTCGTGGGCAAATTCACAGATCACCGACTTCGAAGAAAATCAAGTTCCACACCCATATCATATTGCGCCCGCTATTATCTCGAATCAAGACTTCAATCCACGTAATATTGTCAACAAATGAGGACCACAATCCGTTGGTGGGAGGTTCGATTCAAGAGGGAACAAAGTTTGTGATGCGGATGGGAAACTCAATATTCTTAGGTCGGTGATTCATGAAATCACCCACGAATAGTTGGGATATCAGGTTTCGTCATTTTGTTGCGTCCCAAAGCAATTGATTGGAGATCACTTGACACTACACTCTTTGAGAAGGATATTCATCCACCAATGGGAGAAACACATCAATCTCGATGGTGAGAAGGTGAGGGAAAAAGTAGTATAGTAGTTCTGGTTACTATATGCATTGATAAATTATTGTACTTTTCGAACATCACTTGTCAATCTCAGGTGTAATAATCTCAGATAATGAAATGGTCAGTTTAAAACAAGTGAATACCGAAAAATAATTTTCTTTTCTTTTCTTTGTTTTTTGGATTTTGCGGCAACTCTTGTTGGGCTATTTCATGCCGAAGACATTTTGTTCTATTCATTCTTGAAAGGTATTTGATGTAATGAATATGTAAATACCTTGATACCCCTTCACTATAATCTGATTGGACAGTGTCATGTATAAATATTCGACACTGTGATGGTACAGGCACCTAAGCCTAAGCCTAAACTTACTCGCCAGGCTACACCACGACTGCTCGGAAGACGTTTTGCTATTCGACGCACCAACTACTACTGCGATAATAAACCAAATACCAACTTCATAATATATCCCTTAACCCGGATATATCAGTATTGAAAATTCTTTTTTTTAACTCAATTTTAAAACATATTATTGTTAACACTTTTTCTTCTATTTAAGATGGGATTCTACCACTTCGGGTCAAGCTAGACCGAGGAGTAATAGTGATAAGGTGTACTCCTCACTCCCCTGAGCTCCAGTACTGGAACTTCACCATTAGATGCAGTTTAACGTCATAACCAGGACATTAAGACCTCAGACACTGCCTTCTTGGGTTTGTAGGTTGCCATAAGGGCAACAGGGTCGGGACAATCATATAGGTGCTAGGGCTTGGTATAAACAGCCGACTTTGCGTCTAGCATAAGTAAGGGCGAAAGTGGAGGTTTGCAAGTCAGAGATTGCTCAGCCACCAGGATTCAGTCCTTAAGCATCAAGGGTCGCCACACACGCATGGCCAACAGATTGCCCCAATGGGAGAGGGTTCTTATCCCTCTACAGTGCAGTTGGTGTATTCTACAGGCACAGCCAACAGTCAGAGTATGGTCAACGGGACTTGGTTACTGACAGATTCTCATCTATGCAATTTTCAAACCATGTCTCTCATAGGCTAGAATTTGTCAGTAACCAAGTGCCGTTGATTCATGTCCACACTAACCAAACTTAAATATATATCCGCTGTCACCAATAATGAGCACTGTTTACTTACAAGTATAGCACACTATATTATCAATATTGATATTATATATACTAGCAAATATATGCACCCTCCGGGTTCAAGTATTTAAGTTTTAATATAAGATAACATATTAAATTAGAAAGGCTAATGAAACAGAATAAGAATATAGATAAAACGATTTGGAACAGAGGGGGATGATTGAAAAATAGAACAACTTTGAAACTAACTCTTCCATCATTTTCCGTTACTCCCGTCTTCATTGGTAAATTTTCCTAATTTAACTGTTTAGTTAAAATAGGAAGTAAAGAATAATATTACAGTTATTTCTTCTTGTTAATGGATTTCTTTTAAGATTTATCCCCGAGATTTTTGCTCATATTCAATAAGATAAAACCAAACAATTAGAAATCAATGATAGTAAGCATATATTTATTAAAATCAAATTTTTTATATCAATATGTAAATTAGCCTTCCCATTCACACTGTAAACTGCTATTTTGTAGTATATATAAATACAATTGCATGTTATTAATAAGTAGATATTGTCAACAGTATTAATTATGTAAAACAATTTTATTAATAATGCGGTTTAAATAAAAATAAAATCCTGTAGAATGTGACGTAAATAACTAAGGGAATTGTGACTTGAATAGTAATATAGTTTCGGTTACAGACAGAAAAACACAGAATCTCCATTATAATAAGATATATATATATATATATATATATATAGCTCCCTGAAATAGACTATTATGCTAAATCTCTAAGTCTTTTGTTATTTCTTTACTTATATATTTGCTCTGTGACTCATTAAGAGCACACATTGAGCTCTCAAACTGCGACAGGTTTTTAAAAAATAAAACTCTTGTGTCGTAAGGAAGATTTCTTCTCTGGACCTTGGGATTATATATATATATATATATATATATATATATATATTATATATATATATTCACGAAGGAACACTGACCACTAGACTGGAGTTGGAATCAGCTGGAATTAACTATTATTATATATTACACCTCACTCTACAAAAAATAAGTCAACAAACCGCAATTAAAAAAAAATGCCTAATATGAATTCAAATTAGCAGAAAAAGTTCGAAACACTTTTTCGATATATATATATATATATTTTCATTCCACCTTTTCATACTCACACACACACACACACACACACATATATATATATATATATATATATATATATATATATATATATATATATCATCACAGAGCCCATAATAAGGGGATGAAATTGGGGTAGAATTTTTAAAATTCTCAAATAGCATTTTTAATTTTTCGATTCTCGTAATGAGGTACATTACTGTTAAGCTATATATATATATATATATATATTATATATATATATATATGAAGGAAGGGTGGATGGGTTTAGGATCGACGATATGCTGTAGATAGAAGGAAAGTGGTCAAGAAATGATCAACTCAAAAACAGTCACAGGGTGATACGTTTCGTCTGTATTCACAGATGACTGAGGAAGTCTGTGAATACAGACGAAACGTATCACCTGTGACTTGTTTGAGTTGATCATTTCTTGACCACTTTCCTTCTATCTACAGCATATATATATATATATATATATATATATATATATAATATATATATATGATTAAAAATTGAGGAATAACGGATAAAACACAAACAACTTCATTCAATTGATATTTCGCCTCGGTTTATTAGCGAAGCTTCGTCAGAATTTTTCTGATGAAGCTTCGTGAACATACCGAGGCGAAATGTCAATTAAATAAATTTGTTTGTGGTTAACCCTCATTCCTCAATTTTTAATAACATTTTGTTGGATATTTCCCAACCTGTTACTCCACTATATATATATATATATATATATATATATATATATATATAGAGAGAGAGAGAAGAGAGAGAGTGAGTGTTGAGAGAGAAGTTTGGCTTGCCTAGACACAGAGTCAACAACCGATTGTCGGTTTTACGCTTATGTGATGTCCCCAAGCACAGTTGACTGTGTCTACGTTACCCTTATATATCAACATATATTCTAAAATCGATCGTAAGCATTCTTTACTTATAAATATAGCAAATTATATATACTAGCAAATATATGCACCCTCCGGGTGCAAGTATTTAAGTATTAATGTAATAAAATATTGTATCAAATTAGAAATGCTAATGAAACTAAATAAAGCAGATAAAATATTTAAACAGAGGAGGGTATAATAAAGAAAAGAACAACTGAAACTTACTCTTCCCTCATTCCGTCTTTCATTGCTAAAATTTTCCTAATTTAACTATTTAGTTAAAATAGAAGTAAAGAATGAAAATTACAGTTATTTTTTCTTGTTAATGGATTTCTTTTAAGATTTATCCCTGAGATTTAGATAATATTCATTAAGATAAAACCAAACAATTGAAATCAGTAATACTAAACACATATTTATTAAAATCAGATTTTTGATATCAATATGCAAATTAGCCTTCCCATTCACACTGGAAACTGCTATTTTGTTGTATATATAGATACAATTGCATGTTATTAGTATGTAGATATTACCAACAGTATCAATAATGTAAAACAATTTTATTAATAATTGAGGTTTAAATAAAAATAAAATCCTGTAGAAGGTGACGTAAATAACTAAGGGAATTGTTACTTGAATAGTAATATAGTTTCGGTTACAGACAGAAAAACACACAATCTCCATTATAATAAGATATATATATATATATAAAGTAAAGTCGTCGGGGCAGCCTAAAGTCGGTATCAGCCAATCAGCGAGGGAGTCTATCCCCTTTTCACTTGCGCTAGACCAAGGAGATTATTTTAGCGTCTGAGGTGGACCGCCACACCTACCATCAGCTCCCTGTGCTACTCATGCTGAGTTGGCGGGGACCGGTATTGAACTAGGAACCTTGTGGTTTCTAGTCGAACGCTCTACCGACTGAGCTAACCCGGCCCATGTGTGTGTGTGTGTGTGTGTGTGTGTGTGTGTGTGTATTAGTAAAAATCTTTCACTGTATATTCATATATATCTGTACTCTTGTGGACATAGATGGGTGAGGGCTTACACACCCACACACATATGCGTGTGAGTGTACGATTGTATATAGGTACACTCCCAAGCTCGCACGGGCAAACACACACACACACACACACACACACACACACACAGTTGGTGACAAATGCGACTATAAATAATTATACGACAGAAGGATGTAAAGACTGGATAAAAAAAAAAGAAGAACAAGGATCGTATACCTACACAAAAAATCGTTAAGTATAGAGAAAGATAAAGATGAATAGAGAAGAAAGAAATAAAGAGTCAAATTTGATTTTGAGCGTGTTTTGGGCTGAGGGTGTTGGGTCTTTTCTTTTCTTTTGACCTTCTCAATTTCAGAATTCCTCTGGTCACCGAACCGGATTCTGTCACCAAATAACTAAGCAAAAAATGAGTACAGACATTGAACATATTCAAGAATAATAATTAAAATGTGGGTCGTTTATCGTACATAGTAGCCCACACTATTTTGCCGGTTATCTGATTATAGGGCGCCATATTAATCTATCGATGTTTTTCAGACTTAGAATATTAAGTATTTCGTAAATATGTCCAGCAAAAACAGGGGAAAATATTTGCCTGAGAAGCGAAAAAGAAATTGTAGAACATGAAGGTAACAGCGGTACCCATCATTATTGGAATGCTTGGATTAGTCCAAAGTGCTTTGCCATATATATATATATATATATATATATATATATATATATATATAATATATATATATGTATACAAACACACACACACAACACTATATATATATATATATATATATATATATATATATAGTTGGAGAATTTTCTTCTCTCAACCACAGTTTCGGTGTTCACGGTGCACCTTCTTCAGAATACACCCTCTACACACACACATGTATACATGTAAGTGGTGTGTTGTGTGTGTGTGTGTGTGTGTGTGTGTGTGTCTGTGTGTGTCTGTGTCTGTGTCTGTGTCTGTGTGTGTCTGTGTGTGTGTAGGTTTTTCTAATATTGGAGAATTGAAAATAAAGTGCTCGATAATGGGAATAGAGCTTTATTTATTGATTATAGTGTACAATACATTTAAGGTGCGATTGCTACCATTCGTTTCAAAGCAGCGTGTTACCTATTTTGTTTAATGGCATATCAACCTTCGTGGGTTATACAATGCCAAAGCTATTCTTTTAGAAGAACAGTAGTGGTACTATTTAATTCGTAGCTGAGGGGATAAAGAGTTTAATACTTTTCTCTAGTGTATTAGCCCGAAAGTTAGCGTAATAGATCGTCTGGAGTTCGAACTCGCTTACTACGATGTCGCAATACACCACGTTAGACACTACGGCATGGGAACTCTTCTGTTTCTTCAGATATTTTTTGCACACGGTTCTATATTAAATATTTCTCTCTAATGCAAATAATTTAAAAACGGATGTATTTGATATCTCTCTCTCTCTCTCTCTCTCTCTCTCTCTCTATATTATATATAATATATATATATATATATGCGCCCGCCCGCACACACACACACACACAACACACACACACAACACATATATATATATATATATATATAATATATATATATATATATATACCAACCCTTTCGCACGAGTAGGATTATTTCTTAAGCGGTTTGAATTTGGAGTTTTCCTCCCCTAGTCTAGTTACATAGCCAAGGTTAAAGAGCCCAGTCAGCCCTACTATTTACCCGTAGATGGAGGGAGAGTAGTTGGATGCATACTTTTCGCAATGACATTTGCGCTACATGAAATGCAAACAACCTCGTTTAGGATTTGAACTCGGATCGACGAGTCCATTTCCCATGACTCTAACCATTATACCACGTGCCTCCATGACCTCCTATTTGACCCATACATGATACCCTTACTGATATTTCTATTCCGGATCAGAATGGACCTTGGAGTAACGATAATGAATGAGGTACTCTACAGAGATCCAGAATTGGAGCCTCACCACCAGATGCAGTTTTGTGTCATACCCAGGACACTCCTTTATTCGGGGAGGCATCTTATCCCTATATAAGGGAAACAATTAGCTTATTCTAAGCCTAACCGACTGCGAATTGATTCATAAAAGTAGAAATCTGAGGTAGAATTAAAAACAATTGACAGTATTACTAAAATCGGCTTCGCTCTGTCGGCTGGGGACAGAAGAATACACGGACTGCATTTCTACAGAGTAGGTGGCGACCCGTGATGCTTAAGGATGGAACCCTGGTAGATGGGTGGTGCATAGCATGCAACATGCCACTTCAAGCCCTAGCACCTATATGATTGTTCCAACCCTATTGCCTTTATGGCATGTCCCAACCCTTTTTTCATATATGTTCTAGAAGGCGGTAGCTGAGGATCTTAGTGTCCATGGTATGACGTTAAACTGCATCTAATGGTGAAATTCCAGTTCTGGAGCTCTCGGGAAAGTGGAGTACCCCTTCATCACTCCTAGTGATTCATTACTCCTAGGTCCACTATGACCTGGTGTGGCTGTACCTTTTAGGGTCCCATCTATGGGTTAAATAGAAAAAAATGAGTTTAATATTTTTATTTTTAAATTGAATACCCATGAAGCATGAAGAGAAAAAAACGAAAGTGAACGTAGTCGTGAGACTGGAGTTCGAACTTACTAAAATACATAGACTGAACTTTATAAAGTGAAAGTGTTAGACCAAAATTCACATCATTACTAACTGTAAGTTTCTGTATATATATATATATATATATATATATATATATATATATATATATATATATATATATATATATATATATATATATATAATATATATATATAATCACCCTCTTCTTCCTTTTACTTTTGTTTGTTCGCTTGAATTCTTAAATAGACAAATCCGTTTTTAGTAGATGATATTTAAATGATCAAAGGGAAACTACTTCTTAAATAGAATTTTACGACTATTCAAATAACAATGGCATTTATAGCTTTAAAAGCGTACCGTCATAGTGTAATGGTTAGCACACTAATCACTTATAGCTGAAGAAACGAGTTCGATCCTCACTTAATGCCCCATACTTGTCAACTTGTTTCAAATCCTACCCGTAGCGAACGGATTGGATGAATACATTTTTATAGCTTAAAAAAGTGTTGTTTTTTTTACATTACTTTAAAACATCCCCCCCACACACACACCGGAACGAATAAATCTGCATATTAAATATGGTAGCACGACATCAAACTATTTTTGACCCCTTGGGTAGTGTGATTATTAGCAAGCTAGGTAGATAGTTCAATTCTTACTGGGGGCTCTCATACTTCTGGTCTTGAGAACGTAATTATAAACATTTCTGGTACTAACTAATGTAGGTATTACACCAAACCCGCCTACTACAGGCAGGTCACGAGTATGGGGAATCCAGCAAAGATCGAACTCGCTATTCAGTAGCAATGGAAATGTGAGACAGGCTTACTAACCATTGCACCACGATGGGACGTCCGAGTACGAGTAATTAAATAACAATAATATTTATAGTGTAAAAGGAAGCGTTTTCAAGGACAACAACGATTTCTACTATAACTTGAGTAGAGGCATCCCATCACGGTGTAATGGTTAGCAAGCTAGTCTCGCAGATCCATTACTAAAAAAATAGGCCGTTCGATCCTTGCTAGGTGTCCCATACTTGCGACCTTGTGTCACATCCTACCCGTGGTGAACGGGTCAGGTAAATATCTACTACAGTTTGAGTTGCGACCACAGTGATGAATAAACGAATACGATGATGATGATAGTTGTGATGGAGTCTGATATTAGGAACCTGTCGAAAAGGAAACTTGAACTTGAACTGTATGACACAGTTTAATTGATATTTACCAGGCTTTATATTAAGAAACAGTTTTAATAAAAGGCCATGTGAACAGTTTGCCTCCACACCAATTATATGAAATATACACACACAACACACACATATATATATATGTATGTGTGGTGGTGTGTGTGTTGTATATATATGAATAGTATATATGTGTATATAAATATAGAATATATATAATCGATATGAGATATATATATGTATATATATATATGTGTCTGTATTATATATATGAGCTATATATATGTGTGTGTGTGTATATTATATATCATTTATAATATGTGTGTGTGTTACTATATATATGAGTATATTATATGTGTGTGTGTGTAATGTATATATATGAGTAATTATATATGTGTGTGTGTTATATATATCATATAATATATATGTGTGTAGTGTATAATATATGGTGTGTGTCTGTGTGTATGTAGTATGCGTGTATATATGTATGTGGTTTGTGGTGTATCGTATATGTGTGCTGTTGTGGTAATCTGTGGTTTATATACATGCGATATATCATGTGTGGTGTGTCTGTGTGGTGTATATATAGTATGTATATGATACACATATATATATACACAAACACATACACACGACAGATATACATATATACACACATTATATATGACTACAGACACACACATGATATACATTATTACACACATATATATTATAGACAATACACACACACACACACACACACACACAACACTAATATATATATATATATATATATATAATATATATATATATCCACATATATATATATACACAGATACAAACACACATGGTGCACTTGGTAACTGTCAGTTTCTCGCTCTGCAATTTACACAAAATCACTGCTTTGAAAATCACATAAGCAAGAAAACTGACAGTTACCAAGTGCTACTGACTTTAAGTTACGGTTAATTTAACTAATATATGGGAGTAAATAGGGAATTAAATTCGACAGTATGTGGAATATAAAAAACACGACAAAGTATTGATATTATATATAATATATTATATAATATAGATATATATATATATATATATATTAATAATATATATGTTACATTTCTACGTAGTTTCTTAAGGTTCGGTTTCGGTCTATTTGCTTAATGGCAGATCAACCGTGGTGGGTTATATAATAGTTAAGCCGTTCCTTTAAGAGTACAGTAGTGGAGTATTTAACGTATAGCTTGAGGGATGGGCGTTCATACCTTTCCAAGGGTATTAGTCCGAAGTCAACGTAGTTGTGCGACTGGAGTCGAACTTACTAAAATGTTGCCACTGCACATGGAATCCCCATGGTGTAATGGATAACGAGATAGGCTTATTGATTATTACAAATGAGTTCGAATCTTGCCACGTTCTTCTGAGTTGTGCCAACTAAGCTAAACAGAGTAGATAAATATTCCAACAGTGAAGAAGTAATTATTAGGACTGAACTTTAAAAGTATGAGAGTGTTAGACCAAAATTCACATCATTACAACTGTAAGTTTCTGGATATATAAATATAATGTATATAATATATAAATATATATATATATATATACATTTGTGATAAAAAACGCCGCTAAAAAATACCAGGAGTTCGGATCCATCACGGATTGATTGTCCATCGGGGTATCTGAGGCCCACCGAGCTTACGTCAGAAGCCACGTTTTTATTTTAATCAGACAAAATAACGTGGTTTGACGAAGCTCGGTGGTTGGCCTCAGGATACCACGTGGAAAATGGTTCTAATCACGATACCCCTGGTGAAGCTTTTAATTACAGATAAATTGCTCTGTTATAAGAAAATTAAGACCTGAGCTCTCATACGGAACCTGAACTCTACAACAAACTACTGTAGAGAATCGGACCAGCCTAGAATCACTCTTGTACCAAGAAACTTGGTACCCCAACAAAGTTAAATATATATATATATATATAATATATATATATATAGAGAGAGAGAGGAGAGAGAGGATGAGGATATATAGAGAAGAGAGAATAGAAGAGGAGGGAGAGAGAGTGGAGAGAGAGTGGGAGAGTGGGAGAGGAGAGTGAGAGGAGAAGGGAAAAGTTGGTGAGTGGGAGAGAAATTTAAATATCTTGAACTTCTATGAAAGTACTTTTATTATATTTAGACTTCAATCTATTTCTTGTCAACAAATCTTGGATCTCCGCAGGTGGTTACGTAATATCAGCTCTGTTTTCTATAAAGGTACTCATATTGAGGAATTAAGTCAACGGCTCATGGTAACTCGTAATTGTCAGTTTCAGGCCAGTGCGATTCTCAGAACAAAACATGTGTGACTTTGTCTGTGTGTACTTCTTGTGCTTCTGAGTGTGTGTGTGTGTGTGTGTGTGTGTTGTGTGGTGTGTGTGTGTCTGTCTGTCCTGTCTGTGTGCGCGCGTGTGCACGTGTCTATAAGAAGCAGGATTGATAAATAGTTATGAAGTAGATTTTTAATCTGAGAATTCTACTGCAAAAATTTTGAGAGATATCATTAACCACGGAAGATATCATTTACAAGGGAAAAATATATTTAAAATAAATAGTTGTATTAAATAAAGTCATTTTATCATAATGGTGGTGGTGTGTATGTATAGATTAAAATATATTATAATTACTTTTTAAAAAATGTTAATATACATATATGTTAACATTTATATATATATATATATATATATGTGTGTGTGTGGTGTGTGTGTGTGTGTGTGTGTGTGAGTGTCCGCGTGTGTAATTAAAACATCTAATATATATTTTTTTTTAAATTTAAATATATATATATATATATATATAATATATATATATATAATTATATATGTCTGTGTGTGTGTGTAGATAGATAGATAGATAGATAGGGAGGTAGAGTGGTAAGTGTATAGATAGATAGATAGATAGATAAGATAGATATGTATGTACAGCTTTCACAACCTAATGATGAAAAATGCACCAGAAAAAAATGAACATGAAAAAAAATCAGATTTCAAAAAAATATCTTTCGACATTCTTTCCTTTTTTTTGACAATGCACTTAATTCAGTTGTGAATATTAAAGCCCAATGATATTAAATATCAAACAGTTAAAATTTCAGATTAAATTTCACCTTTTAACAACATGTCAAGATACGGACTTGTTGAATCAGCCTCGTGGGATAGAAAAAAGCATAAAAAGATTCTTAAACAAAAACAAAAAACCTCAAAACATGAAGCGGTTAATAGTATACACGTTTTTTTTTTCTTTCAGTGAGAAAGCGAACAGTTGTTTATAAAATCTTGAGACGGGAGCTTTAAAATCGTAGCCAGTGTGAAGGAGACAGGGGAGTAGTTATTGTAGGCCGCTCTATTAATTTTCGATGTATATATATACATGTCAAACAAGAACCTTCTTACAGACTATAAACGATTTGTAGTACTTACCACATTTCTTCATATTGTAAACTTACTGCCTACTGCTACTGTATTCGATTGACCAATTCTACCGATGTTGTTTGTGCTAAGAGAAGTATAAGGTGGACTCCGTGTTTTGTCAGTAAAAGTGCTGTCAGTATTCTGTAATCCCTCACTGTACGGGTCGAGCAGTCACTCTGAGTTGATCTCAGTGCCGACGCTGGTTTGTATCCTTATATAAATACATCTAAACTAGCAGTTGACCTAGTGTGCCTGACAGCGAGGCTTTGCGAAAGTATGCATTGTACAATGTATGTATCGGAAGAAATAGCATGCTCTAAGACAGTGAATGAAAGATTAATATTGTCTATATTGTCGACTGTACAATTGACGTATTAGATAAGGCTTTTGTATATGCGCACTGGTGTACACACACACACACACACACACACACACACACATATATATATATATATATATATATATATATATATATATATATATATACACATAGTTAAGAACTAATGAAAAATGAAATGAAATAAAATTAAAAAATAAATGGAATAAATGAAAAAATCTTTTCCAAAGGACCTCTCTCAAGAGAAAAAAAAAGAAGCAATTTTTAATATTACACACACACACACACACACACACACACACACACATATATATATATATATATATATATATATATATATATATATATTATATATATATATTATTATATAGTTAAGCTGATGTTACAGTTTCCCGGGGAAGGATCTCAAAAACTACCTTAATTCTGTCGATTAACTGGGCTTTTCTAGTACTGGGACGGCGATTGGTGTCTTTCTAAACAGCGCCCCATACATAATAATCCATTGGGTTAGGATCTGGGGAGTTCGGAGGCCAAATGTGTGGCAGAGGGCCGAATCCTGCTGCCATACATATGGCCTACCATTGGCTACTCTTGTTATCCGAGGCTTGACTACAGTGTTTAGCAACTCCACATAGGCATCTGAGGGCTCTTCAACACTCTTTTCTGTAGATTTTCGATGAATTCTACTGCACGAACGCAATCAGATCGTCTGTTATGTTGCTTTCTTCGTCACAACCTCGTAGTCTCCATTGCAATTCTCCGGTTCATACCTGATTGTTTTCACAGTGTTCAGGGAGCACTGGGCAGCAACCATAATCTCCTTATTTTGATGGACGGCGCAGATCATCATGATACAAGTTATTCTCTACCGTGATTCAGGTGGGTTCCAGTCATCCATTTTATCTGTCATCACGTATATGAATGAAGAATGGTCCAACCTTTTAAATGGTGCGTAGTGTGCCTCCAGCCCACGGAGAAATAACCAAATATAAATATGTCAAATATAAATATGTCAAATTTATCCCGAGCACCCTGTATACACACACACACACACACACACACACATATATATATATATATACATATATATATTAGGCGAGAAACTGTCAGTTACCATGCGCCGTTGACTTTATGTTCTCGCTACCCTAACTTAGATATACAAGCTATATCAATGATATTGGGCACTATTTACTTACAAATAAATCACACAATATTATCAATATTAACACACACACACGCACACATACACACACACAAACCACACACACCACACACACACACACACACACATATATATATATATATATATTGATATTGATATTTTGAATTTATTGTGGTATATCCATAAGTAAATATATGTATATATAACTTAGATTAGGAAACCATTGCAATACTAGAAGAATGACCTGGCACCTGATGGTTATGCATTCCACCACCCTGTGGTCCCGACTGAGCATATATATATATATATATTATATATATATATATATATATATATATATATATATATATGAGAAGTAAATACACAGCGATGTGTTAAATATATAAATATATATATATATATATATATATATATATATATATGTATGCATGACCAGTCGGGACCTTGAGCACCCGATACTTGAGCACCCCACCTCTGTGGTCCCGACTATATAGAGAAAACAGAAAGAAAAGAAGAGACAGACAGATAGACAGACAGACAGAACGAGAGAGTGATACTTGTGCAGTCGAAATGACAGGAGGTGGGATCCGGTGATCGAGTTTGTAAAGGTGTATGTTTTTATTTATTCAACTTTTGTTCTTTTGTTCCAGACGATCGCAGGTACTCCTAGTATCACAATGGTTTCCAATCCCAAGTTTTTTATCAAATCTAAAAATAAAAAGACCCACCCGTCGACTGAATACCCTGCAAGGGAGAGCGTTCTCTCATAATCAAAAGAAGGTACCAGGGTATGACTCTAAAATGTATGCAATGACGAGGCTCCAGTTAGTGTTTGGTAAGTGTCATTATAACCATATACACTCTTACTGGAGGGAGGGTATTATCTGTTATAGGCTTGGGTTCTAATAGATTTGTTTGGGATAATATGATTTCGAACTACATTAATGCATTGGCTCATAAGTAATTGATATTTCAACTAAGTAGGAAGTATTTACCTATTAAAATTATTTTGAAAATACGTTTTCCTACCATATATCGATGGAGACCATAATTGTTAAAGTTAAAGAATCCAACAAGCATTGACATGCTAGAAAACCTACCAATCAGAGAGAGAGAGAAGAGAGAGAGAAAAAAGAGAGAAGAGAGGAGAGAAAGAGAAGAAGAGAGAGAGAGAGAGAGAGAGAGAGAGAAGAGAGAGAGAAGAGAGAGAGAGAGAATAGAGAGTGAGAAAGAAGAGAGCGAGAGAGAGAGAGAAGAGAGTGAGAAAGAAGAAAGAGAGAGAGAGAGAGAGAGAGAGAGAGAGAGTGTGTGTGTGTGAGAGAGAGAGAGAGAGAGAGAGAGAGAGAGAGAGAGAGAGAGAGAGAGAGAGAGAGAGAATAGAATGTGTGAAGGATATTCAATATTTAGTCAATTTAACCCGCGTATTTCATCTGAATATTGTACTTTTTCAAACAAATGAAACTTAATGATAATAAAAAAACACACACCACACACACACACACACACACATATATATATATATATATATATATATATATATATATATATATATATACGCATTGTGCGAGGAATGTTTGGTGTTTCTTAATTTGCGTGTTTCATCTTAATATTGTAATCTTTAAAGAATTTAAGAAAAGCATTTTTTATAACTATTTGCTCATTCACACCCAGACATATATATATATATATATATATATATATATATATATATATATATATGGTGTGTCAAAAGTATCGAGATTGAAGCTGTATTTACCAAGATAGAAATGAACAATGAATGGAACGTTTGTCAAAGTGTGTCAAAATGTTCAAAAAATCTCGATACAGTTTTGACACACCTTGGATATATATATATATATATATATATATATATATATATATATATATATATATATATATATATATATTTGTTATAGTGGACTATACAATTAATAGGCGACTGTTAGCATTCGTTTCAAAGCAGCGTATTAGATGCTTATCTTCAAGACAAGCGCACAGGAAAAACAAAGATTGTTTACCTAAGCAGTTGTCTTGAAGATAAACGGCTAATACGATGCTTTCAAACCAATGTTCATAGACGCCTATTAATTGTTTAGTACTCTATAAATATAGCTTTTATACCTGTAATCGAGCACTTTCCTTTCTCCAATACAAAATGCCCCCCCCATATATATATATATATATATAATATATATATATATATATATATATATATATATATATTAAATTTAGGAGTAATGAAATGAATCGGACGGTATAAGTATAGATAAAAGGATATGAAAACACACAATGCTGTTAAAATGAAAATATTTTATATCATGTTCATAGCTAATATTGAACAATATTTCGATTTATAAAAATCGTCATCAGAGCTTGTTTTTAATCCGGACTCATCGAGAGAGAAACAGAAAATAATTTAAATTAAAACGAAAACATTGATGTTACAAAAAGCGTGCAAGTCATTATATATATTTTTATTAATATATATATATATATATATATATATATATATATATATATATATATATATATATATATATATATATATAGGAAAATATCACAAGCCTTTGAGGGGGCACCTCGAAATATTGGTAAATAAATAAGGTTTAGAACACCATATTCATTATTTTGTTTCTGATCTTCATTTTTTCATGCTTCTAAAACAACTAAAAATTATTTTCAGGTCAAATCAATGTAGAAATTATCCCAATTATTCTGGGTTTCCAGCCATTTTCATTGCAATGGTTCAGCTTTGTTTTGTGGAATTTCGTCTAAATTAATTTCTATTGTTTTAAGGCTTATATCTTATTATGATGGAGATTCGCTGTTTGTCTTTATGTAACCAAAAATACGTTACTGCTTACGTCGCAATACCATCAGGAATTGCGTAAATTTTATCAACGAGTATTTAATTTATTTTTAAAATCATTTATGCATAGAATAAATTTATATTTTTATTATCGATGGCTCTTTGAAAATCTGAGATAGATATGCCTCAAAACAGTTCATGTTATTAGTACGTTTAAAATCCTGCAATATGTTTTATATATCACTAAGAAATAAAGGTTTACATAATATATGGTTTAGTTAATTTGCATACTGGTTTTGATAAACTGGGTTCAATAAATAATTACTTGGTGTTATTGATCTCTAATATTATTGTTTCACAAAGTGTAATATTTTATATGCGTTCTTATTTGATTTCGTTGGTCTTTCTAATTTAATGTATTACATTATATTAAAACTTGAATATTTATGCCTAAAGTGCATATTCTTGCTAGTATAATGTATGGAGTGAACTTTTTTTTCTGTTCGTTTAAAACGAAATTTGGCGTGGGCCACTGAAGCATCAGTCGACACTGTGTACCGGTCGGGGTTCAAACGAAAATGGTATTAGTCGGTGTGGCGCCAGTTGATGCCACGTGACAGTGACAGATGTATTGGAGGTTCTAATTGTTAAATACATTTAGAACAGTACACTAAGGTTTATACAAGAATTATTTACACAGACTCGGCAACAATTGTCGGTCTTTTTGAACTGTTGCTTCAAATCCTGGAAAAAAATTCGAACAATTTATTTTTTCATCCTTTGTGTGAAAACGAGGGACGAATTTTGCGGAAATGCGATTTCTTTACCAACCGTCGATGAACATTCGCAGGCTTGAACTTTAAGAAAAAAAACCAAAGTAAAATAATGAGAAGTGGAAATGTGGAAAAACCCAAAATTTTAGCAATACATTATGTAATAGTGGAAATTAACTAGAAGTTTGGATGACGTGTGAAAGGTTGACCTGTTGGCTTTTGATTGGTTGAAAAGGGGTACTGTAAAATAATGAGATGTGGAAAACCTAAAATTTCAGTAATAGGTTATGAAATAGTGAAAATGAACTGGAATTTGGACGACGTGTGAAAGGCTGACCAACTGGCTTCTGATTGGTCGAAAAGTGCCAACGGCGCGAAGAGTGAAAGGGAGATAGTAAGAAAAGTGAGTCTTGCCGAATTTTTTCGACGAGATGGACGGTAATGTCTGGGCTAAGTGTTTGATGAGAACAGACGCAAGATGGTTGTCTGTTCTTCAAGGCGTTTTACTTTAATTTAAAATAAAACATATGAGATCTGAGAAAAACAACAATATCGTGTGTTCGTTATTAAGAATATTCAATGGACGCAAGTACATCCTAAGAAGATCCCAAGTAATTCCCAGACTCGAAGAATGGAGAAAATGCTAGCACAACAACAGATCTAGCTACCCAGCTACTCCGATCCAGAATAGCAGATATGAAGAATAGTAGATACTACAAATCCAGATAAGTATAGAAACAAAATTACATACTCCTCAATTAGACGCCACGTCCCACATTTATTTGTTCCTTATTGAAGTCAGTCAGTCAGTATACTGTTGGTTTAAGCATAAGTGAACTTGTGCCCAAGACAGCTGGTATTTATGAAATCAAGAATAGTCCATTCATGTATTTGGGTGATTCCATTCCTTGAGTCCTGATTGGCTGCTTGGTTTCTATGATGTTATGAGGCTTCATAAATACTCTGGCATTCTGCAGTAGTATTGCAACAAGATTAGATACGTATTCAGTTACGGTTATAATTCGACGATAATTGGAACTTAGTATTATTATTCTACAGTCCTAATGACTTTTACAATCTACAACTCCAAATAGATTCCACCTCATCACATATAGAGATTTCCGTACAACTTATAATTGATCGCGAAACGTAACACTTGAACTTCAGAGAAAACCAGTCTCTTCAGATATTCCATCAATTTTCTGATGTCGACCTTCATTGAATGCGAGGTGAACAACTTTAAAAATTTCGTTTTGTTGATGGTTGGTCAGATCGTGGTTGGTTATCAGGAGATATTCCCTGATAGCTGAGTTTGAGTTTGAGTTTTGTTTAACGGCATATCAACCTCTGTGGGTCATTTAATGCCAAAAAGGTTTTTTTTTATTTCAGTCTTTAAAGTAGTGGTTCTATGGAGATATTTGGTTATGTTTTGTTATATCTTGTTGAAAAGGTTGCTTCTTTTTTAGAAAATTTAAAATGTTTTCAGGGTTTGTATTCTTAAAGATGTCCCTCGGGTTTCTTGATTAATAGTAATTAGTGCGGATATGTTTAAGGCTGTTACATTTTAGAAGGGTATGTTTGGTTGTAAGTTGTACTTTGCATGGTGGGCACACTGGGGCATCCTCCCCTTTTAACAGATGAGGAAATACTGTTTTACCTTAGCTTTCTTCGGTAACATTTTTGTCAACAGTTTTCGCGAATAGAAAACAAAAACTCCTTGGAACAGTGTATGCTCTTTTTTATCGGCCATCGCAAAAATCACGTAAGATGCTTGAAAATACCAGAAAAGGGTAAATGGACTGAAAAATAATTGGTCAATCTAGTTGGTTGGTTGGTTAATTGAATTTTACGGCATGTCAACCCTAATTGGGTTATTTTATACCGAAGACGTTTTGTTTTATTCATTCTTGATGGGTATTCATTTTTTAACTCAAATTTTTTATCACATTTTTTTCTATTTAACGCATAGATTGGACCCTAACAGGTACTACCACTTCGGGGCAGAGTGTACTTGCGAGTAATAGTGTTGAAGAGGTTCTCCACACTCGCCATAACCCTCAGCCACCGCCTTCTAGCCCATATATGATTAAAAAAGAGCTGGGGCTTTCCATAAGGGCAATAGGGTTAGGACGATCATATAGGTGCTAAGGCTTGACGGGACCAGTTGATTGATCAGAGGGGCCTCTGACCGCTCGTCTAGCCTCAGTAAGGGTTAAAGTTGATTGTTTTATGCCAAAGACGGCTCAGCCACCAGGATTCTGTCCTTAAACATAACAGGTCACCACCCATGGCCAACAGTGGCCCCATTGGAGTGATTTTACCTCTTTGCAGAGGCGCAGTCGGTGTATTCTACTGACCCAGACGACAGGGCGATGGTCAATCTAGAAGCATTCAAGGTGTCAAACTGGACGGGAAAAGTGTCAATTCGTGACACACAGAGGCGTAAAGTACAACTAACTCTAACTAGGGCACCACATTCGAATTCCGTTGTGTGTGTGTGTGTGTGTGTGTGTGTGTGTATATATATGCATGTGTGTATGTATGTTTATGTGGGTTTGTATATGTATGTTTGTGTTTGCATGTTTGATCATGTATGCGTATGTGTGCACGTATGTTTATGTGTGTGCGTTTGTAATGTCTACACGTGTATATATGTTTATGTGTGTTTAAACGTTTCCAGGCATTACTGATGATTTTTCACGATGGCCGTTTGTTTGTGCATGTGTACTCATGTGTGTATGTGTATATGTGGGTATATGCGTATATCTGTGTGTGAGCGAGTAAGCGTGTATATCTGTACCCACGCATAAAACATTCTAGATGAAAAAGAAAAACACAACTAGATGAATAACGCGGCTTTAGAGGTAATTTCATGACAATAAGCCATATACAAACATTTAATCAGCTGATCGAAAAATAAAAAAAATAAAATAATATAATAAACCAGTTTGTCTATCTTTTGTTAACGATCTAAAAAAAAAGTCATTTACATTTATGCATAGAATAAATCTTATATCTATATTAATGACGGCTCAATGAAAATCTGAGATAGATTTGCTTCAAAACAGCTCATGTTATTAGTACGTTTAAAACCCTGCAATATCTTTTATATATATATATTTACTAACCCCTCCGCACGAGCAGGATGTGACACAAGGTCAAACAGAGTTTAACAGGTTTGAATTCAGAGTTTTCCTTCTCCTAGACCGGTTGTCTAATCAAAGTTAAAGAGCCCAGTCTGCCCTACTATTTATCCATAGCTGGAGGAAGAGTAGAATTCATACCTTTCCCAAGGGTATTAGCGCTAAGTGAAATGCAATTACCACATCCAGGATCGAACTCGGGGAGACGAGTCCATTTCCTATGACATTAACCGTTACACCACGCGCTTCCAATATGTTTTATATATCACTAAGAAATAAAGGTTTACATAATATATGGTGTGGTTAATTTGCATACAGGTTTTAATAAAACTGGGTTTAATAAATAATTACTTGGTGTTATTGATCTCTAATATTATTGTTTTACAATGTATTAAAATCAATCCTATGAATTATTTTATATAGAAACCAATTGAAATATAATTAAGATAAGTGTAATATCTTATATGCGTTCTTATTTGATTTCGTTGTTCTTTCTAATTTAATGCATTTCATTATATTAAAATTTGATAGTTGTCGCCTGCCGTCAACTTGCGCTGAAAACACCAGTTCCCGTCTAACCACCGAAGTTAAGCAACTTGTTAGGATCAGTCCTAACGAAATGTATATAAAATTGCTCCCCTTGATGAGTAGGGAACAGTTGCCTTCCGTGACAGTTGCATTTTGGGAGCTAATACCGGAAAAGAGACTTCAGCCACGACATACACTGATTGGTATACGAGATAGCTGGTCATACACAAGTTGATCTTGAAGTAATTGTTTCTGGGTAGAAGCATTTCTCTGGTCTGCGTTAAATAAAACGTTAATTTTCTAATACACGGGTTCGCTTCTTTTATTCAGTGTTTCGGATTTATGTAAAAACATAAGACAACCATTTTCAGTTCTAAAATGAGTGACCACTGAGGAGGCACAGCCGATCATGTAAGCAACCTGAGACCTGTATGCAAAGCTTAGTATTATGAACAACACTTTTCAGCTCACAAAATTAGCAGTGCATGAATATGAGTTGTTAAAAATACAGTATGGCCCACGTCATCATTAGAACGTACTGAAAACGCAGATATCCATGACTCTTTCCTAGAAAATACGTACTCAATTGTGTGAGAAAGGTACACGTATTTCATGATCATCAAGTCATGCTGAAGCACGGATTCTCATGACTCTCTCTCTCTCTCTCCCCTCTCTCTCTCTCTCTCTCTCTCTCTCTCTCTCTCTCTCTATCTCTCTCTCTCGCCAAGCGTTCCTATCGGTCATCGCCCCAGGAGGGTCCTCCGCGCAGCATCCAGTATCCACACATGATGTAGATTTTTATTGGTCGTCCTACACTGGTTTAGGTGTCTATAGGAGAACGTCACGTATGAGTTCTTCCTTGCTTCTCCGACAATGTCCGGGGGTCTTGTTTGTCTTACTCGGATAGTTTGTTTGATAGGGGGTAAGTGGCCGTACAGCTGCTTTCTTGTGGTATGCTGAAACATTTTAAAAATTCATCCGCCCTGTCCGTTGGGGTTGAAGAATACATCAACTGCACCTCTATATGCAATGAATGAGGACAGGATTGTGGTGGCTGAGCAGTCTCTAATATGAGTACTAAATAGTTCCATGACATAATACACTTCACTTTGGCTAGACATGCAGTCGAAGAGGTCTCATCTGATTAATCGACTGGTTATGTCAAACCCTAGCACCTATACGGTTGTCCCGATCATATTCTTCAAATTGCTATTTTTATCATTTATGTGATAGAATGCAGTGGCTGATAGTCAACAACCAGTTTATGGATGCATATAAAGTTGTTTCTATATTATGTTGATATTAAAATGAAGATTCGACATTAAATGGCCACAAAAGGGTTAATATGTCGTCAAAAAAAACGAACAAACAAACAATAAAAAATTCATAACTTTTTTGTTTTTAACTTAATCTTTATATCATTTTCAGATTTTACAATTAACCTAAGCAAATTGAAAATGTCAGGTTACAATGTGAAAGAACAAATTAGAAATATAGAATTTTACAATTCACTGAGAGGTTTATAATTTCAAACAGAAATTTTGGGTGGCAGAATAATTTCAAGAATTTCAAAATTAAAATGGCCTCATCTGCCTGACTTTTTTTTTTGGTGGGCTGGGGTGGGGACTGATATTTAAAGGTGTGTGTATATCTTAATAAGCTTAATAAGACATTTCTTCTGCTCAAGAATAATATTTGTGCAGTGATAAGAGGATTGGCCCCAGAAACCTTGAGCAAAGTCATACAAAGTGCTCGAAGTAAGGCGCACCTTTTATCCGAGAAAATGAAGGCAGTTTACAAGATATCATTTTTCGCCAATGGTTAATTATATACTTCTTTGTACTATATTTTATGACTCAAACGACTAAATATATATATTTTTATGTGTTACTCTGTATATACAACTATATTATTATGATATTCTAGCATGGCAAGTAAGATGAATATTGGAGTTGGAACGAGATGAGCGCATACGATTTTTTCTAAACTATTTACAGCATACATTGAAAATGGATAGTTTCAAAAAATAATTTTGGAACGGGTGGGAGAAATCACAAACAGAGAGTATTTAAATCTATTATTATTATATTATAATACAATTATTATATCATAATATTATAAATCACCAAATAACCGTCTACCCGTCTGTATATCTAAGACTGCTATTTATGATCCAATTCTTTTTGCTAGGAAGCATTAGAGCTATGCCAAGATAGGCTAGGCTACCCAAGATCCGGTTAAGATTGTTTGCTCAATCTCTATATCTTATTGTCCCCTTGGTAGTAAAAGGATGTCCGTCTCACAACGCTTACCCACTCCGTAATAATCGTTACGTGAGGCATATATCCCTTTCCCTCTCCCCCCTCTCTCTCTATATATATATATCCTAGACATTTTCTTTCAAACAAAAGGAACCCATTTCATCTAAACGGTTATCCGACCTTAAAAAATATTCTCAGAAATCCCATTATATAAAAAATAAACAATAAAAACATAATTCTGAACTTACAAGTCTGGTACAATAATAATTGAATATTCATTCGAAATATTTATTAATTTTAAAGCGTTCACGAGTGTATATGGGATTTCCTAACAAACCAGAAGCTGTCTTCTGTGTCCCATATCTGGAGTAAACTAGTGAGTAATAAGTAGTAACAGTAATATCAGTTGTAAATAATAAAAACGGATAAAACAAATTTGGAATGGGAATAAGTATCTTAACCCCTAATAAAAGCGCTCGTTATGTAATGGTTATCATCGTACAAAATGAACACGGCAACACGAGTTCAAATGCTGGACGAGACTGGTTACATTCCACATAACGCTTAAAAAGTACGGAAGACGTGGTTAGCAGTTCAAACGTCGGTCGACGAATTGCAAATGGCCGCCTTTCGGCTCTTTATTTATGCCCATTCTCCCAAGGTCAGACAAGTCCATTCAGACAACACACAGGGGATATCACTCTACTTATACAACGCTAATACCCTTGGGAAAGGTCTGAATCCAATTAATCTCCGCTCAACTATGGTAGAGCAGACTGAGCTCTTGGTGTGGCAACTGGTATAGGAGAAGGAAAAGTCGGAATTCAAATCCAATAAACTCTGCTTAAAATTGACTTGTGTCTCACACATGCTGCTACTGTGGAGGGATTGATAAGTAAATAAAAGCGGATTTACATCCTTTATTTTAAATTATGATCAGGTTACGACCTATTTGAAATGGGTTAAGTACTGTTAGTTTGATTAATATTGGAATTATCAGATAAGTTACAAGAAAATACTAATCTGAATGGAGATCCTTATGGTCAAGAAACAGCTCGACGTTTACTAATAAAAGTAGTGCCAAGTTTGTTTTGTACTCAAATGACAGACCACTTAAAAAACAGCAGGTATCATAAGTCGTATGAGTCCGGTCTGCTTGATTAACAAAAAGCTAAGAAAAACAAACTGATCTTATTTGTTTCTGAGATAACGTTATCTCAGTTATTATCAATAGTATTTTTCAATATCAATCGCTCTGTAAACCGATATATATATATAATATATATATATATTATATATATATATATATATATAGTATGAAGAAAAAGTAATAAGACCAGCAGGAATATTTCTTATATGTTGTTTATTCTTAACTAGTTTCGACCTTAGGTCATCGTCAGGAGAAAATTTCTTATTTGAAGAAATTGTTTATAGATTTTTTGAAAGGGAGCATTATAGAAGAACTATAAAAATTGAAGTGTTTTTGAGGGTATGACATGCTATTAAAATCCGGACAAAAGTCCATTTGTTCCGTGAAGAACCTCTATGAGGTGGTTATTTTTTCATGGGATTTGTTATATATATATATATATATATATATATTATATATATATATATATATAAGTAAAGAATAACAAAAGACTTGGAGATTTTGCATTAAACTACCAAATAACTTTTTTGCAACATCAAAGTTTTCGTTTTGAATTCATATCAAAGGACTATAAATAAAAAAATTAAAAAAAATCTGTTTTCAAATGCCTTTAAAGTAATAAGGAATTCATCATTCGCATCTGATGGGTCGGGAGCGTTAGACACTTTTCTAAGCTCCCTTAAATAGACTATAAGCAAAATCTCTAAGTCTTTTGTTATTTCTTTACTTATAAATTTGCTCCGTGACTCTAACATTAAGAGCACAGATTGAGCTCTCAAACTGCGACAGGTTTTTTTAAATAAAACTCTTGTGTGGTAAGGAAGATTTCTTCTCTGGACTTTTGGATTATATATATATATATATATATATACCGGTCCTCAGTGTATGAGTAGCACAGGGATCTGTGCGGTAAAGTAAGGAGCTGATGGTAGATGTGGCGCTCCACCTCAGCTGCTAAAACAATCTCCTTGGTCTAGCGCTATTGAAAAGGGGATAGACTCCCTCGCTGACTGGCTGATACCGACTTTAGGCCGCCTCGTCGACTTTACTTACTTACATATATATAAATACATATATACATATATACATATATATATACATATATATACACATATATGTACATACGCACATATATATACATATATATACACATATATATATATACATATACATATATACATATACACGTATATATATACATATACATATACACACATACATATATACATATATACATATATATACATATATATATATGTATGTATACATGTATATATACATATATATATATACACGTATATATTTGTATACATATATATATATACATATATATATATGTTTACATATATATATATACGTATTTATGTATACATATACATATATATATATATACGTCAGTCGGTAGAGCGTTCGGCTAGAAATCACAAGGTTCCTAGTTCGATACCCGCCCTCGCCAACTCAACGTATGAGTAGCACAGGGATCTGTGCGGTAAAGTAAGGAGCTGATGGTAGGTGTGGCACTCCACCTCAGACGCAAAAGAAAACAATCTCCTTGGACTGGCGCTAGTGAAAAGGGGATAGACTCCCTCGCTGCATGGCTGATACCGAGATTAGGCTGCCCCGACGACTTTACTTACTTTACTTTATATATATACACATATATCTACAGATACACATACATATATATACACATGCATATTACACACACACACACACACACACACACACACATATATATATATATATATATATTCAATTGCATAGATAAGACGAATATTATTAATAGTATAAAACAATTTTCCTTAACAACTGAGATTTGAATAGAGAATGTGACGTAAATGACTAATATAATTGTGACATCGGTGTTGAGGCAGTTTCGGTTTCAGATATACATATAATCTATATTATAATTAGATTAATTATTTTGCTATTATTATCCTTCATCTTTCCAATAAATAAATAAATAAATAGAAGCGCTCGTTGTGTAATGATTATAGTCGGAAGAAATAGACACAGCTATTAAAAGAGTTAAAATCCTGAAAGAGGTTGTTACTTTTTATATAGCGCGAATATACATTTTTAGAAAGGTAGGTATTAACCCAGCCCATTCGCCACTGTGAAGATGTAACACAAAGGTCGAATGTATGGGATATCCAGCGAGGATCGAAGTCGCCATTCAGTAGTAATGGGTCTATGATTTGGAAGATTTTTTACTTTTCCCCAATCTTTCAAATGCAAATTAAACGACTAAGGTATAAAAAAAATCAGCGTTTGAAATTACGATCTTTTGTTGTATACCCTTCTGATATATATGTATTCCAGGCTGACAGCAACCGTATATATATATATATATATATATATATATATATATATATATATGCGTAATACATATACATATATATATACATATACATATATATACATATACATGCATATATATGAATATATGTATACATATATATACATATACGTATGTATATAAAAAGTAAAGTCGTCGGGGCGACCTAATGTCGGTATCAGCCAATCAGCGAGGGAGTCTATCCCCTTTTCACTAGCGCCAGTCCAAGGAGATTGTTTTCTTTTGCGTCTGAGGTGGAGTGCCACACCTACCATCAGCTCCTTACTTTACCGCACAGATCCCTGTGCTACTCATACGCTGAGTTGGCGAGGACCGGGATCGAATTATTAACCTTGTGGTTTCTAGCCGAACGCTCTACTGACTGAGCTAACCCGGCCCCTACATATACATACATATATATACATATACATACATATATATACATATATATATCCATATATAAACATATACATATATATATATATATATACACATATATATAAAACACACACACACACACACACACACACACACATATATATATATATATATATATATATATATATATATATTAATAAGTCATCCACAGACACGTGTTTCGGTATATCATGCCTCTTCAGTGTGGCTAGACACAACTATCCTTGGGTAGGGTCGAACTCAGACTGACCGCATGGTAGTCCGATATCTTATCCCCTCGCCCACTGACAGCTGATGCGGGGACTGGTGTTTTAAAACTATTAAATACATAGGAATGTATGTATCTTTCGGTCACTGAGAGATCAAACACAAAAAAAAAATTGCTTTGTGTTGACAGGTAAAATTGGAGGTACGAGCGAGCTTTGAATGCGCTTATGCTAATAAGTTTACTAAAAAAACATTAAAGTTTCTAAATTTATTTCACCAAAGAAAAATAGCATCTATAAGAAATAAACATTTAAACATATTACCTTACATAAGTCAGGATACCCGCCATATATATATATATATATATATATATATATATATATATATATATATATATATATATATATATAAGCGAAATGATTGTAATGATCGATTGATACTAATGGAATGTCAATCCGTCTCGTGTTATTTTATGTCTAGAGGTTAGGGAATTGCGTTCATTTGTATGTACATGTTTTGTGTAATTGTTTCTTAAGAGATTTTGATCCCAGTTATATGATTCAAGTATTCCTATCTAATACAAATAATTTCTACATTAGTTAATGTCATATCCAGAAATCTCTCTTTTTCCTCTGCGAGAGATACAGTTAGTGCATTCTAAGGTCCACCGATAGGTAGTAATAAAAACGGAGCTTTTTATATAATAGTGATAGCAGATTTTTGTTTCAGTCGTATGATTCATCAATTTTTGCTTAGTCACATTTGCAACGTAACGAGGGAGAGAAAAATTTACTAGCAACAACTTGCGAACCTTTCTTGATATCCCTTTTTCTTTCTTTTCTTTCTTTCTTTTTCTTCTTTCTTCTTTTTCTTGATATCAATTTCTTTCTTTTCTTTCTTTCTTACTTACTTTTTGCCTTTCTTTCTTTCTTTCATCATCCCTTCTTTCCTTTCTTTCTTTCTTTCTTTCTTTCTTTTTCTTGATATCAATTTCTTTCTTTCTTAATATCACTTTCTTTCTTTCTTACTTACTTTTTCCCTTTCTTTTCTTTCTTTCATCATCCCTTCTTTCCTTTCTTTCTTTCTTTCTTTTTCTTGATATCACTTTCTTTCTTTCTTTCTTTCTTACTTACTTTTCCCTTTCTTTCTTTCTTCATCATCCCTTCCTTCCTTCCTTCTTTTTCTTTTTCTTTCTTTCTTTCTTTTTCTTGATATCAATTTCTTTCTTTCTTTCTTTCTTTCTTACTTACTTTTTGCCTTTCTTTCTTTCTTTCATCATCTTCTCCTTCTTTCTTTCTTTCTTTCTTTCTTCTCTCTTTTCTTGATATCACTTTCTTTCTTCTTTCTTTTCCTTTCTTCTTTCTTACTTTTTTCCCTTTCTTTCTTTCTTTTCATCATCCCTTCTTTCCTTTCTTTTCTTTCTTTCTCTCTTTTCTTATATCCTTTCTTCTTTCTTTCTTTCTTTTCTTTTTCCTTTTCTTTCTTCTTCTCCCTTTCTTTTCTTTCTTTCTCTTTTTCTTAATATCACTTTCTTTCTTTCTTACTACTTTTTCCCTTTCTTTCTTTCTTTCATCATCCCTTCTTTCCTTTCTTTCTTTCTTTCTTTCTTTCTTTCTTAATCACTTTCTTTCTTTCTTTCTTACTTACTTTTTCCCATTCTTTCTTTTCATCTCATTTCTTTCCTTTCTTTCTTTCTTTCTTCCCCTTTCTTCCTTTCTTTCTTTTTCCTTTCTTCTCTCTCTCTCTTTCTTTCTCTTTCTTTCTTTCTTTCTTAACCATTCATTCTTTCTTCATTCCTTTCTTTTTTACTTTCTTAATTTCTTTCTTTTTCCTTTCTTTCTTCGTTTCTCCCCCCTTTCTTTTTTTTCCTTTCTTTCTTTTCTTTCTTCTTTATTCCTTTCTTTCTTCATCATTTTACATTTCCTTCTTTCTTTTTCTTTCCTTTCTCCTTCTTTCTTTCTTCTTTCTTCTTCCTTCTCCTCCTCTTTCTTCTTTCATCATCCCTTCTTTTCTTTCTTTCTTTCTTTATTCCTCTCTTCCTTCCTTTCTTTATTTTCTTACTTTCTTTCTTTCTTTCTTTCTTTCTTAACCATTCATTTCTTCTTCATTCCTTTCTGTCTTACTTTCTTCTTTTTTTCTTTCTCTTCCTTCCTTCGTTTCTCTCCCTCTTTCTTTCTTTCTTTCTTTCTTTCTTCCTTTCTTTCTTTCTTTCTTTCTTTCTTCATTCCTTTCTTTCTTCATTCCTTTTTCATTTTTCCTTTCTTTCTTTCTTCTTTCCTTTCTCCCCCTCTTTCTTTCTTTCTTTCTTTTTTATTCCTTCCTTCCTTCCTTTCATCCATTTATTCTTTCTTTATTTGAAACGTCTTGTATGATGCGTGTCCAGTAAAAGAGCATGATCTAATCTTCCTTCCATATTCGGCTGTGTGTTGGTGTAAGGAATGAGAGGTTTTCTTTTGTTTACTTATTTAGTAACGTGTGAATAAAAGACACATCTTACTTTCTACTTTTACTTGATAGTGTATCATTACAAATCTTACTGCAACATATCTTAATGATGGAAGCACAGATAAGACAAAAATCTCCCGAGAGAGCGTTGATTTATGGAAATGGATCAATACGGACCTGGATCGGATTTTGTTACTGAATCGAGAGTAACCAGTTCCACTGGAAATGGCATCGTAGTCGCCAGACTGTCTCTAAAGAGAAAGTATTTCAATTATTCATTGGTGCTGTGCAGTTAACAAGGCTGATAGGCGAATAGATGAGAGGCTGAGAGAGGAAAATTATTGGGAATGGAAATGGAGGTCTACTACTACTACTACTACTACTACTACTAGTTGTTATATAATGACTATTGTCATAGGAAGTGGACACGGCGACGCGAGTTCAAGTCCTGGATGAGGCTTGTAGCATTTCATATAGAACTAATATTATTGGGAAAGTTATGCATTCAATTATCCCCCCCCCCAGCTATGGTCAAATAGTAGAGCAGACTGGGCTCTTTGACCTTGGTTTGGCAACCGATCAAAGAGAAGGAAAACTCTGAATTCAAACCTGTGCGAAAGGGTTGGTAAATACATACATACATGTATACATACATACATACTACTACTACTACTACTAATAATAATAATAATAATAATCTGTTCTTGAGAACGAAATACGTAAAATTCTCTGGGACTTTGAGATAAAAACGGATCACCTTATCCCAGCAAGAAGACCAGACCTAGTGTTGATTAACAAAAAGAAAGAACTTGCCAACTGGTGGATTTTGCAATGCCAGCAGATCACAGGGTGAAGCTAAGGGAAAATGAAAAAATGGACAAATATCTGGACCTTGCCAGAGAAATGAAAAGGTTATGGAATATGAAAGTCAAAGTGATACCAGTTGTAGTTGGTGCAATTGGAACGGCCCCAAAAGGATTAGAAAAGGGTTTGGAAAGTTTGGAAATCAGAGGAAGGATTGATACCATTCAAATTGAAAACTCAAAAGGAGTAATAATAATATCAAAAGACTAGACCTACTATTAATTAACAAAAGAAAAGAATGTGTCAACTAGTGGATTTTACCATAGAGTGAAAATGAAAGAAAACGAAAAGATAGACAAATACTTGGTCCTTGCCAGAGAACTGAACAAAACTATGACACATGAAGGTAATCCAGGACACTTGGTTGGTTGGATTTTACGGCATATCAACCCTTGTTGGGCTATTTTATGCCGAAGATGTTTTGTTCTATTTATTCTTGATGGGTATTGAAAATATTTTTGAATTGAAGTTTTTAAACTCATTTTTTCTATTTAACCCACAGATGGCACCCGAAAAGGTACTACTACTCCGGGTGATGGTGGACCTGGAAATAATGGCGATGAAGGGGTACTCAGCACCCCCTCCCCAAGCTACAGAATTAGAACTTCGCCATTTGATGCATTTTAATGTCATACCCAGGACACCATTTCTGCTGGTTGGCCTACACTGGTGTGTCCACAGGAAAACATTGCTTGCTTCTCCAGCTGTATCCAGAATGTCTTGTTCATCTTACTTGGATGGTTTGTGTGATGGGAGGCAAGTGGCCATATAGCTGCTTTTTTGTGGGAGTGATGCTTTCAAGATTTGTTCAAGACAGCATTGAGCATCTTTGAGTAGTTCCCATCAAGCTCTTTCTCTAGGCGTTTCGTTTGAGTCCAAGTGATGCAGCCATACAGTAGCACTGACACAGCTACAGCCTGGAAGAATTCTCACTTTATCTTATCAGAGAGATTACATTTCCATATGATTAAACCAAAGATACTATGATTTTATTATTTCTAGTAGTGTTACATAATTATTGGATCCCTAATGCTTTTATAAGGTAGTGACGGTGATACCAATTGTAGTTGATGCACTTCAAATGGTCCCCAAAGACTTGGAAAGAAAACTTGAGGAATTGAAAATCAGAGGAAGAATTGATACCATACGGTCCACAGAATTGTTAAGATCGGCTAGAATATGCAGAAGAGTCCTAGATGCCTTATGAGACTTGCTATCACTCAGACTCCACTGAAAGACCACCAGTTAAAGCTGGTGGAGAAAACTCGCAAGGAGTAAAATAATAGTAATAATTACACTGAAAATAACGTTGATATGGCTTTGCAGAGGAAACCTAAAGAAAGAAACAGAGTCGCTCGAAATAACAGCGCAAAATAACGGCGTAAAAACAAATTAAGTAAAAGCTAGAATAGATAAGACTTAGAAGAATAGCAAGTGTAGGCTCTGTGGAGAGAGAGAGAGAGAGAGAGAGAGAGAGAGAGAGAGAGAGAGAGAGAGAGGAGAGAGAGGAGAGAGAGAGAGGGGGTGCAGACATTGTAAGTTGGCCTAGAAGGAGAGTTTAAATTCAGAGTTGTCCTTCTAGCAATTATCGTGTTATAAATCTTATTTTTTCTGTTATTTAATGGCCTATAAGTGAATTAAATGAAATTATATCAATTTAAATGTGATATATTGTTTTAATTTGCGTCGGTTTTAAATATCAACGTTTCCCAGTAACTAACGTAAGTTAAGGTTACTATATATATACATATATATATATATATATACAGAGAAAGAGAGAGAGAGAGAGAGAGAGAGAGAGAGAGAGAGAGAGAGAGAGAGAGAGAGAGAGAGAGAGGGGGAGAGATAGTGTACAGATCAACAGACTATTTCCCAGAATTGACACAACTTAACTGTAGATTGTTTTGTAAAACAAGTCTTCGATAGTATGCTGCCATGAGATCTCATGTGACTAGCACGTCCGGCGTTAAACAAATCCTACTATATATGTTACAATCGTGTTCATATATATATATATATAATATATATATATATATATATATATATATATATATGTGTGTGTGTGTGTGTAGTATATTAGGAAAAATGAAAAATCACAGGTTTAAATGGGTTAAGTGGCGAGTTTATTGGCCGACGCTGCAGTGTTTCTATCTATTATTTAGATCATCTTCAGGGCATTTGTTGGTATATGGAAGGTGATAATAAATTATGTATCACAGAATAACGAGAAAAGCGAGTGGTAGTTATGTGTTATTCAGTTTAAACATTTTTTTGAAGTTTGAAAGAAAAATTTTTTTAAACTGAATAACACATAACTACCACTCGTTTTTCTCGTTATTCTGTGATAAATAATTTATTATCACCTCCCATATACCAACAAATGCCCTGAAAATGATCTAATTAATAGATCGAAACACTGCAGCGTCGGCCAATAAACTCGCCACAACCCATTTAAACCTATGTTTTTTCATTTTTCCTAATATACTACATACCGTCGGATTCACTTCCTTTCTTCACACACACACACACACACACACACACACACACATATATATATATATATATATATATATTACCACAGTGTATGGTTACCACTATCTCACTTGATGAGACAGTAGTTTAGCCAATATATATATTTACCAACCCCTGCGCACGAGCAGGATGCGACACGCAGTCAACTTCTTAAGCGGAGTTTAACAGGTTTGAATTCAGAGTTTTCCTTCTCCTAGACTGGTTACCTAGCTATGGTTAAAGAGTCCAGTCTGCCCTGCTATTTACTCATAGCTGGAGAGAGAATTGGATTCATACCTTTCCCAATGGTATTAGCGCCATGTGAAATGCCAACAGCTTCGTCCAGGAATGGAACTCGCGTTGACGAGTCCATTCCCTACGACTCTAACCATTAGTTTAGCCCATATATACAGTATTATTAGGAGAGTGCTTAATATCTGTGATAGAGCGATATTAATTATAATAAAAAAATATTTTTTGTATATATTTAATTGTATGGAAACTAATCTAACTTCCCTAAAGAATCCCTCCAGTACTCCCTCCCCCACCTCTCTCTCTATTTTTCCCTCTTTCTCTCTCTCTCTCTCTCTTTCTCTCTCCTTTTTTATATGAATAGTAGTGGACTGCGTGGGATTCGCAGGGCCTTTATTAGAATGTTATCTATATATAAGGATTTCTATGTAAAAGGAATACAAAAGATTGTTTTACGATGGAAAAATGTGTTTTAATAAATGGAGATTATATAAAAAAAGATAAAGTAATAAGGTGGACTGCAACATCCAACGTCAGTTCCCTGATGCTTTACAACACAGATCAGACTACCCAAGCTCTGTGTACTCATGCGCCGAGTTGGCGAGGACTGGTATCGAACTTGAAACTTTGCGATCTCTAAGTGAATGCTCTACCAACTGGGCTAAACGGCCCATTTTATTTGTGTATAATACACTTTCTTGTGCATTTATATGATGTTTCTATTATGTACTCAGAAAATCTGCTAAAATATACATTGTTATATACTCATATACCCTCGTTGGGTATGTACACAAGAGTTTTTATATGATGGAGAAAGTAGAGACATCAGAGTGAGATAGACTGATAGATAACTTACTTGGTTGTTCTTCGTCTAGTCGCCATATTGGATCTTCACTTGTTCTCTTTTTATTTCGGCCATGATGTGATCATCTAGTCTGGTTTCTCTTTATTTTGTATCTTTGTTGGTCTTCTAACTTTTTGCTTCTTTCTACTTGTCTAGCTGGTCTTCTAACAAAGGGCATACGTTTAACTCATGTAATAACTAATCAACAAGACTTACGGCTTTGATCAAAGACTTTATTTGCCCTTTCTAACTCATCGCGCGGAGTGAGTTTAACCGAAGTAAGACACGTCTCTCCCACCCGGGGTTTGGCTGCAAACTGACTAACTAAATCTCATGTGACTTGCAATATTCTCGCCTCTGGGAACAGTTGGGGCTAGTAACTATTCCAGTCGCCATGTTGGATCTTTACTTCTTCTCTTTCTATTCCGACCATGATGTGATCGTTTAGTCTGGTTTCTCTTTACTTTGTATCTTTGTTGGTCTTCTAACTTTTTGCTTCTTTCTACTTGTCTAGCTGGTCTTCTAACAAATGGCATACGTTTAAGTCATGTAATAACTAATCAACAAGACTTATGGCTTTGATCAAAAACTTTATTTGCCCTTTCTAACTCATCACGCGGAGTCACAACGGAGGTTAGACACGTCTGTCCCTCCCGGGGTCTGGCTGCAAACTGACTAACTAACTAAATCTCACATGACTTGCGATATTCTCGCCTATGAGGTCAGTTGGGGCCAGTAACCGTCACTGATATTTTCCATTCCCTCAGAGCTCTCGCTACAGGGCTTGTCAAAAGCCTTACGCCACAATTATGTAACAACATCAGAATAATTTCATCAGAACATTTTATGTCTTAAGTTTTTATACGTGACCGACGCGCTTAAGTCACGTTGAAAGCATCGATTTCCACTAGATCCCCGAAGTTAAGCAGCGATGAATCTGTCAGCATTTAGATGGGTGACCATTTAATACAACAGCAGGCGCTGATATCAAAATGACTCGTTTCGGCATTAAATGACTCGAAAAGGGTTGATATGCCGTAAAATAAAACTTGCCGAACAACACCAGATAATTCTACTAGCGTTTTGTGATCTTGTAAATAAGTAATCAATGGATCGGAAATTGAATTACATAGTCTTACAATGGGAGGAGTACTGCCTGCTTTGAAAATCTGGATTTGAAATGGCTTTAACATGGGTGAGAACATCAATCAGCCCTATCGGCTGCGGGGCTTTGGAATACGCTGACTGCATCTCTTCATGGGGGCCACCTGTTGGTCGGGAGTAGCGACCTGTGATGGTTAAGGATGGAACCCTGGTGGCTGAGCAGTCCATGACTGCAACACTTCACTTTGGCCCTTATTTAGATTAGATGGGTGGGTAGAAAGCCCCCCCACTCCGATCAATCGGCTGGTTACGTCAAGCCCTAGCGCCTATATGATTGTCCCAACCCTATTGCCCTTATGGCGAGTCCCAACCTTTATGATATATGCGCTAGAAGGCGATGTCTGTACTGGGTTTAACGTTAAACTGTCTCTAGAGGGATATTATAAATGGTATGTATGGTCAGCGTTTTTTCGTTAATGCATTTAATGATTAATAAGAATTGTTGAATTATCTTTGTGTATATAAGGCGTGCTCTTGCTTGAAGCCAAAGGATGACCACAAAAATCGTAACAAGAATAGACAAGGATGCATGTAGGACTGATAAATTACAAGAAACATTCCTTTTCTTGTTGTTTACGAACAAGTGAATGTAATCATGATTTGTGATTTCTCTTACATGCGTTATTTGTTCATGATATTTTTTTAAAGAAATAAACATTGGTTTTCCTGACTAATATAATAAACAGACACCGATTTGTCTTTATTGATAGAAATTGATCCACTTGTATACATTTGTTATCTCATTAGTTTCCTAATGTCTTCATTTACAGAGTTAATCACTTGTTTTTCCTTCCTTTTTTCACTTGCTCGACAAACGCAAAAATCATATTCAGATTAAACAAATGAGGACCTCCTTCCTTCTTTGGGGAGTGTGGAGTACCCTTTCATCCTCATAAAACCCAAGTCCACTATAATTGTTCTATCCCTATTGCCCTTATAGCCAACCCCAACCTTTTTTATCATATATGTGCTAGAAGGCGGTCGCTGAGGGTCTTAATGTCTTGGGTATGACGTTAAACACTATATCATGGTGAAGTTCCAATTCGGTAGCTCTGGGGAATGTGGAGTACCCCTTCATCACCATTGCTGACAGGTCCACTCTGACACGAAGTGATAGTACCTGTTAAGGTACAATCTATGGGTTAAATAGAAAAAAATGAGTTTTAAAAATGTGTTTAAGAAAAATTTGAGTTTAAAAATATATTGAGCACTTATCAAGAAGGAACAAAACAAAATGTCCTTGGCATAAAATAACGCAACAAGTGTTGACACACAGAAAATCCAACCAACCAACCAACCAACCAACCGATCATCGATACCGTTATGAATTATACGGCTTTCTTGGCTATTAAGAAGGTCAAACAAAGAGTCAGTCGTTAATGGGACCTGAACTAATTTTTATGGACTAATTCTTACAAAGTAAATCAGTTTTACTTGCCCCCCCCCACACTTCCTACCTTCATTTGTACTCGTGGCCTCTTTTGGGTGGCCTCCCCACACGCAATGATTTGACAATGCGTCCGATTATATTCGAGAAAGAATTTAGTCGATTTTTATTCCCGTTGTAAAATACTTTATTTCCGCTGTAAAATCTATTCAGTCAAAAAGGTTTCTGAAATATCTTACAAGGTCAAGAAGCAGAGCGTTAAAACTAAGAGTCGATGGGAGGACAGTTATTTTGTATTTTATGTCGTCTATCTTCCCAGAATTGGAATGTGTTTCATTGTACTGTTAATCAAATGACACACACTTTGAAAAAAAAAAAAATGTATTCATTCGCAAATGACGTCGTCTGAATTACATCCGGGTTAATCCGGTTTCAGGGAGTGAAATGAAACATACAAGATTAATGCGCGTTAATTTTCAACAAATGCCTTTGCTATTGTGGAAAATAACTATCTCTTTCTGCTTTTCTAGTTACCTCTCTTCTTCTCACTGTATATATATAGCTTATATAGTGTACAATATATATATATATATATATATATATATATATATATATATATATATATAATTACCACTTCTTCGCAGAAGAAGGCCATTTCGGTTTGTGAGCACGTCGACGGCTCAGAGTCCAGCTTTAACACGACCTGCCACACGAATACGTCTTGAAATCCCCGGCTTATTCCTCGCATGGTACCGTACATGACAGGAAAGCTCTGCCACATGCATCACATATGTGTTCAGGCGTAAATGTAGGGAATGTGTTCAGGACGTCCGACATGTGCCGTTTGCGTAGAGCCCACTTCAGGGTGAGATGCTCGAGCCGCCTTTCCTCGAACCCCTTACAGCCGCCATGAACAAGTTTCCTCCAGCCCACGATTCGTACACACACACACACACACACACACACACATATATATATATATATATATATATATATATATATATATATATATAATGGAGATTGTGTGTTTGTCTGCAACTAAAACTATTACTACTCAAGTAACATTCTTTATCTTATTTAAACCTCAATTATTAAGAAAATTGTTTTACATTATTAATATTGTTGACCATATCTACATACTGCTAACATGCAATTGCATTTATAGATACAACAAAATATCGGTTTACAGTGTGAACGGGAAAGTTAATTTGCATATTGATATTAAAAATTTGATTTTAATAAATATGAGCTTGGTATTATTGATTTCTAATTGTTTGGTTTTATCTTAATGAATAAAAGCAAAGATCACGGGGATAAATCTTAAAAGAAATCCATTAAAAAGAAAAAATAACTAGTTTTATTCTTTACTTCCTATTTTAACTAAATAATTACATTTTGAAAATTTACCAATAAAAGACGTTGTAGTCTGGATAGTCTCAATTCTTCCTCTTATCTCCGGTTCAGCCAGTCTCCTTTCCAGTCCTTTGGGGACTGTTCCAAGAGCGCCAACTACAATTTGGTTACACCACCGTTACATTCACGTCCCACAACTTTTTCAGCTTTCTTACAAGATCCAGGCAAATTTTAGCTTTTTTTTTTCACTCTAAAATCCGATCGCCGAAGTTAAGCAGCGATGAATTTGTCAATATGTAGATGGGTGACCATTTAACGCAACAATAGGAACCGATATCAAAATGACTCGATTCGGCATTAAATGACTCGAAAAGGGTTGATATGCCGTAAAACAAAACTTCCAACTTCCCGAACAACACCAGGTACTTCTACTAGTATATCTATTAAGCTTTATGTGATCTTGCAAATAAGTAATCAGTAGATCGGAAACTCAGTTACGTAGTCTTACAATGGGAGTGGTTCTGCTTGGAACAAGATCCAGGTATTTATTTATTTTTTTAGCTTTTTATTTTCACTCTAACATCCGCTGGAACGGCAAAATCCACTAGATGAGAGGTTGTGGTCTTCTGGCTTGAATTAGATGATGCATTTATTATTATTATTATTATTATTATTATTATTATTTTACTCCTTTTGAGTTTTCACATCAGCATTAGCTGATGGTCTTTCACTGGAGTCTGAGTGACAGCAAGTCTCCCCAGGTCTCTAGGACTCTTCTGAGTATTCTGGCAGATTGCAGCAGTGCAGTGTTCTGAATGGTTTCAATCCTTCCTCTGATTTCCAGACTTTCCAAACCCTTTTCTAATCCTTTTGGGACCGTTCCAAGTGCACGAATTACAATTGGTATCACTTTCACTTTCATATTCCATAACTTTTTCAGTTCTATGACAAGATCCATATATTTGTCCATTTTTTCATTTTCCTTTAGCTTCATCCTGTGATCAGCTGGCACTGCAAAATCCACCAGTTGACAAGTTCTTTCTTTTTTGTTTATCAACACTAGATCTGGTCTTCTTGCTGGGATAAGGTGATCCGTTTTTATTTCAAAGTCCCAGAGAATTTTATGCGTTTCGTTCTCAAGAACAGATTCTGGTTTATGCATATACCATTTTGTTGTATGGTTAAAATTTAATTTTTTGCATAACTCCCAGTGGATCATCTTCCCAGCCCAGTCGTGTTTAGTTTTGTAATTATTATTATTATTATTATTATTATTATTATTATTATTATTATTATTTTCACTCCTTTTGAGTTTTTCATGTCAGCGTTAGCTGATGGTATTTCACTGGAGGCTGAGTGACAACAAGTCTCCTCAGGTCTCCAGGACTCCACTGAGTATTCTAGCCGATTGCTGCAGTGCAGTAGTCTGGATGGTCTCAATTCTTCCTTTGATTTCTAGATCCCCCAGTCTTTTTTCCAAGTTTATTGGTACCGTTCCAAGTGCACCAATTACAATTGCTATCACTTTCACTCTCCTAAATGAAACCATATAACTGCTTGCAAATAATTGGTGTTATATGGAATACTTGAAACTATATAACTGTGTGCAAACAAATGATTACTATTACTAAGGAATCGTTATTTTAAAGCATATCATTGAGAATAGATTATTAGTATTAGATAGGAATACTTGATAACGTAACTGTGCAAACAAATGATCAATATAAAAAATGTACCTGTATTGTATATGATCTAATAAAACAATTCATTAGATCTGGTGACTTCACTCGTAAGCACGAAAAATGGTTTCCTTATAAAAACCTAATAATTCTTACATATATGTTAATCAGTGTGTGTGTGTGTGTGTGTGTGTGTGTGTGTGTGTGTGTTACTGAAATAAAAACTAAAAACTTATAAACAATATTAATAAGAACTACAGATACAGTGATCCGTATTTAATGAAGGGATTTATGCAAGTACGAATCACTGCGACTACAAATCTATTAATAATGGAGATTCGCTTCCGGTTTTTGTCTGTAACAAAAATTACGTCACTATTTACGTCACATTACCCAAATTCGTCATAACATAGAATAAATACACGCAAAATTTGAACATGCAGCATTAGACAGTCCTCATTGTTTTTTAAAACAAGTTTTAATAAATACATGACTGGTATTATATATCTATATATAGTTTGTTTTATTTTAATACATATTTAAAGTTTAGATTTCAAATTGTTTTATTTTTTAATCCTTTAAGGAATTTAATGATTTTACTTACTTAGGGTACAAAATCGCTGACATTGGATTTTTTACTCCCACCCCTCAGGCAATATGTTTCAAAAATCTATTTTTACATCGCCCGGGGGCGTTTTTTATTTTGTACTAGTTTTAATAATAATTACACTTTACTAGAGAGAGAGAGAGAGAGAGACAGACAGACAGACAGACAGACAGATCTTTGATCTAATTTTTAATAATATCAACCTATAATGAATACTGGAAAGAACTAGTTGCAAACTTCGGCTTAAAAAAATTCAATAAATGAAGTAATTTCTTGACTTTAAATCATAGGTACGACTATACACGGGATCGACTTATACACGAATATTTACGGTAGTGCTTCTCAGGTATAAATGGGAATAAAGTGAAGAGAGGAAGTTCTGTGTCAATCTTTCAAATGGAGGTGGGTGGGTCCTGCTTTTGATTTTATCTGAGTTCAAACACTGACTACTAGTGCCTGTGTAAAAAAAATCCAAACAAATAAAAACAACCAATCAAAAAACCGATTTGTCATAAGGCATCTGTCAAGGATGTGAAATTAATATCCGTATATGTGTTATATGAAATAATGCATTCCACAAAGGACACAAAATACTAAATCTAGGTAACCCCACCTCTGTCTATTCATTCAATATATATATATATATATATATATATATTATTATAATGGAGATTGTGTGTTTTTCTGACTGTAACCGAAACTATATTCCTACTCAAGTCACAATTCTCTTAGTTATTGACATCACATTCTCCATGATTTTATTTTTATCTAAAGCTCAATTATTAATAAAATTATCTTACATTATTAATACTGTTAACTATGTCTACATACTAACAATATGCAATTATATTTATATATACAACAAAATAGCGCTTTACAATGTGAACGGGAAGGCTAATTTGCATATTAATATTAAAAAATCGAATTTAATAAATATGTGCTTAGTATTGTTGATTTCTAACTGTTTGGTTTTATTTTAATGAATATAAGCAAAAATCTCTTCAATGAATCTTAAATGAAATCCATTAACAAGATAAAATAACTGTCATTTTATTCTTTACTGCCTGTTGTAACTAAATACTTAAATTAGAAAAAATAACAATGAAAGACGAGAGTGATGGAAGAGTAAGTTTCAGTTGTTCCATTTTTCATTATATCCCTCTGTTTCAAATCTTTTATTATACTCCCTCTGTTTCAAATCTTTTTATCTGTATTCTTATTTAGTTTCATTAGCCTTTCTAATTTAATACAATATTTTATTACATTAAAACTTAAATACTTGCACCCGGAGGGTGCATATATTTGCTAGTATATATAAAATAATAAAATTCGAAGGCAATACCAATAATATTAACAATATATATTAACAATATTAACAATATAATAATAACATACTCAACAATGCTTCAAGCATATTACCAATTACTTTTATATATATATATATAATAAGATATTTTTTGAAGGCAAAATAATGCAATTTATCATGGAAAAAACATATTTATTTAATTCTTTCGAGTTCTTTAATATTTTTTTTTCTCTCTTAATATTTTCGGACAAATTTCCATCTTCAGAGTATTGAAAAGTTCCCATTCCATCTGTGTTTGTTAAAATCAACTGTTGGTATTATTCCGTTGAATCTTCTGATGGAAATTTAAAAGTTCGGCAAAGATCGTCAAATTCCGTTAAATCCCGTGTTGTTGTTGCGTCTTGCGGGAATTTTTAAAAATCATTTAAGATATATTTCTTTTCTTTTCTGTTTTTTTTTAACACCATAAATAAGGCTTCGCTCTGGCATATTGAAACAAAGATTTTTTTATAGTGTGTTTGAAGCATTAATCATAAAATGTAATAAGATATTTTATATATATATGAGAAGAAAATATTTATATTTTATATATATATATATATATATATATATATATACATATATATGAGAAGAAAATATTTTAAAAATATAACAAACACAGGATGTTATGATTAGGGGAAACAATTTTATGTGTCAATACTTAAGCATTTCGGTATATTGTACCATCTTCAGGACACTGTTAAGTAATGTTTATGTGAGGGACAAAATGAAAGATGTTAAGTGTATAGTGATTGTGTGAATCTGATGCTATTAACCCTTAATTTTTATATGCGCGTTTTTTTACGAAAGTCAATGACGTGATCAATTTTTGCACATGTATTGATCACGTCATTGGCTTTCGTAAAAAAAACGCGCATATAAAAATTAACAGTTAATAACATCATATTCACACATTCCCTATACACTTAACATCTTTCATTTTGTCCCTCACATAAACATTACTTAACAGTGTCCTGGAGATGGTACAATGGTGTGTGTGTGTGTGTGTGTCAACGCTTGTTTCAATTTTTACTATCTTGAAACGAATATGATTAAAGCAAACCAATGATAAAATGTAGACACTTCGTAGCTGAATTCCTCTGGCGTCAAATAGCAGTCACGCTTTTTTACGAGATAAAACCGTTCTGGAGATATCAACATTTACATTACCATAATCGCAAATGCAATTACCAGAGCCATAACAATCGACTATAATGATAAAGTCTACATATGTTTGGTTGAATAAGGTAAGGCATCTTCTAGAGCTCCACATTTGGAATAACCACTTTATCATTGGCCCTGTACCAGACTATGCACTGTTTGATACTCTGGCAGAAAATGAAATTATAACACCTTGAATGATGATACCAGTGTTGACCTGGTTATATTAAATGCACTAGCAAAAATATGCGCCCCCAGGTGAAAATATTTAAGTATTAATGTAATGAAGTATTATACTGAATGAGAAAGACTAGATAAAAACCCATATAAAATGATTTCATTTATTTGAATTATATTTTGATTGGATACTATATAGAATCATTCGTAGGATTGATTTTAATACGTTAGAGAATAAAACAATTATATTAGAGATCAATAACACCAAGTAATAGGGGCTGGCTTAGCTCAGTCGGTAGAGTGTTCGGCTAGGAACCACAAGGTTCCTAGTTCGATATCGGCCCCCGCCAACTCAGCGTATGAGTAGCACAGGAATCTGTGCGGTAAAGTAAGGCGCTAATGGTAGGTGTGACGCTCCACCTCAGATGCTAAAACAATCTCCTTGGTCTAGCGCTATTGAAAAGGGGATAGACTACCTTGCTGTCTGGCTGATACCGACATTAGGCCGCCCCGACGACTTTACTTAATTGTTTATTAAATCCGGTTTAGTGAAAACCAGTATGCAAATTAACCACAACATATATTATGTAATTGCCAAATGTCGGACAGGTTTGGGTTATTTTCCCAGACTACGAATAGAGTCAATAAAAGGAAAGGATAAACACCACCTTATACGAGAAGAAATTTGCACAGGGGTAGAAGAAATAAGAATGACAAAGATGGTTGGGCTAAGCCAACAAGTGTCCTGGACAAGGTGGGAGGATATTTACAAGGCGGAGAGTAAAATGGTCATATATATGGCGTACCAATTATAATAAAATAAAATATTTAGTGCTGGCAGTTTATAATGTATTGTTATATACCCCATTGTTGGGTATATAATTGAGAGTGATAGTGAGAGTCTTCGGGTGATAGTTAGCGATACATTAGAGAGAGAGAGAGAGAGAGAGAGAGAGAGAGAGAGAGAGAGAGAGAGAGAGAGAGAGAGACTTACTGTTTGTTTTACTTCTTTCTATCTTCTTCCTTTCGGCTATGATCCTCTAGTCACCATGATCTCCCCTTTACTTCTTTGGTCGGTTGTCATCTTGTCTCTTCTTTTTCTAAGTTCTTGTCTGGTTGTTTCTAACTAAGGGCTTCTTTCCAAGTCATGCATTAATTAACTGCAAGACTTTGTTTTTCTTTTATCAAA
>CM042147.1:86503876-86506376 GCA_023376005.1 Doryteuthis pealeii
ATTATTGTACTGTGGTATATCCAAAAGTCTTACTAGTATAAATTAATTGTTTTATTGTTGTTTTTTGTAATTTTATTGAATGGTCGCCTTATATATTATCTCTCAGATACTAACAACATAAAACATCTAATTACAAAACACAGCACTGACAAATTCTCATCCTCTGATATATGGAAAATTCTCACCAATAATATTAAAATCTTCTATGAATTACATTTACTTCTGTCGTGTAGTTTTCTTTTAATGCAGTTCTATTACTTCCGCTCTTACAATTGGGAAAAAAAACCCTAAGGTTAAAGAAAAGAAGCCCTGACTGTATTAAGAAATACAGGAATTGTAATAAAAGACGAACAAGGTAATTGCTTTACTCAAGCTTTATTCAATACTAGATGCAGCTACTCGGCGTTGCCTAGGTAGTCCGTAGTAAAAAAAAAAGTTAGTAAATATATATACACTTATATGTATCCATTATTACTGAATCACGAATTGGATCCTCGAAGGATGCCCCATTAAAATCCCGATGTAAAAAAGATCTGGCGTTGATCCAGCTGCCCTGAAAAGAAAAAATTTATGTCTACTATTTAAAATATTAAATTTAAAAAATTCTATGCTGTTATCATTTAAATTTCATTTTTAAAAAATTATCTTCACTAATATAAACCAAACCTTTGTTATTTTTGCTCAAAGATCAAGATCTTGTGATAGTGAATGTGTATATATATTTACTTTGTCATTAATTGTTTTATTTTCATAGTTTCCTCTGGACATACATACACACAAACTGCCCTTTATATATGTATAGATAACCTAACTGTGGACCAGTTAAGGTGAAATTCTTCATCTAGAATAAATTGTTCAAGGGGAGGCAATTATGTTTGACTTCACCACATAATATGGCTCTTGCTATACACTGGATATGGGCATCTTGGATCAATGGAGATAATATAAAAAATCTGATTTTTTATTTTAAAACAATTACTAAAAATCAGGGAATTGTCCATTTTTGATAGAATTTTCAGCACTTTATTCATTAATAACTTAATTTCTTAAAAAAAAATCTGGAAAATTTTGTTTTACTAATTTTGATTGTAGGTTCAAAATTTTGGTCATTTGAATACAAAAATCGGATCATATGACCTTTAGGCACCCCTTCCGCGACCTCGACTTATAAGGACACTTTTATCATTTACACCGTTAAAATCCGGTTGTTTGTTAGAGGTTAGGGTTAGGGATTAGGGGTTAGAGTTAGGGTTAGGGTTAGTTGTTAATTTTATAATAAAAAAAAAACTCTAAAAATCGTCTGTTAACAATTAACCGGATTTTGACGGTGTAAATGGAAAAATGTCCTCACGAATCGAGATCGCAAAAGGGGTGCCTAGAGGTCATATGGTCCAAAAAAATCCAGTCTCTGAATTTTACATTTTTTGATAAATCAAATCCAGAAGACTGCTTTAAAAAATATAATACTTTTTTTTCTGGTTAGGCAGTGTAACTTTACTGAATCAAGTTTAACATATGTAGACCTCCATAAATTTGCTCTAATTGTAAGCTTTTTTTCAGATGAGTTATTAGTTATTATCTCCCTTTAACTTGCACTTTACCCTTGCCTACTATATACAAAAGTGTTTGAAGCATGGGTTGTAAAAATAAATAATGATGATAAATATTAAAGAAAAAAAGAATCCTAGATAAAAATAAATCACCTCTTTTCTATCTTGCTGCTTTATTTTTTTTTCGGTTCAGGTATTTTAGCGTGTACTTTTTGAAAAACTGCGGGCGGTATTAAAAAAAAGCATAAAAGAATCTGTGTTGATATAAATAGATTAGTCCTGGCTATATAATAAATAAATAAATAAATAAATATCTTGTAAGAGTAATCTCCCTTTCTGTATTAACATTCTTGTTTTACTTTGCTAGGTTCAGTTATTTCAACGAGTACATTTTGAAAAGTTCTGCAGGATAAACGAATAAATAAAGACACCCTAGCTGTATAGATAGATAAAAGACGTCTTGCCTGTATAAAAATAAAAGTTGATATTGTATAAACAAATAGCAAAAAAAGCCAATAGGACTTTATAATAAAATAAAAGAAGACACACACACACACACACACACACACACACACACACACACACATATATATTATATATATATATATATATATATATCAGCCCTCACCAACTCAACGTATGAGTAGCACAGAGATCTGTGCGGTAAAGTGAGGAGCTGATGGTTGGTGTGGGGCTCCACCCAGGCGCTAAAACAACCTCTTTGGTCTAGCGCTTGTGAAAAGAGGATAGACTCCATCGCTGTCTGGCTGCCACCCCCGCGACGACGACTTACTTTATATATATATATATATATATATATATATATATATATATATATATATATGTGTGTGTGTGTGTGTGTGTGTGAACAAGTTTGATTTTTTTAAATATGTATTTGTGTGTATATATATATATATAAAATATTTTTTAAATATGTGTATATATATATA
>CM042147.1:86511376-86576376 GCA_023376005.1 Doryteuthis pealeii
CAATTAAATTCAAACTGATCGCTTCAGTTGAATTTGTTCAACACCGACAAAGTCAGAAAAACGTACGTTATATACTAACTTAGTTTTGTATGCGATGGTGATATCAGAGATAACATTCATTAAACAAATCCATCAAAAACTTACGTTCACTCTGATGATTTCATTATACACTGACAGGTAAACAATCTAAAAGTAGAGTAAGTGCTACCCCTGTTAAAAATTATATAAGTAGTACACTTAGAGGATGTTGTTGAGTAACTGGCCGCCATCCTTGGTTCCACTTGTAAAAGAACTTAAAGTAAACAAGTAAGTACATCAATAAGTCCTTGTGGGATAGTGTCCTTCAGGTCTGACGTCCTAGATGGTCCTCTATAAATACACCAACAGCAGCAGCAGCACTGCCAGTGATTGGATAATAGGAATATTTCCCAGGTCACGTGCTTATAGGCGAGTCTATATGTAGAAGTGACCATCTGGCACACGCCTTATATACAAAATTCCAACATTCATTTATTCAAATTCCAATATTAAATTAGGTTGCCTTTTTATTATCATTTAGCAGTAAATAAACTAATAACAAATAAGATAAAAGACATTTTCTGTTTAGTAGGTAAACATTCTGGCTTCATAAAATATTCCTCAAACAGAATATATTAAATAATTTAAATCTATGGTTAAAATATTTCTAAAGCCATGCAGAGGACATTGGCATCTATGTGAACTCAGATAAAAAATGAGTTCATGTGGTTGAAACATATCCGCGCTGGTTATCCAGTTCACATACCTCGGTAGCAATGTCTCATCAACAGAAATTTATGTCAATTACGCATACAAAACACATGGACTGTCATTGACAGATTTTTACAGGCTTTTATGAGCCATTCTAAGGGCTTCAACTAAAATTGGTATCGCTGTTATGTTCACGTGTCATAGCTTTTTCAGCTCTTTGCACCTCATTTTATTTTCATTTAATGGTCTTCTGGTAACAGCAAACTCCATTATATGACAAATTATTATCTTGTTAATTAATACTAGGTCTAGTTTTCTGGTCGAGAATGGGTGACCGCCCTGTCGGCTGAGGCGTTAGAATGCACCGACTGCACCTCTGCAGAGGGGTAAGACTCCCCCAATGGGGCCACCTGTTGGCCGTGGGTGTCGACCCGTGATGCTTAAGGATAGAGCCCAGGTGGATGAGCAGTTCAATGACATGCAATACTCCCCTTTGGCCCTATCTTGGGCTAGACGGGCGGTCGGAGAGGCCCCCTCCGATCAATCGGCTAGTCACGCGCCGAGCCCTAGCACCTATATGATTTTCCCAACCCTATTGCCCTTAGGCAAGCCACCCCTTTTTTATCATATGGGTGCTAGAAGGCGGTGGCTGCGGGTCTACATGTTCTGGGAATGACGTTAACTCTATCTGATGGTGAGGTTCCAGTTTTGGAGGTTTGGGGAAATGTGGAGCACCCCTTCAATCACAGTACCTTGTAGCAGTGGTAGAACCTGTTGGGTCCCATCTATGGGTTAAATAGAAAAATGGTATTTATAAAAAAAATTGTATTTCCATTAAGAAATTGAATTTATTTCAAAACTTTATCGGCATTAAATGACCCCACCGAGGTTGATATGCCGTAAAACAAACAAACCAACCAAAAGAATGGGTGATACATTTGTATTTTCAAAAATTCTAGAGAATTTATGCGTCAACCTTTCTAAGACAGATTCTGATTGTTCATATAATTTGTCAGTAATGATAAAAATTTGATCTCTTGCACAATTCCTAGTGGATCACCTGTACCCTCCTGTCCCACATCGTCTTGTATTTCTTTTGTTCCTAGTTTCTTGCGTTCGCTTATGTGATTAACTGTTTACTATGTCCCACATAAACCTACACTCTATTTCTAACTACGAACTATCCATTTTTGCTTTGACGTAATTGGGTGTTCAAGGCATTAAAGAAGATTTCGCTTTTCTTCTCTTGAGGTTTCCAAGCCAATGGTTCCAGTCCCCGGGTACATTCTTTCTCATTAGTTTGTTGCTGAAGTATCTATATTATTATCAAATTTCGCTCTATGGCAGTTTTTCACATACTACACCAAGCTTTTAACTGGTGTTTTTTTTCAACTGGAGTCTGAGTAACGCCCAAGTTCTTCTCTGTCTCAGACACTTCTATGTTTTTAGCTGATCTTAACAATACTGTAGTCTGTATTGTTTTGATTCTGACCCTTGCTTTCCAATCATTTAGCGTCCACTCTTTCAAAGTGTTGGGGACTGTGTTGGTAATATTTTATATATAAGGTGTCCCTCTACAATACCACCATACTGGGCGAGGTCACGTTGGTATTCCTTCCGTCAATCAACGCCAAATGGCGTGGCTCATTGGCTACCTAATCACTGGAACTGAACAGTATGTCCATTTGCAATCATTGACTTAAGGAAACTTAACAAACCAAAGGATTTCATTATCAAAGGATTTCCGCTGGACAAGTGCTCTTGCTTAAAGCCCAAGAATGGCCCATAAATGTTAACATTCTAACTTTAATGTTTCCGCAGTCCTTTTCTGGCAGTCGGCAAGATCCAAATATCTTTTTGCTTTCTTTCCATTTTCCTTTCTGTCCTTCTGCCAGAACAGCAAAACCCTCTAGATGAAAGTTCTCTTCTTCTTGTTAATTAACACGATAATCTGGTTTTCTAAAACTGGGATTTGTTATCCGTTCCTGTATCTTAAAAAACCCAAGAGAATTTTATGGCGTCTCATTCCTAGGGATGAATTCTGGTTTGTGCAATAAACCATTTGATAAGCATGGTAAAAAATTAATTTCCTTGCACAATTTTTCAGGGCATTCACTTTTCCCACCCAGTCGTTGCTAGTCTAAGTAACTCTCTGTCTGTTTGTCGCATTCGCTTTATATGATGTGATGACCGTTTCGTCCTCTGTCTCCACACTCCTACATTGCGCTATTCCATTGCATCTTATCTGTTTCCGCTTGATATAGTTTATTCTTATGACATTGTTTTGTACTGCAAATTATCAATTATTTAGTAGTTTCTGCTTTATAAAAAGTCATTAAGGTAATTTTTAACAATTTATCAATATTTATTAAACTTGGTGTATCAACAGTGGATAAGAGAAGATAATCTGCGTAAGAAACGTTTGCGCTAATGTCAGCACACCCTCCCTCCCAAAAGAGAACTCAGATTGATAACTTAAAACTTTGGCTCGAATACCACTCATTGGTACCAGTAGAAAATACACCAATACTTTAGCAACAAGCATCTTCTTTATATTTTTGTACGGTGTTTGTGCTTGTCTTTTTTTTGTTTGTTATGTTTAATGAGTAACATTACTGTAATCAATTAACTTTCCTTGAGTTACACCCACCACCTTTCCTTTTAACATCCCACCTCAACACTGCCCCTCTCTCTCTCTCTTCTCTCCTCTCTCTTTCTTTTACATAGATACCTCTCCTCTCACTCATCCCCCCCTTTCTGTCTTTCTCGTAACGTAAGCCACAACCCTTTCCTCTCTCTCTCTTTCTCTCTCTCTCGTCTCTCTTTCTCTCTCTCTCCTCGTCTCTCTATCTGTGACTCCCTGGTCTCTGTCTCTCTGCTCTCTCTCTCTCCTGTCTCTTCTCTCTCTCTCTGTTCCCCTCTCTCTGTCCCTGTCTGTCCTGTCTGTCTGTCCTTTTCTCGTAAACGGTAGCCCAACTCTCTCATCTCCCTATCTCCTTCCGACTCTCTCCCCTCTCTCGCTCTCTCTCTCTCTCTTCACACACAAACCAGTAGCCGACATTATAACATACATACACACATTCTACGAGGTACCTCTCTTCTCGTTCACTTTTTAACAAAGTCGTGGCCATTTCGGCTCTTTTTTTTAATTCATTTTTATTCATCACGAACATCTTCGTTATCGGTGTGTTATCCTGTTACTTACTTAATCCCCGACTCGAAAAACGCTGTCAAATTTTTTCCCATCATACGCCCTGCTGACGAATCAACTTGGGATTCGGCCACTAGCGAATCAACGGTTTCCCAGTCGATAACAATTCGACAAACAGTCGAATGGGGTAACAGTGATAAGCGCGATCTTCCACAGACTACGAAGCAAGCATCCGCGGGCACCTGTACGACTACAGCGTGCGGCGTTCTATTACTATATCAGTAAACACTGACAAATGAAATTCAAAAAACGCACAGAAACACACTATTATAAAATTGCCGTTCTGCGGTTATTGGGCTTGGTTCTCTTGCACAAAACGCATGGACACCGTAAATCGGACGAAGGCGTGGCCAATCATTTGCATCTCGAATAAAAACCATCAAAAGCGATGGCGTTCGTACATATTTGGTAAACTAAACCCTTTTAAGAAATCCGACCCGTGCTCGGAGGGAACGGCCCCGAGAATACTGGAGAAGAAGAGACACAGCGAGAGAGAGAGAGAGAGACGACGAGAGAAGAGAGAGAGAAATGCGGGCGATGTCAGTTTATAAGTTTTAACATTAGTATGAAGTACATGTTCCCTTCAGCACGGAATAGGAATTTAGAGTGTGGGTGTGGATTTCTTTCTTTTTTTTTTTTTTTTTATAATTGCTGTTAAGCAGTTATCTGATGTTTCTGTTAGACACACTGTTTCAGTTCGCCACATTATTTAATTATAATAGATGAGTTTCTAGGAGTCTTTAGAAATAAGAGTGTGGGCTTTCATTTCGCAGGGGAAAAGGAGAGTGAGAGAGAGAGCAGAGAGAGAGAGAGAGAGAGAGAGAGAGAGAGCGGTACGGAATAGAATTTATGATTCCATTCTGAACTTAAGTTTGACCACATTTTTATACACAACGGTCCGCTTTTTATTTGGAGGATATAAGAAGAAGTATACAATTTGTATAAGTTTATGTGATCCCAAAACGCTATCTTATCAAACACAGAACAAAATTATATTTTGGACGGTTAATCCCTCTTAAAAAAATTCAATTTTCTAAACAAGGGCAAGGAGACGTAGTAAAAAGTGGTAGACGTGGTAGTTTTGGACTCAGCTACCTCCACCCTGACGAGAGGATCTGCCAGTCGTCTTTTACAAAGCTTGGTCTCCGGTATAATATATCTTTTTTAAAGTGACTTAAACATACAGGTAGGGGCAATGCTATTTTAGAGGGTTCTAAGAAGTGAGAAAGAGAGAGAGGATTGTGACAGAGCAGTGGATATAGAGAGACGTAATTCCCGCTGTTGCTTCACCCACTCACTTTCATTGGTGATTTTTATGTTCATTCTTTGTGTTCCCCTTTTCATACTTTTTTTTTTTTTCTCCTCTTCGTCTTTCTTCCGGCCACTGTTCCTCTTCCGAAAGTTTGAGTTCCTACTTCTCATTGGTTGTTTGTTGTCACTCCCCTGTTGGTCTTCATTTCGACTTTTGTCAATCTCTGGCTGGCACTTTACCCGTTTCGGCCAGCTATCGTCCAACTTCGTTACCTTCCCGTTGTTGTTGTTGCGTCTTTGCGGGTTTTTTGAACACTCTCTTAGAAATATCTTTCTTCTTTCTTTTCTCGTTTTTTTAACAACACTAAAAATCGGCTTGCGCTCGTGGCATAACTTGAACAAAGATTTTTTTTTAAATAAGTGGGGTTTGAAGCTCTTAATCAATAACAATGTAATGGACTTTTTATATATATTATTTATATATAATCTAATTATATATATATATATATTCTTGAGAGAATATAATATCTATATTTATATATAATATCTAATATATAATATTTATGCGGTATGCTTCTCTGATGAGACCGGTGACAGAAAAAAAGATATTTTTTTCAGAAAGAAAAAAAATGGTGAATCATGTTTTATTATATAATTACACATGGCACACGCTTGTTAAAACCCAATTTTCAAATTTTGTTCGTACAAATTCTATTCACATATATATATATTAGAACAGAGGCCTAGTTGAGTTAACATGTATGAAGATTGATTGCATATGATATTCCAGGAGTAGAGATTTATATAGATATGTTAGAAGAGAATAGGTTAATAACATATATATTATAGTATAGTATAAGAAAAAGTAATTTTAAAAAATAACCAAACAGATTTGTATGATTAGGGAAATTTTGTGTCAATACTTAAGCATTTCGTTAATTTTGGGGGTTTCCACCTTCAGGCACCCGGTTAAGTTAAATGTTTTAATCCCGGAGGGCAGAAATTGAAAGATGTTAGTGTAATAGTGACAGTGTTGAATATGGATGTTTTATTAAGTTAATTTTTTAATATGCCGCGTTTTTTTACGTAAAGCCCATAGTGATCAAATTTTGCCGTGCTTGATACGTCATTGGCTTTCGTAAAAACGGCGCCATATAAAAAATACAGTTAAATAACATCATATTCCACATTCCTTATCACTTAACATCTTTTCATTTTGTCCTGCGCATAAACCATTACTTTAAACAGTTTCTCTGGAAAGGATGGTACAATGGGTGTGTGTGTGTGTGTGTGGTGTAGGATGGTTGGGATGGTGTGTGGTGTGGTGTGTCAACGCCTATTGTTTCAGAATTTTTACTATCTTGAAACGAATATGAATTAAAAGCGAAACATGGTAAAATGTTAGACAATTCGTAAGTGTTCATCTGGCGTCAAATAAGGCAAGTCACGCTATTTTTTACGAGATTAAACGTTTTGGGAGATACTAACATTTACATTCATAATGGCAATCCATTACCAGAGCCTAATCGACTTAATGGTAAAGTCGTACATAATGTGTTATGGATTGAATAAGGTAAGGGCATCTTCTAGCGCTCCACATTTGGAATAACACTTTTATATTGGGCTGTAACAGAGTCTGCACTGTTGTGTACTACTGGCAAGAAAATGAAAATTCTGAACACTTGAATGATGATACAGTGTTTTTGACATGGTTTATTTTAAATGCACTAGTAAAAATTGGGCGCCCACAGGCGAAATCATTTATATTATGTATTAGAACGTATTTATCTGACTGAGAAAGACTAGATAACGGCATATAAATGATTGCAATTTATTTGATATAATTTTTTTGATTGATCTATAATAGGAATCCATTCGGTACGATTGATTTAATACGATTAGAGAATTAAACAATTATTTAAGAATCAATACACAAGTATAGGGCCGCTTAGTCAGTCGTAGAGTGTTCGGGCATAGGGAAGAAAAGTTTCTAGTTCGATATTCGGCCCCCCGCAATCAGCGTATGAGTAGCCAGAATCTGTGCGGTAAAGTAAGGAGCTAATGTAGTGTAACGCTTCACCTCAGAGTAAAATCTCTTGGTCTAGCGCTATTGGAAAAGGGGATAGACTCTCGCTGTACCTTGTCTCTAACGATTAGGCCGCCCGACGACGTTTACTTAATTGTTTATATAATCCGTTTTAGTGGAAAACCAGTATGGCCAAATTACACAACAATTTTTTAATGTATTCCACTGTTCGGACAGGCCTTTTAGGGGTTATTTTTTCCCAGCTACGAATAGAGTCAATAAAAAGGAAAGGAAATCGACACCATTTACGAGAAGAATTTGCGACAGGGGTAGAAGAAAAAGAATGAAAAGATGGTTGGCCTAGCCAACAGGGTTGGCGTGGGAGGAAGTATTTACAAGCGGAGAGTAATGGTCTATATATGTCGTACGGCAATTATAACAAAACATAAAATTATTTAGTGCTTAGGAGTTAATAAGTATTGTTTATATACTCCATTGTTTGGGTATAATTGAGAAGGTGATAGTGAAAGTCTTTCGGGTGATGTTAGCGATACATTAGAGAGAGAGAGAGAGAGAGAGAGAGAAGAGAGAGAGAGAAGAGAGAGGAGAGAGAGAGAGAGAGAAGAAGAACTCTACTCTGTTTCGCGTACTTACCCTTTCTTCTTCTACTTTCCTTCCATCGCGCTCATCGACCTCCACACCTCAATAGTCACATGATCTCCTATACTTCTCTTTGCGTCGGTTGTCATATTGTCTTTCTTCTTTTCTACAGTCTTGTCTGGTTGTCTTTCTAACTAAGGGTTCTTCCAAGTCATGATTAATCTACATACAAGACCTCTGTTTTCCTTTTATCTCAAGATTTTATTAACTGTGCGTTAGGCCCCCCGCATCTGACTACCAACTCAAGTCGACCGTCTGGTCTCACTAAGCAGCACACTCTGTCCTGCCTCATTCTGTTGAAATTGTAACCTAACTATCACGTACTCACGAGAATCCTGCCTATAGGTCAGTTGGAGCCATAACGTTACTGGTTATTTGTATTTCCATCCATCCCTGATCTGAAAAAACAATAGCCCTCAAAACCCCATGAGCACCACACATTATGCAACAGTTATATCATCTGAGATATTTTCAGAGACTGTCGAAAGAAGCGACCAATTGGTTATGATAAAGAGAGGCAGTACATGGATTAGGAATTTATATTTAAATTTACTGTAATAACTTATCCATTTTTGTCAGGATTAATTGATGTGCTGAACTATCATGTAATTATTTTTATTCATTTATTTATTTTTTGTCTTCGCAGAGTTTGATTTGTNTTAAATCTCACTTTTTTTTTTGGGGGGGGTATATATCCCTCGAAGGTGCTCATCGGGGAATTAGTTGCCTGTTGTTATTGGTTTCGATCTGACCCTCCAATTGAGTTTGATTTGTTTAAAAACTCTTTTTTTGCAGGGGGTGGGATACATGTACTGCTGAAAGTTGTAGCTCAGACCGCGCGTGAATCAGGGCAATGCAGTAATAAAATCTTCGATCAAAGAAAAACAAAGTCTTATAGTTAATTCACCTCGTGGGTGAATTGGTCGCCTGTTATGTTGTTATTGGTTTGGACCTGGCCCTTCAATTGAGGTATAAACGTCGGATGTTGGGATGGCATTTTTCTTTTCTTTGTGAGGAAACGTCGGATGTTGGGATGGCATTTTTCTTTTCTTTGTGTGGAAGTGTGTTTTAATAAGTATTTCCCTATCGACAAACCGTTTAAGTGGCCGCTTCATTTAAGTAGTTTCTTCAAACTAGATTGTAAATAATCGTTTCGTTTAGTCGAGCCGTTCAATTTTATTTTTTTTAAATTAGGTTCTTTTTTTTTAATCAAAAAACGTAAATCTAATTAATTAATGATATTTCTTTGTGCGTGTGACATAAATGCAAAAACAAGTGTGGAAATCTCTTTCTTGAAATGGGGGGGGGGATTTTGTTAAAAATAAAATTTAAAAAATTAAAAATAAAGAAAAAAACAACAAATTTACCAAGGCCATTATTTTCCTGGTAATGGAATTGGTGCCAAACACGAGTTGAATCTTCAAAGACTCATATAAAAGTAAGGGAATAAAAACTCTAACGCACTGGCTGAGGGTCACATGACCGGAAGTATAAGTTACCTAACCGCTAATATATATATATATAATATATATATATATATATATATATATTGAATTTTTGATATGAATTTTTGATAGAGGAATTATATATATAATTGATAATTTTGAATCATATTACCAAATTGGGAAGTCGTTGTCCTAGAGGTCGTGGTAATATGATTCAAAATTATCAATTATATATTATATATATATATATATATATATATATATATATATATATATGAGATTTTATCTAAACTTGGTAGTAAGGATGATTCTATATGTGATTTCAAGATCCACTGTACTAATATTGATGATCCAGTATGTATAAATACAGTGAATCATTAAATCACTAAAGAGAGCTCAATGTAAAAATAACCTTTTAGATTAATATACAGAGCAATTTATCAAATAAAGGAAGAACTCAATACAGTAATCCCATAATAAATTTATTTCGACGAAAATATATATATATATATACACACACACACACACACACACACATATAATATTATATATATATATATATATATAAAAGATATGACCTAAATGAGTCAGACACTAAGAAACATTAGGGTGAAACCTAGGTAGATAGTGTCTGACTGACTTAGGTTCTCATACTTGTGCTCTACTTTGCGTATTGAACACCTTTTACATATATAACTTAGTAAACTCTCTCGGTGTTTTTTTATTTATTTTGACCACTATATACGATACTGATTATTATTTTCAGAACGTACGGGTGTGTTGGTGTTTTCTTTAAAAAGTTTGAAAAATTGAAAACTGAATTATCTGTGATATTTTTTCACACATGTTGAGTATAGAAATAACACACACACACACACACACACACACACACACACACATATATATATATATATATATATATATATATATATATATATAATATATAATGAATAGTGAATGAAAAAATGAGAAAAGTATTTGCATGGAAAGGTGCTCAATGCTAATAAAGCAGAGCAGTTTTATAATTAATGTTGATATTATGATTTCACACTCATAACTTCAAGTTTCTTGGTAGTCCAATCATCAGATGAGAAGTGGTTGAGATGTAAAAAACCAGTCGTGAAATGGTAAAAATCAAATTTTTTGTAGCGTTTATATGCAGCGTTTTTCACGCGATGGGAAATGCAAAGCTAAAATTGTTTTTTTAAACTGTGGCTTGTTTAACGTTTATGTGACGTGGATTGTATTCACGTGATGTAATGTCATGACGTTAAATTTGTATTTAAAAAACATTATAATCAAACAAACTTGCATTGGTGTTAATGTACGCGGTGTTCAGATGAATTTTTTTTTCTTTTTTTAAATAAATAAAAATAAATAAATAAAAAAAAAAAAAAAAAAAAAAAAAAAAGGAGAGCGAAAATTCAGGGATCAATTAGGGTCAGGTGGTAAGTGACACAGTAAAAATTTGTTTAAATGCCTACATTTCGAAACACCATTATATATTAACATAAAATCAGACCATCCTCCAACAATTACTAAACACATTCACAAGTCTATAGAACATAGACTCGCCACTAATTCCACCAATGCCGATATATTCAACAAATCAAAAACGATATATGAAAACGCCCTAAAAAACAGTGGATTATACTCCAAACTAGTATACAAAAATAACAACTATGAAAATAATAATAATGACAAATCAAGAAAGAGAAACATCATTTGGTTCAACCCCCCTTTCAGCAAAACCGTGATAACGAATGTGGGTAAAATATTTTTCCAATTAAGGAAAAAACACCTAGACGCCTACATTAAACAAACTATTTAACAAAAACAATCTCAAAATAAGTTATTGCTGCATGAACAACATTAAAAACATTATCGATAAACACAACTTTAAAATATTAAATCGTAACAACAACAACCAGATTAATAGATGCAACTGTCGCCTTAAAAATGAATGCCCATTAAGTGGCAATTGTTTGGCTAACAACATCATTTACAAAGCCACAATAAAGGACAATGTAAACAACAACGAGGAAAAACATACATTGGTGCCACTGAAAACAATTGGAAAAGTCGGTGGTACAACCACAAATTAAGTTTCAACAAAAGATATGAAAATAGTACCACCTTATCAAAATATATATGGCAGATCAAGGAAAAAACGGGCAGAACACCTACAGTAAAATGGGAAATAATAAAAAAAGCCCAGGCATACAAAGGCGGACAACGTTGCGATCTTTGCTTAGAAGAAAAGTTGTGCATACTACAAAATGCAAGCAATAACTTGTTGAATAAAGAGAAGTGAACTCGTTTCGAAATGTAGGCATTTAAACAAATTTTTACTGTGTCACTTACCACCTGACCCTAATTGATCCCTGAATTTCGCTCTCCTTTTTTTTTTTTAATTTTTTATTTTATTTTTTATTTATTTAAAAAAAGAAAAAGAAAAAAAAATTCATCTGAACACCGCGTACATTAACACCAATGCAAGTTTGTTTGATTATAATGTATATATATATATATATATATATATATATATATATATATATATATATATATATATATATATATATAATATATATATAAATATACACACATATATATACATACATATATATATATATGCATATATATATATAAATATACACACACATATATACATACATATATATATATATGCATATAAGTAAAAAGAAAGGAAATTAATCCGACAATATGAGTAAGAAAAGGTGGAATGAAAACATCACACAATGCTGTTAAAGAAGAAAACAATTTATGATATAATCATAGCTGATATTGATCAATATTTCGATTTTACAAAAATCATCATCAGAGCTCATTCACTCCCGTAGTTGTTTGGGTCGGAGAGGAAAGTTAAAATGAGTTTACAAAACAAAACCTTAATACTGCAAAAACGAAAGACGTTACAATATTCACCAACGTGGGCATTTCGCGCCATATATATGTCGGTCATGTTCCATGTATATCTTTTGACAATAAATGTAGCGAATTTTTGAGATGTTGGCAACAAAGCGAAAACAATTTAAACGGAAGGGGATGGGTGTTAAGAAATGTGACGGTTGGAATTCAAAAGACTTTTATTAAAGGAATTTTTTACGATTAAATGTTTTATTATTTAAATTTTTATTATTAAGTTCTGTGATTCATAAATGATTAGATATTTACTGTAATTAGTTTTTATATATAAAAAGTGAAAAAGTTATGAGCGGAATATGTTAATATTTTAGAAAAGGAGTTTTTATATATTTTATTTAACGATTAATTTTTTAAATTTCTAATTATTATTATTATTAAGTTCTGTATTTAATAAATGATTAAATATTTATTGTGTTTTGTTTTATATATAAAGTAAAAAAAAAAAAAAAAAAAGGTTATGGGCGGAATTGGTTATTATTTTAGATAATGTTAAGCGATTTGGATCTAATGTAAGGTATTATTTTAAACCGAAAACAAAACAAAATAAAACGGAAAAGATCTTATTCATAAAACAAAACAATAAACCAAAATTTAATTTAATGGGACGTAAATAACGGAAAAAGTTATGTGAAGGGGATTTTATGGTTTCTGATAATAAGAGTCGCTAGATAAGGGGATATATTAAAGAAACCTTGTCTTTGGGTATGGTTTTATGGGTAAGATAACACAAGATTCATAATTCTACGCAGTGTTTTATCATGTATGTGGGTTAATATTTTAGCACAAAAATAAAATTTAAATAATAAAACATTTAATCGTAAAAAATTCCTTTAATAAAAGTCTTTTGAATTCCAACCGTCACATTTCTTAACACCCATCCCCTTCCGTTTAAATTGTTTTCGCTTTGTTGCCAACATCTCAAAAATTCGCTACATTTATTGTCAAAAGATATACATGGAACATGACCGACATATATATGGCGCGAAATGCCCACGTTGGTGAATATTGTAACGTCTTTCGTTTTTTGCAGTATTAAGGTTTTTGTTTTGTAAACTCATTTTAACTTTCCTCTCCGACCCAAACAACTACGGGAGTGAATGAGCTCTGATGATGATTTTTGTAAAATCGAAATATTGATCAATATCAGCTATGATTATATCATAAATTGTTTTCTTCTTTAACAGCATTGTGTGATGTTTTCATTCCACCTTTTCTTACTCATATATGCATATATATACATATATATACACACACATATATATACATACATATATATATATATATATATGCATATATATACATATATAGACATACATACATATATATATATATATACATATACGTGGAGTGTGGGATTTGAATAAAGCCGACAAAATGTAGTTGAGAATAGAGGAAATTGTGCATATAACAACACAGACAGTGGAATTTAGTTGGTATTTCGCCTCATTGTATGAAACTTTTTCGAACCTTTATTGACATAAGTACTTGTAAATTCTGCTTTTATAGTGAAAAGGATAAATCAAATATCTTATACACATATGACATCAACACATTTGACCCACACTTCAAATATCAATTTCTCTTCTAGAGTCAACCGACTGACCCCATAAAAAATAAAAGCACCATGCCCTACACACCTACCCCACCCGATCTCTCACCCCTTATCCATTTACCCATTCCCCTATAAAAGTAACACAACCATGAACACAGACACATATACATGAAAAACACACACACACACACACACACACACACACACACACACACACACACACACACACACACACAAAAGTAAACCAAAAATACACACACAAATTCATTAGAACAAAAAGGAAATAACATACACACACACACACACACACACACACACACACACACGCGCGCGCGCGCGCGACCTATCAAATAAAAAGTAATCTAACAAATAACATCAGAAGAAGGGGTTTGACTATTAGTATAAACAAATAGACAACCATAAAATTTCAAGACCTCAACTTTAAAAATTAAGATCTGCCACCAAGAACAAACACCCTGCTAAAACACAGATGTTACAAATTACATCTCCCTACACTCCCACCAAAAGGGAGGGGTTAGATACGTATATATATATATATATATATATATATATATATATATATATATATATTAATATATATATATATACATATATACATATATATATATGTATATATACATATATAATTATATATACATATATATGTATATATATATATATATACATAGATATATATATATATATATATATATACATATATATATATATACATATATTACATATATATACACACATATATACATGTATATATATATACATATATATATGCATATATATATACATATATATATATATATACATAGAGAGTTTTCATAATTTGCTTGAAGCATTGTGTATGTATTGGTTAGGAGGTAGATTTAGAAGGCCATCACAATGCAGTTTGGAATAAATAAAATAATAATACGGTAACAATGGTGGTGTGTGTTGACCTGTATTTTTTTATTATTTCTTGAATTTCGAGGTAATACCTCTTTATCAAAAGAATTGAACTGAAGCAGTACAGCTATGGCATTTCTTCCTAAATGAATTTTTTTTTTTTTTGAAAATGACGTTATTTTTTAAATAACTGTATTCCCGTGTGAGCGTGAATGCGTTTATTTTTATTTTTATTTTTTATTTTTTGTACGTGTGCGTATGTTGTAATGCGCGTGACATTGAAAATGCGTGTTGGCTGTGACGTTAAGACTGTATCCTAGCGCGGGATTTTGTACGTGGGTATGTGCGAATGAAAAAGTGTATTTGTGTTTTGTGACGTTTCCTGTTGGATTTTACATCAATTTAATCATTTAATATTATTAATATTATTATTATTATTAATATTATCATATTTATTTGCTTATTTACTTATTTATATCTAATTCAATTTATCTTTTTATATTTTATAATATTTTTAAAACAGGACCCGATACAAGGTCAATTTGATAAGCGGAGTTTAATAGGTGTGAATTGAGTTTTCCTTCTTTTAAACTGGTTACTTAATCAAGATTAAAGAGCCCAGTCTACTCTACTATTTACCCATAGCTGGAGTAGGAATAATTTCCTCAAGGGTTTTAGCGTAATGCAAACAGCCTTTTGATTTGAAATCAGGTCTACGTCCATTTCCAACGGCTTCAACAATTACACCAAATGCCTAGGTATAGTATATGCATACTGAGAGTGGTAGTTATTCTGATAAAAGTTTCAAGGTGTGTGAATTGTGTTGTAGGGGAGGTAACTCTCACATTCCACAACACGTTTTTGCAATAAAGATATTGGTTGTACCGACTTTTCTTCGAGTCTTTTCTTTGGTGTTTTGTTTTTGACTTGCACGAAATTGCAATTGTGATCAATATTGTGAAGATGATTGGATAGTTATTGTGTGGCTATTTTTTTTTAAAGAAAATCTCGAAATGGGCATGTAAATTTATAAAAATTACGATAGTTTAGTTCAGGAAGATTTTAGGGGTGTTTGTCTTTAACTATAAGGTTTGACATTTTAAATTTAGTGTAAAGTAAATAAAGTCGTCGGGGCGGCCTAATGTCGATATCAGCCAATCAGCGAGGGAGTCTATCCCCTTTTCACTAGCGCTAGACAAAGGAGATTGTTTTTTTATTTATTACTAGATCATTATCCGCCCTATCGGCTGGGGCAGTAGAATTCACCAACTGCATCTCTACAGAAGGGTATAAAGTAAAGTAAAGTCGTCGGGGGCGGCCTAAAGTCGGTATCAGCCAAATCAGCGAGGGAGTCTATCCCCTTTTCACTAGCGCTAGACCAAGAAGATTGTTTTTGCATCTAAGGTGGAGCGCCATACCTACCATCAGCTCCTTACTTAACCGCACAGATCCCTGTGCTACTCATACGCTGAGTTGGCGAGGGCCGGTATCGAACTAGGAACCTTGCGGTTTCTAGCCGAACGCTCTACCGACTGAGCTAACCAGCGTAGTAGATGATAAGTTTTATTTGTTTTGGTTGTTCTTCAATGGCTTTAATGCATCTGTGCATAATGTTGGTTATTACTTGTTCATCTAATTTTTAGTTATTATTGTGCATTTAATTCCTGTAATTTATATATCAATACTCGTGTTCCTTAAAAGTACGACCGTTATCATCTTGGTTAAAAATGAGACCGTCCAAACCGTCTAAAATAAAATGCAAAAACGTGAAACCTGATTATCTGGTGTCCTTTATCCACCGAATTCTTATTTCTTATGAATGTCGTACCTCAGTTAGATAATGGATCATTTTGTTTTATTTTGAAGAGAGAAAGGGAAGAAAAAGGATATGCTACACAGAAAAAATATAAAATGACGGAAAGAGAATAGAGGAAAGATAGAGAGAGGGGTTGAGCACGCAGGATCGAACATAATGAACAAATAAAAAGGAGAGAGAGACAGACAGACAGACAGACAGACAGAGAAAGTTAAATCAATATTGTACTTTTTACACATTGAACTATTTAGCAATAGCTCTTAAGTAAACATATCAAACGTTGCAATAATTAGATTATCGTACTGTGGTATATCCAAAAGTCTTACTAGTATAAATTAATTGTTTTATCGTTGTTTTTTGTAATTTTATTGAATGGTCGCCTTATATATTATCTCTCAGATACTAACAACATAAAACATCTAATTACAAAACACAGCAGTGACAAATTCTCATCCTCTGATATATGGAAAATCCTCACCAATAATATTAAAATCTTCTATGAATTACATTTACTTCTGTCGTGTAGTTTTCTTTTAATGCAATTCTATTACTTCCGCTCTTACAATTGAAAAAAAACCCTGAGATTAAAGAAAAGAAGCCCTGGCTGTATTAAGAAATACAGGAATTGTAATAAAAGACGAACAAGGTAATTGCTTTACTCAAGCTTTATTCAATACTAGATGCAGCTACTCGGCGTTGCCTAGGTAGTCCGTAGTAAAAAAAAAAATTAGTAAATATATATATACTTATATGTATCCATTATTACTGAATCACGAATTGGATCCTCGAAGGATGCCCCATTAAAATCCCGATGTAAAAAAGATCTGGCGTTGATCCAGCTGCCCTGAAAAGAAAAAATTTATGTCTACTATTTAAAATATTAAATTTAAAAAATTCTATGCTGTTATCATTTAAATTTCATTTTTTTAAAATTATCTTCACTAATATAAACCAAACCTTTGTTATTTTTGCTCAAAGACCAAGATCTTGTGATAGTGAATGTGTATATATATTTACTTTGTCATTAATTGTTTTATTTTCATAGTTTCCTCTGGACATACATACACACAAACTACCCTTTATATATGTATAGATAACCTAACTGTGGACCAGTTAAGGTGAAATTCTTCATCTAGAATAAATTGTTCAAGGGGAGGCAATTATGTTTGACTTCAGCACATAATATGGCTCTTGCTATACACTGGATATGGGCATCTTGGATCAATGGAGATAATATAAAAAATCTGATTTTTTATTTTAAAACAATTACTAAAAATCAGGGAATTGTCTAATTTTAATAGAATTTTCAGCACTTTATTCATTAATGACTTAATTTCTTTTTAAAAAAATCTGGAAAATTTTGTTTTACCAATTTTGATTGTAGGTTCAAAATTTTGGTCATTTGAATACAAAAATCGGATCATATGACCTTTAGGCACCCCTTCCGCGATCTCGACTCATAAGGACACTTTTATCATTTACACCGTCAACATCCGGTTGTTTGTTAGAGGTTAGGGTTAGGGGTTAGGAGTTAGGGTTAGGGTTAGGGTTAGGGTTAGTGGTTGATTTTATAATAAAAAAAACCTCTAAAAATCGTCTGTTAACAATTAACCGGATTTTGACGGTGTAAATGGAAAAATGTCCTCACGAATCGAGATCGCAAAAGGGGTGCCTAAAGGTCATATGGTCCAAAAATTCCAGTCTCTGATTTTTATTTCTTGATAAATCAAATCCAGAAGACTGCTTTAAAAAATATAATACTTTTTTTTCTGGTTAGGCAGTGTAGCTTTACTGAATCAAGTTTAACATATGTAGACCTCCATAAATTTGCTCTAATTGTAAGCTTTTTTTCAGATGAGTTATTAGTTATTATCTCCCTTTAACTTGCACTTTACCCTTGCCTACTATATACAAAAGTGTTTGAAGCATGGGTTGTAAAAATAAATAATGATGATAAATATTAAAGAAAAAAAGAATCCTAGATAAAAATAAATCACCTCTTTTCTATCTTGCTGCTTTATTTTTTTTTCGGTTCAGGTATTTTAGCGTGTACTTTTTGAAAAACTGCGGGCGGTATTAAAAAAAAGCATAAAAGAATCTGTGTTGATATAAATAGATTAGTCCTGGCTATATAATAAATAAATAAATAAATAAATATCTTGTAAGAGTAATCTCCCTTTCTGTATTAACATTCTTGTTTTACTTTGCTAGGTTCAGTTATTTAAACGAGTACATTTTGGAAAGTTCTGCAGTATAAACAAATAAATAAAAGACACCCTAGCTGTATAGATAGATAAAAGACGTCTTGCCAGTATAAAAATAAAAGTTGATATTGTATAAACAAATAGGAAAGCAAAAAAAGCCAATAGGACCGTATAATAAAACAAAAGAAGCCATATATATATATATATATATATATATATATATATATATATATATATATATATATATATATATATATATATATATATATATATATATATATATATATATATATATTTATATCAGCCCTCGCCAACTCAACGTATGAGTAGCACAGAGATCTGTGCGGTAAAGTGAGGAGCTGATGGTTGGTGTGGCGCTCCGCCCCAGGCGCTAAAAACAACCTCTTTGGTCTAGCGGTTGTGAAAAGAGGATAGACTCCATCGCTGTTTGGCTGCCACCCCGACGACGACTTACTTTATATATATGTATATATATATATATATATATATATATATATATATGTGTGTGTGTGTGTGTGTGTGTGTGTGTGTTGTGTATATATATATATATATATATATTATATTGTGTGTGTGTGTATATATATATATATATATATATATATATATATATTATATATATATGAGCAAGTTTGATTTTTAAAAATATGTATTTGTGTAAATATAATATGTGTGTATATAGATATGTATAATGTATGTGAGTGTATTTTTGATTAAAATTTTTTTTTTTGAGAATATTCGACATTTTCTTGTGTAAACGGAAAAATATATTTCTGTGTGGGGGCATACATGTAATTTCTCACCTCGTTCTTTATTCTCCTTTAAATGGCTTTGTACGTTTGGGTGTGTTTTTTTGTTGTTGTTTTATGTTGTTTTTCTTTTCTTCTTTGGGGTGGGTCCGTGCTTATGTGTAGGAGTGTGTGTGTGTGTTTTCACGCTCCTTAAAACGACGGTATTTCGTGGGGCGTTCGATCGTGATGGTCTATCTCTCAATTGTGTGTTGTTGCGATAGACTAATTCGATTGAGCGTCTTGGGGAGCCGACCACATCAGTTGTGGTGACCCACCTAGGTAGGGCATCTGCTATTGAGGGCCGAAATACCCTCACTGACCTAAGAGTTTAAATAGCACCGAGGGCGGATGCTCAAATCCTTTGCGTTTACATAAGTATTTATTTATTTACTTATTTGTAGCAAAGAAAAATTATTATCTCATCTTATTTCCAAAAAATAAAAAGTGCCCTTTACCGACCGGTAGAGTAGAATAAAACCTAAAATAAGTTGTAGTTCACTCACCCCTCTTTCGTTGCCCTACAACTGTCAATTTTATAAGAACAACCTTCTCAGAAATACGATACCTAATGTTTTAACTTTTTATTTTCAGATAAAAAATACCATTCACTGGGAAAGAAAAAAGGCGTTTAGATATTAGACATATAATTTTGATTTGTATTATCTACGTTATTCGGACTATTGTCATCGTCTTCATTGTTATCTGCACAATATGAGGACAATAGTCCGAATAACGCAGGTAATACTAATCGTCAATCCTAATCTCAAACATTCAGAAAAAATAGTTTCGATTTGTTTCTGCACGTGCTGTTAAATTTCGAGATCATTTTAACAAGTATTTGTCAAGTTAATAGTTTATAAAATGATGTCAATTTTTCTCGAACACCTTAAATGATAATTCGATATATATATATTATATATATATATATATATATATATATATATATATATAAAAATAGTTCATCCACAGACACCATGTTTCGACGTCTCACATCTCATCAGTGTGGCTACTTCTCGCCAGGAACGAAAGCCGGCTGACTTTTCATTAGCCCGGTTCTTTAACCCATCGGTCATATAGGTGTGTGTGTGTGTGTGTGTGGAGAGAGAGAGAGAGAGAGAGAGAGAGAGAGAGAGAGAGAGAGAGGGGGGGGAGGGGGGAGATTTATAAGTAAACTGTATGAGGTGCTGCTTCCAGGATTTGTTTAAGACAGCACGCAACATCCTTGTGTAGTTCCCATCTAGCTTTTTATCCAGATATTTCGTTAAAGTCCAAGTGGTGCAACCACACAGTGGTACCGACACGTCCAAAGCTTGGAAGAATTCTCACTTTATTTTATCAGAGGGATCAAGGGCCACCTGTTGGTTGTGTGCGGAGACCCGTAATACTTAAGGATAGAACCCAGCAGTCCATAACTCTCTACTTTGGCTTTTACTTGGGCTAGACGGGCGTTCGGAGAGGTCTTCTCTGATCAATCGGTTGGTTAGGTTAAACACTAGCTCCTATATGATTGTCCTAACCCTATTGCCCTAACCCTTTTCATCCTATGTGCTAGAAGGCGATGGGCATGACGTTAAACTGCGTCTAATGGTGAAGTTCCCATTCTGTACCTCTGGGGAGTATGGAGTATCCCTTCATCACCATAATTCCTATATCAACTCTGACCTGGAGTGGTAGTACCTGTTAGGGTTCCATCTATCGGTTAAATAGAAAAAAAATGAGTTTAAAAATGTGTTTAAAAATTTGAATTAAAAAAATTGGCTACCCAATGAATTTAAAAAAATGTCTTCGGTATAAAATAACCCAACAAGGTTTGACATGCCGTAAAATCCAACAAACCAACTAATCCATATGATCGATAACCTGTCAATAGCAGTCCATGTATGCTCTATGCACATGCATGCTTCTTTTTTATTGAACTATATAATTTCGTATCTGTGTTATTTCAGAACTCGTTTGTTCTCCGTAATTCTTCTTTGATGAAAAGTTCAAATGTGTGTGTGTGTGTGTGTGTGTGTGGGGGGTATTCATCTTTCCACCGTTAGAATCGCTGATTACAGAGGAAATCACAATGCAATGCTGCCAGAGGAGGTTATGTTCCACATTTTATCATATTAATCATCAACGAGCAGAAAGAATCGTTTTTGAAAGACTAATTCAGTGACCCGTAAATATCAAGATACACGAAAATGAATGGTTTGGCCTTTTAGCGAGAAATGTACGCTTCAACGAGTTACCTGCCCTTTATTTATTTGCTTCAACATCTACATATGCTCGGCAAAAATAACAAATAAGACTTTATCTTCAAATGTGCAGAAAAAGACAAATGGATTTTATATATATATATATATATATATATATATATATATAATATATATATATATATAAGATGTGTCCAAAAAATATCGAGATTTTTAATACTTTTTTACACACCTCGTATTCTGAGAAAAAATAACGTTCCATTTATTCGTCATTTCTATTTTGGTAAATACAACTTTAATCTTTGTACTTTTTTGACACACCTCGTATTCTGAAAAAATTAATGAATGGAACTTTTTTTTTCAGAATACAAGGTGTCTTAAGAAGTACAAAAAAATCTCGATACTTTTTTGACACACCTTGTGTGTGTGTGTGTGTGTGTGTGTATATATATATATATATATATATATATATATTATATATATATATATATATTAACCATAGTCGCAGGTATCTGCATTTATTATTTAGTAAATAGTGATTGTATCTTTAAGAGAATGAAATGTTGTAAGTTTTGGTAGACATAAAAATCTAGTAATGAATATTAAACTTGTTGGACATGTTTCGTACTAACAGAAGAAACGGACGTTATGTCAAATGTTTACTTGTTCTGACCTACTCAATTCGCTTCTATACTTTTTGCTAGAGCTCATTACAAAAAAGAATGTAATTTTTCCTCTTACTATCATATATATATATATATATATATATATATATACAGTCACGGTTGTTCATAATTAATCGATTTCTTGATCGAATCATTAAGAGTAATCCTGATGATCCATTTTTGGTGACACTTAAGTAGATTATCGATGACTTTCCACTATATATATATATATATATATATATATATATATATAAACCTAATGAGTCAGATATACCTACTAAAAGTTTCGCTTAGTGCTCTTCAGTGCTAAGATCTTAGCCCTGAGGAGCACTAAGCGAAACTTTTAGTAGGTATATCTGACTCATTAGGTTTATCTTTATTATTTGCTCTACTTAGGTATTGAGCACTCTTTACTTATTAGCTTTAGTATATCCTAGCGGTTTTTGTATGAATATATATTTTTCATATACATATACATATAAATTGTTTTTTGTTTTTTTTGGGGGGAGGGCCAAATATTATAGTATCAACCGATTATTTTCGGCTGGTACGACTATCTTGGTCTTTTCTTTTTTTCAAAATTTTTTTTCTCCTGGTGATGTTTGATAGTATATTTTTACAATCAAACTATTTGCCGTTTTTTCCTTACCGCAAGGGTTTACCAACAAGTTTGGCATATTAAATATATATATATATATATATATATATATATATATATATATATATATATATATATAAGTTAAAAGAAAGGAAATGAATCCGACAATATGAGTAAGAAAAGGTGGAATGAAAACATCACACAATGCTGTTAAAGAAGAAAACAATTTATAATATAATCATAGCTGATACTGATCAATATTTCGATTTTACAAAAATCATCATCAGAGCTCATTCACTCCCGTAGTTGTTTGGGTCGGAGAGGAAAGTCAAAATGAGTTTACAAAACAAAGGCAGTATTAAGGTTTTTTTTTGTTTTGTAAACTCATTTTGACTTTCCTCTCCGACCCAAACAACTACGGGAGTGAATGAGCTCTGATGATGATTTTTGTAAAATCGAAATATTGATCAGTATCAGCTATGATTATATTATAAATTGTTTTCTTCTTTAACAGCATTGTGTGATGTTTTCATTCCACCTTTTCTTACTCATATATATATATATATATATAACTGTTTGATTAATTGTATTCGCATCAAAAGTCATTGGTAGTCGAGTCTTTTCTCAGCTGATATTTGATGTCACTTCCAATTAAATTCAAACTGATCGCTTCAGTTGAATTTGTTCAAGACCGACAAAGTCAGAAAAACGTACGTTATATACTAACTTAGTTTTGTATGCGATGGTGATATCAGAGATAACATTCATTAAACAAATCCATCAAAAACTTACGTTCACTCTGATGATTTCATTATACACTGAGAGGTAAACAATCTAAAAGTAGAGTAAGTGCTACCCCTGTTAAAAATTATATAAGTAGTACACTTAGAGGATGTTGTTGAGTAACTGGCCGCCATCCTTGGTTCCACTTGTAAAAGAACTTAAAGTAAACAAGTAAATCAATAAGTCCTTGTGGGATAGTGTCCTTCAGGTCCGACATCCTAGATGGTCCGAGTGTGAATGAGTTAAGATTAGAATCAGGCCTCTATAAATACACCAACAGCAGCAGCAGCAGCACTGCCAGTGATTGGATAATGGGAATATTTCCCAGGTCACGTGCTTATAGGCGAGTCTATATGTAGAAGTGACCATCTGGCACACGCCTTATATACAAAATTCCAACATTCAATTATTCAAATTCCAATATTCAATTAGGTTGCCTTTTTATTATCATTTAGCAGTAAATAAACTAATAACAAATAAGATGAAAGACATTTTCTGTTTAGTAGGTAAACATTTTGGCTTCATAAAATATTCCTCAAACAGAATATATTAAATAATTTAAATCTATGGTTAAAAAGTTTCCAAAGCCATGCAGAGGACATTGGCATCTATGTGAACTCAGATAAAAACTGAGTTCATGTGATTGAAACATATTCGCGTTGGTTAACCAGTTCACATACCTCGGTAGCAATGTCTCATCAACAGAAATTTATGTCAATTACGCATACGAAACACATGGACTGTCATTGACAGATTTTTTCAGGCTTTTATGAGCCATTCTAAGGGCTTCAACTAAAATTGGTATCGCTGTTATGTTCACGTGTCATAGCTTTTTCAGCTCTTTGCACCTCATTTTATTTTCATTTAATGGTCTTCTGGTAACAGCAAACTCCATTATATGACAAATTATTATCTTGTTAATTAATACTAGGTCTAGTTTTCTGGTCGAGAATGGGTGATATATTTGTGTTACGTACTGGCCTTCTTCACTACTCTAAATCGTGTAAGTAAGTAGTCGTTGCGGGTATGTATGGTCATGTGGCGAAGTATATGTAGTAGTCAGCTACTACCGACTACTGGACTTCAATAAACAACAGGTACGTATGTACAAAGAGAGGACCCTTCTTTATTTTCTTCGGTGTGTGGGTGGTGAAGGCGTAGAGCTTACAATGAGTGCCCAAGGGGTGGTTGCTGACGGGAGACGTGAAGTGTTCTTTCGGCTGCCTGCTGGCGTTTCTGGGCCTGACTGCTGTCGGCTCGACCCTCTGGCTTTTTGTATTGACGTCACGCCTACGCATCTTTATTTTTTGATCTGATAACGGACGTTTGTTATATATTTCTTTATCTTCAACCTGCTTCCTTGACCGGAAAGCCTCGCTTTCGTTTTCCCCTTTTTTTAATATATATATTTCTCTTTGTGTTTTTTCCGGAAGCTTCGTTTTCCGGCCGAGGACAATACAACATTTGTATTTCAAAATTCTAGAAAATTTTATGCGTCACATTTTCTAAGACAGATTCTGATTCGTTCATATAACATTCGTCAGTATGGTAAAATTTGAATCTCTTGCACAATTCCTAGTGGATCACCTGTACCACTCAGTCCAACTGTATTTCTTTTGTTCTAGTTTTCTGCGTTCGCTTATGTGATTAACTGTTTCATCTATGTCTCCACATAACCTACACTTGCTATTCTACTACGAACTATCAATTTTTGCTTTGACGTAATTGGTGTTCATGGCATTAAAGAAGATTCGCTTTTTCTCTTGAGGTTTCCAAGCCATGTCCAAGTCATCCCGGGTACATTTCTCATTAGTTTGTTGCTTGAAGTATCTATATTATTATCATTTCACTCTATGCTAGTTTTTCACACCAGCTTTAACTGGTGGTTTTTCACTGGAGTCTGAGTAACGCCAAGTCTTCTCTGGTCTCCAGGATACTTCTATGTATTTTAGCTGATCTTAACAATACCGTGGTCTGTATTGGTTCGAATCTACCCCTGCTTTCCAATTCATTTAGTCTCCCTTTCAAAGTCTTGGGGACTCGGAATATTTTATATATAAGGTGTCCTACAATACACCAGACTGGGCGAGGTCACGTGGTTTATTCCTTCGCCAATCAACAGCCATAATGCGTGGCTCATTGGCTACCTAATCACTGATACTGAACAGATGTCCATTTGCAATCATTGACTAAGGAACTTACAACCAAAGGATTCATTATCAAGGATTTCCGATGGACAAGTGCTCTTGCTTAAAGCCCAAAAGATGGCCCATAAAATCTTAACATTCTAACTTTATGTTCCGCAGCCTTTTCTGCAGTCTGGCAAGATCCAAGTATCTTTTTGCTTTCTTTCATTTTCCTTCTGTCTTCTGTCAGAACTGCAAAACCCTCTAGATGAAAAGTTCTCTTCTTCTTGTTAATTAACACTATATCTGGTTTTCTAACTGGGATTTGGTTATCCGTCCGTATCTTAAAAACCCAGAGAATTTTATGCGTCTCATTCCCTAGGATGGATTCTGGTTTGTGCATATACCATTTGATAGCATGGTAAAAAAATTAATTTCTTGCACAATTTTCAGTGGATCACTTTTCCCACCCAGTCGTGCCTAGTCTAGTACTCTCTTTGTGCTAGTTTGTCGCATTCGCTTATATGATTGACCGTTTCGTCTCTGTCTCCACACTTCCTACAATTGCTATTCCATTGCATCTTATCTGTTTTCGCTTTGATATAGTTTATTCTTATGACATTGTTTTGTACTGCAAATTATCATTATTAGTAGTTTCTGCTTATAAAAAGTCATTAAGGTAATTTTACAATTTATCAATATTTATTAAACTTGGTGTACAACAGTGGATAATGAGAAGTAATCTGCGTAAGACGTTTGCGCTATGTCAGTCACACCCTCCTCCCAAAAGAGAACATCAGATTGATAACTTTAAACTTGGCTCGAATACCAACCATTGGTACCAGTAGAAAATACCCAACTACTTTAGCCAACAAGCATGCTTCTTTATATTTTTGTACGTGTTTGTGCTTTGTCTTTTTTTGTTTTGTTAATGTTTTAATCAGTAACATTACTGTATTCAATTAACATTTCCTTGAGTACACCCACTCACCTTTCCTTTTACATCCCACTCACTGCTCTCTCTCTCTCTCTCTCTCTCTCTCTCTTTCTTGTACATAGATACCTCCCTCTCACTCTCCCCCCTTTCTGTCTTTCTCGTACGTAGCCACAACCCTTCTCTCTCTCTCTCTCTCTCTCTCTTTCTCTCTCTCTCTCTCTCTATCTGTGACTCCCGTCTCTGTCTCTCTGTCTCTCTCTCTCTCTGTCTCTCTCTGTCTCTCTGTCTGTCTGTCTGTCTGTCTGTCTTTCTCGTACGTAGCCACTCTCTCTCTCTCTCTCTCCTCTCTCTCTCTCTCTCTCTCTCTCTCTACACACACACACACACACATACATACATACACACACTCTCTCTCTCTCCTTTTTAACAAGGTGCCACTTCTTTTTTTAATTCATTTTTATTCAGTCACGAACTCTTCGTTCGGGTTACCACTCGGAAACACTGTCAAATTTCCCATCATCGGCTGCATGAAATCAACTTGGGAATCGGCCACGTTCCAGTCGATAACAATCGACAAACTCCAGAATGGGGTTAACAGTGAATAAGCGCATTCACAACTACGCATGCGCACTGGTACTCAGAAACACTGACAATGAAATCAACCCGATTCGTTCGCGGTTTTGGGTTGGGTCTGGCAAAACGCACGGCGAGGCTGGCCAACATTTGCTCTCAATAAACCAAAGCTGCTTCGTCATTTGTATCAATCCCTTTTCCGCACCCTTCTCTCCCCTCTCTCTAATTGTCCCAATTTACACTCAATCTTTTCATTGCCTTTCTTTTGTTCCGCTCTAAGGGAGTATTTAGTTGGAGAGACGTTATATCCCTTCAAGAATAAATACGTGCATTAACAACACCATATTTTATTGCCTGGGTAAACTAAATAAAATGAATACAAACGAAGTAAATGAAGGTGTGTACCGTATTTGACGGTACATTTAACTTTAAAATAATTCTACGCCAATATCACCCAACGTCTCTTTTGATGGTATTATTTATAACTAGAGGGTTATCAACTGAAGATTAAAATCAAAAGTTATGGAGGTCGGAAGGGATACTGTGGCGTGCTTGTGGTGTAATCGTTACTGTCGTAGGAAATGAACAAGGTGATCCTCGTTCAAATCTTAGACGAGGCTGCTTGCATTTCACATAGCACTAATACCCTTGGGAAAGGTCTTCATCCAATTATTCACCTTCCAGCTATGGGTAAACAGTAGGGCGTATTGGATTCTTTAATCTTGATACGGCAACCGGTATAGGAGAAAGAAAACTCTGAATTCAAATCTGTAAAACTCTGGTTAAGAAATTTACCATGTGTCACACTGTACTAGTGCGAGGTGGCAAATATGCAGATATATTTTAATGTAGCTACACTGTTGTTGTTATTGTTATGATTACCTTAGTGCCGATAGATTACTGACTTCAGAAAAAACCTGAAGACCCCCCCCCCCGCAAAATAAATGCGTAGTGTTAGACTTTGAAAGCTGCGTGGTCATTCAAATAGTAACAAGTCAAGACGGAAAACTCTGAATTCAAACTTGTTAAACCCCGTTTAAAAACTGACTTTGTGTCACATCCTTCTCGTACAGAGTGGTTGGTGAATGCATGCAGTGAGCGGTAATCCTCCAAATACCTTTGTAAACCATGCATCTTATATGCCGTCAAATACTGTATGTAGAAATGTAATTATACGTACGTGTGTGTGAAGTTTCTGAGAGAAATATAAGTTTGTGAAAGACTTACATATTTGAGAAATGTTTCATAGTTGTTGGTTTTGTGGAATTAAATAAGCCTGTGCGTAAGCAAGCGTTGGGATTACACCTCTCGACCAATAGCGGACACGAGATAATCACTTTCCGTGTCTGCCAGTATGCGCTAGGTGGCGTAGTGAACAGCATTATAGAAGTGTAAGCGCTAAAGTCAAATTCTTTTATCTTTCAGGCTCGGAGAGAACACGCACCTGTTGCGTCTACTGTCAGCAGAACAAAGAGACTTCAAGGCTCCCAGCATTTTATGTCGCATGTGTTTATACTTTCCTCTTTTACGAGCTGCCTCAATACCTTCTCTACTAAAAGATTATTTTCCTATTGTAAAATTTCTCTTATACAACTAGGTATAAGCTCTTTGTATCTCCTGTCATGACTGTATACATTCTTTTAGATTTGCTCAGGTAATAGAATATCCTTGTTATCTCTTCGTCTTGAATTGTTCTTATATTTATTCTGGGACCAAGTTACCAATAAGCACCCCAGGTGAGAGCTGTTTTGAAAGGGACACCTTTTGCTTTTCACCGGTTGTTTGTTTACAAACAACAGGTGATTTTTTTTTGCCTGAGAATTTCACTGTAAGATTTTTTAAAAAGTTTGTTCATGTATATTTACAACCCAAAGGCATGTTTTTTATACTAAAATAGTTTTCGATTATAATAAAAAAAAGTTATTTATTGCTTACCTGGTCTCAACATCCTTTCATCTAAATAAACATAAACACTATTTTGTAAATAAAAACTATTTTCATTTAAATAAACATATCTGCATTTCTCTTCTGATTAAATAAAAAATTATTTTAAGATAAAGATGCGTCTTTCATATAAAAACATGCCGTTTGTTTAAAGTTTTTAAAACTTTTAAAAAATCCTATTGAATTAACAACAATATGAAATAACTAATTTAAAAAAAAATTAAAATTGAAATATATTTTAGTATAAAAACGTGTCTTTAGGTAGTAAATATACATGAACAAACTTTAAAAAAAAATCTTACAATGAAATTCTAATGCAAAAAATCGCCTGTTGTTTGTAAACAAACAACCGGGAGTATACGGTGCAAAGCAAAAGGTGTTCCTTTCAAAACAGCTCTCACCTGGGGTACTTATTGGTTACTTGGTCCTTATTCTGTACGAGGTAACGATATACAGCCAACTATCGTTCTTAAATACAAGTAAGTTTAGAACGTTGTGTGCTGTGTACTATTCTGTAGTGTCATGTTTAATGCGACACGGTTAGCTGGAGACGAACCCTGTCCCAGATTTTAAGATTCTGCAGATATTGAGAATGAATTTTCGTGCCTTCTACTAAAATGGAGGCACGTAGTGTAATGGTTAGAGTCGTAGGAAATAGACTCGTCGACCCGAGTTCACATAGCGCTAAACCACTGAGAAAGGTATGCATCCAACAACTCTCGCTCAAGCTATGGATAAATAGTAGGGCAGACTGGGCTCTTTAAACTTAGCTAGGTAACCAGTCTAGGAAAAGAAAAACTGAATTCCAACCTGTTAAACCCACTTAAGAAATTGACCTGGTGTCACATCCTGCTTGTGTGGAGGGGATTGGTATATATATATATATATATATATATATATATATATATATATATATATATATATATTTAAACAAACAACAAAAAGAAAAACACAAAATGAGTTAATATCTTCAATAACACTGAAGTTAAAATTTAGCAGTTTTCTTTTTATCTTATTGATAAAAAGAAAAAAAAACATGTCTTAAAGAATATACCTTTCTACACTTCAGAAATATTATTGTAAAGTATTACTTATCTGGACGGGTCTTCAGCTCTCAGATAATATTTACCGTTTATATATATATATATATATATATATATATATATATATATATATATATATATATATATATATATATATACACTACTTTGACAACGCCATGTAGCGGTCAGTAGCATAACTTATTTAGCATTCAAGGGTGATAAATCCATACCATTTTAAATTTTTATTCCAGTCATTTTATAGAGATTTTGATTATTAGTTCAGGTTTCCAGTCCATCAGATCTAAATTCTAGTGCTTCAATTTAATAAGCTAAGCTTAAGAGACATATTCACGCTGGATGGCAAGCTTCTGAAATTAATAGACATGAATCTGTATCGTGTAATACTTTTTTGGTACGATCAACTGCCACTCGCTCGAGTTCGGTCTATGACATCAGCTTTAGACATGCCCACAAATCTTGATGATAATAAATTTTTTCTTCGCTTACAGTAGTCTCAATTATTTCACTTTTAAAACGTAATATTTTTAGCTAAGAAAATTGAAAGTTTTAAATTAAAAAAAAACTGAAAAACTTTGAATCATGTAAATTTCTGGTTCTACAAATATTTCTTCTTTAGTTACAAATTTTATTTTATTTACATTTTTATAGTGCATTTAGAAGTAGAAATTTCCGTAATTTATTTTTTATTTCGTTTTTTTTAGTAAAGTTTTCACTCAAAGATGTTCTTAGAATTTATCGAGGGGAAATGAAATGATTGTTTGATTTCTAAAAAAAAAAAAAATGTAAAAATTCGTGCATATTAAAATAATTGTAAATAAAAAATTATATGAAAATATAGAATCGTTTTATTTATAAATAAAAATGTAAATAAAATAAAATTTGTAACTAAAGAAAAAATGTCTGTAGAACCAGAAATTTAGATAATTCAAAGTTGTTTTCTTTATTTAAAACTTTCAATTTTCTAAGCTAAAAATATTACGTTTTAAAAGTTGGTCCTGGCTGTACTGTAAGCGAAGATTATTTTGTTTTCGTCAAGATTTGTGGGCGTGTCTAAAGCTGATGTCATAGGCCGAACTCGAGCGAGTGGCAGTTGATCGTACCAAAAAAGTATTACCACAAGCCAAGTTCAAATCCTGTATGACGCAGTTTGCGTTTCATTTTGCGTTAATACACGCGGAAGAAACATGAATCTGTATCCTATGTCCTACCATCAGCTATAGGCAAAAACATTAGGATATACACTGTAAGATTCTATGTAGGCAAATTGGTTTAGAAGATTAAAAGAAGTCTGACTTCAAAATCAGGTCTCGTTAAATCACCGAAGTTAAGCAGCATTGAGCCTGTTCAATATTTAGATGGGTGATTATTTAAGCAACAGCAGGTACCAAAGATAAAAAACACTTGATTCGGTATTAAATAACCCGAAAATGGTTGATATGCCGTAGAACAAAACAACCAGCCAGCCAACAACTCTACCTATAAAAAATCTATTCACTACAGAAACCGCAGCATCGTCACTGACGTGGTTTGGCTACACAGTGGGGTTCTCTGGATCAGGAGTAGGGGGTGTTTTAAAAAAAATTCCCCTTCCCCCTTTGGCAACAGGTTTATCGATTGAAGTGTTTTTGGTTAGCCAAAAAAGTCACATTGAGGTCATCGATCGGACCAACTAACTCATGATAAAATCATTTCAATTTACAGTCTGCATATATATATATATATATATATATATATATATATATATATATATATATATATAGAGAGAGAGAGAGAGAGAGAGAGAGAGAGAGAGAGAGAGAGAGAGAGATAAGAAAAGTGTTTGAATATAAAGTGCTCAATGCTAAATTAGTAGAGCAGGTTTAAAACCTAAAGTACAACAACTTAAGTAACGGTCTCCTCCCTCCATATATAATATATATATATATATATATATATATATATGTGTGTGTGTGTGTGTGTGTGTGTGTGTGGAGGGAGGAGACAGAGAGTAGCTTTAGAAGGAACTCAACGAAACAAAAAAGATAAACCGAACGATTCATAATTTTGACTGTTAGACAAAAAAATAAAAAAGGCAGATGAGTTGGAATAATAAATATTGGAAAGTGCTCTATACATATTTGTAAAGATGGTTTAAAGAATTGAATCAGCAACATAAATTAACTACCCAGGTTTAAACGAAAGGATCTTCAGGATGATCCTGATATATATATATATATATATATATATATATATATATATATATATATATATATATATTGGCAATAATACTCGCGATTTGCCGCGACACTCTTTTCAAGATAAGACTTGAATCTTCAATCAACTAAAAAATAACCAACATACAAATAAAAACTAAAAGCAAAAAAAATAAAAATTAAAAAAATAAAAATAAACACAAATAAAAACGACCCGAATTGATTTCGGCATCAGATTTTTGTGTTCATCTAGAGAAAAGTACACACTTGCACAATCCTGTGTTTCATCAATGATATTTCATTCAGAAAGTATCATATCATATTTTTTCTTTCTTTCAAATTAACTATGACTCATATGGCAACACTCAGCTAAAACCTTTTTTTTAAATTTTAAAATGAAAAAAAAAAAAAATTAACCCCGAAAGATTGAGTCTAAATTCTTTCTCACGATGACTTGAAATGCCAATTCGACTGAATCAATATATATATATATATATATAATATATATATATATATATATATATATAAACGCAACGCTTTCCTATATAAGGGATGGAGCACTCTATGACGGCCTTTACATACATACAGATGTGTGTATTAAAACAGTTAAAATCCTCTTCGCATTCTGTAGTGACGATAGCCTAGCGGTTAAGCTGTCCGACTGATGCTGAACCGATCGGATTTCAATCCCGGCTGTAGGTAGCTTACAAATGTCTAGCCACACTGAAGAGACTTGATAAGTCGAAATTCGTGTCTGTGATGACTAATATATATATATATATATATATATATATATATATATATACCAACCCCTCCGGAATGAGCACGAGAAGTTATTTCTGTCGTAATTATAGATTCACCAGTTTCTACACCAAACGCATGACGTGAATGGGTACAATCCATGATCGTAACTGCTAGTATCTATGAGAAAATTGTAAGACATCAGCTATATTGAGCTACCATTACCTCTTGTCTAAGTTCACTTTTATCATACAGGTGACAATCTAAATTTGGACGATATTTTTGCCGTACCTTGTATAAATCCAAGTTTTAACTATCTTAATGAATATTGTTGGCATTTCCTTTTAGCATCTGCGGATGTCATAATTATTAATGGATTTGTAGCTAAACTAAATAAATATAATTGAGCCAAGAAGTACAGATTTTTTTTTTTAAATTTCAGAAGATAAACAAAAGCAAAAAATACGGACAGTAAAACAATAAATCTTTCTACTTTCACTTTCGCTTTGAAACAAGAGGGGAACTCTCTAGGGTATAGGCCTATAATCAGTTACCTACTAAATGAGATTGGGTGCACAATTTATGGGGCGGACTTTAGAGTTAATAAGGCAAATGAAAATAATAGAAATCTTCTGGATCTTCTTCAACTGATTGGAAAGTTCGACCCAGTGCTACGTGAACATTTGGTGAAAGTAACTTCCTATCTCTCACCAAAAGTTCACACTGTCCGGTCCAGTAACATTCGATTCTACCAATATTATCCCCGCCCTGTCGGCTGAGGCGTTAGAATGCACCGACTGCACCTCTGCAGAGGGGTAAGACTCCCCTAATGGGGCCACCTGTTGGCCGTGGGTGGCGACCCGTGATGCTTAAGGATAGAGCCCAGGTGGATGAGCAGTTCATGACATGCAATACTCCACATTGGCCCTATCTTGGGCTAGACGGGCTGTCGACTGGTCACGTCAAGCCCTAGCTCCTATATGATTTTCCCAACTCTATTGCCCTTATGGCAAGCCCCAACCCCTTTTTATCATATGGGTGCTAGAAGGCGGTGGCTGCGGGTCTACATGTCCTGGAATGACGTTAAACTCTATCTGATGGTGAGGTTCCAGTTTTGGAGGTTTGGGGAATGTGGAGAACCCCTTCATCACCATTGCTCCCTGGTCCACTCTGACCCGGAGTGGTAGGACTTGTTAGGGTCCCATCTATGGGTTAAATAGAAAAATGTATTTATAAAAAAATTGTATTATCCATTAAGAATTGATTTATTTCAAAACTTTATCGGCATTAAATGACCCACTGAGGTTGATATGCCGTCAAAAAAACAAACAAACCAATATTATCCTTAGAGCGTGATCTTGCGGATAAAATTAATTTTGATGAAGTCATTCAAGATTTGGCGAAGAGGAAGGCCCGTAAAATCCATTTGTAAATCGTTTATTCTTGTAATTTATTCATCGGTTCTTAAACATATTTTTCCATTATTTTTTCTTATGTAATAAACATTATAGAATTAAATTGAGGGAAAATAAATAGTTACTACAGTTTTTTTCTTATTTTCCATACTTATATACATATATTATTCCATCTTTGACTTTTTGAAATGCTAAAACATTTAAGCCAAATAAACATCCATCCTGGGCGGCATTTGTGCTTGGCACGACACTGCCCTTTATTCTTTTGAGGTGAAAGTAAATCTTATCTAATGGAGATTATATGTTTATCTGTAACCGAAACTACATCGACAACAACGTCACAAATCCCTTAGTTATTTACGTTATATTCACAATGTTTATGTTTTAGATAATCATTATTTAATCTTTATTAGCATCGTATTTAATAACAATGTCTCTATAAATGTCTAGCTGAGATAGATTTGTAATATTATTGTTTTATTCTCAAACGTATTAAAAGCAATTATAAATGTATAATTTTATTATACAATTAAAATAAAGTAAAAATAAGTATAATATTTTTGTGTTCGTATTTAATTTCATTAGTCTTTCTAATTTAGTATTATCTGCGTTATTCGGACTATTGTCCATTTTTATTGTTATTTGTACAACGTTTCGGTCGATGTGCCCTCCGGCTTTCTTCAGGTACTTCTTCTCGGACTTGGGACCTTCTCGGACTCGGGAACCTTCCTTTCGTATTAGGGAACCTTCTTTTCGAACTCGGGAACTTTCTTATCGTAATCGGGAGCCATCACGGAACTTTGAACCTAACCCTTTATTTCAGTCCACGGGGGTATCCTTTTCTCATTCCGCTAGCCATAGCTGGGGTAGAAGTTGTGTTAATTTTTCTATGTCACTGCTACTCAGGATTGAACCCGGAATCCAGAGATAACTGTCACTTAGAACTGTCTTAACCTAACTACCTTATCCACTAGGCCATGTGTCCAATTGGACAATTCAGTGTGAATTTCTAATTTAATATAATATTTAATGATATTAAAACTTAAATACTTGTGCCCAGAGGGCACATTTTTTTCCTAGTAAGAAAATATTGCTTGACTTGTGGAATTTGATAGGAAAACAAATTTTAACGTTGTAATTCCACAACCATCATCCCAATAGCATGCCATGATGCGATATTGATATGGTTATATATCAACAATTTCTAATCGACCTTTAGTCGACCTCTGAGTAATTTTTGATTGAATACCCATGGGGTCGATATTGACCACTGGATATTCCTGTACAAGAGGCTGCTTGCACAAAATAGACCGTCCATAAGAATTTACATTCATTTTGTTTTAATGTACAAAACATTATATACATAAATTGAATATGTTTTAAAATAGCGACAATTCGATCGTATTTCTTTAGTTTTCTCTACCCCCCACCAACTAAGAAGGAGTCAAACTATGGTCGATAGCCGAATTGTAAATTGTTTTCAAAAGATGAGGCAAATGACTGGAAATTGGATGGTGAATGTAAGAGTTAAAAGCAATAGTACGGTCACTTGCCTCCTATCACACAAACCATGCAAGCAAGACGAACAAGAGACGCTGGTCAGTGCTGGGACGAACTCATAAGTGACGTTCTAAACATTGACACAACAGAGTGGGCCGACCAGTCAAATGTACATTGATTAGCTCTGTACAGATACTGGGTGTTGTGAGCAAGACCTGGAGAGAGAGAGAGAGAGAGAGAGAGAGAGAGAGAGAGAGAGAGAGAGAGAGAGAGAGAGAGAGATCCGTGTTGTCAGTACGACATGATGATGATGATGATGATATATATATATATATATATATATATATATATATATATATATATATTGGCAGCATGTTTTCCTGTATGAAAATTTGCTTGAACGCGACGACAAACATTTCCTGTCTGGCGAGTTTCTTTTCAATCTTTTCCAATTGTCTGGCCATCTTTTTTTTTATGTCTGGCTGGAATTGGTGAATGACTCAACAAAGGTTCTTACACTAGTACTTTCCCTTTCCCAATGAATCTCAAAGGTTCTTACACTAGTACTTTCATATATATATATATATATATATATATATATATATATATATATATATAAGCAACTGCGCTGACACTTACCTAATATCACACAAACTATCAAAGTAATATGGGAAAGACATGCTTAACACTGAAAAGCAAAGATAAATTCGTAAGTGACGCTCTCCTGTGGAGACCTACACATGATCACACTAGTATAAGCTGACCAACAACAACAAAAAAAAAACTACATCAATTAGCTCTGTATGGATCCTGGATGCCGTGTGGAGGACATGCCAGAGCGATGACCATCCCCTGTTCATCAGCAAAGGATTTTAAAATTCTGAATGTTAAGAAAACCAACAAAAACACTGACAGAAGAATTTGCTATTAGCTCTTTTTATTTATACAAAGGGCTTTTTTTTTCCTTTTTTTTCTTTCCTTTTTTTTTTTGTCTTTTTTTTTTAATTTGTTGTTTCTCCTTCAGTGGTTTTGTTCCACCACAACCATTCATCGTCATGGTGTGCATTTTGTCTGTACACCCAGCGCCGAACCCCACCCTCTTTTTTTTTTAGTCTATTTTTTTTATTCTGATAATAATATTAATAATAACTTAAAAAAAAGTTTTTGTTGATGTAATTTCCTTGTATTTTCCATATTGTGGTTGTCAGTAATACTTACAGTATTAGTGGGTGGTGGTGATGGTGCTGGTAGTGCCATTAACGGTAGTAGTAGTAGAAGTATTAGTAGTAGTAGAAGTAGTAGTAGTGGTGGTGGTGGTGGTGGTGCCAAAACATTGTCTTGTTTTTTTTTTTTGTTCATAACTTTCCTGAATGTAGAAAGTTCTTCAATAATTATAAAATAAGATTTTAAAAAAGAAAAAAAAAATACACACATAAAAGTTTAAAAAGCGAAATTATTCGTCCGTACACTCATCATTCTTTCTTTCTTTCTTTCTTTCTATCCTTCCCTCTTATTTTCATCTACTTTCTTTTTTACCTTCTCTCTTTTTTATTCACTCGGTAATCTTGATTCATTTTTAAATTCTTTCTTTCTTTCTTTCTTTCTTTCTTTCTTTCTTTCTTTCTTTCTAAAACTATTTTTCTTAATCTTTCTTTCCTAATCTGTTTTTGTTAATTCTTAACTGTTTTTCTTTCTTTCTTAAACTATTCTTAAATTTCTTTCTTTATTTCTTCATAAACTATTTTCTTCTTTCTTTCTCTTTCTCTTTCTTTCTTTCTTCTTTCTTTCTTTCTTTCTTTCTTTCCACTGTATTTTTATATTTCTTCTTTCATTCTTTTTATTTAGTCACTCGGTTTTCTTAGTTCGTCCAATTTTTTCTGATTTTTTTCTTTTTCACATTTCTTTCTTTCTTTCTTTCTTTCTTTCTTTCTTTCTATTTCAATTCTTTATTTATTCATTTATTTGATATATTTCTTTCTTTCTTCCTTCCTTTCTTTCTTTATTCATCTAGTATATTTTTTTTCATTCTTTCAATTCGTTTATCTTCTTTTCATTTAACTTTAGTTTTCTTCTCTTATCAATAGGAATTCATTTCCATTTGTAACTCTCACGAACATAACATACACGTTAGCAGACAAAATTTCATTCACTATTTCTCTACTTACCTTGAAGGGACTCAAGTCATCTTACTTTACACAAGCAATGCATTTTGATCCTCAAAAGATATTCATTCACTTCTGAAGATAAAACCGTTTAAACCTATTTTGTTTCAATGGTATCCCCATACCATTTATGATTACCATTTTGCTCCTTAAACTATTTTCATAATTTTCATAAGTATAAAGAAATCAATACTTGTCTCACAGGTAATATAATTTAATATTTGTTAACATTCTTGATAAAAGTTGTCGATGCGTCCTTACATCTTCTGTATAGTATACATAAATATTTGCCAACCCCTCCGCACGAGTAGGATGTGACACAAGGCCAATTTATTAAGCGGAGTTTAACAGGTTTCAATTAAGAGGTTTTCAGAGTTACTAGGTTTGAATTCAGATTTTTTCCTTCTTCTAGACTGGTTGCCTAACCAAGGTTGAAGAGCGCTGTCTATCCCACTATTTTCACATAGCTAAAGGAGAATAGTTGGATTCATACTTGTTCAATGGGTATTAGCGCTATGCGAAATGCAAACAGCCTCCTCTAGGATTTGAAACTCGTTATTTCCGTGTCCAGAAATGAGCTCTGATGAGTTTTTGTAATCTGATCAAACAGCATTATTAAACTATTTTCTCTTTAACTGCATTGTGTGATGTTTTCATTCCCCTTTTCATACTCAACTTATTAACAACATTAACTATAATGCAGATTATATGGAAATTCTTTCTTTCCTTTTTTAAAAATTAAGTCGCTTAACGATTGGATCACCTAGCACAATAGATATTTACCCAACCGACTCGCCACGGGTAGGATGTGACCCAAGGTATGGGACATCCAGCAAGGATTGAACACGTTGTTCATTAGTAATCAATTTTACCATTACACCACAACAGGATGCCTAAAGGGTTGGTATTTACTCAACCCATTCATCACGGGTAGGATGTGACACAAGGTTGCAAGTATGGGGCATCCAACAGGACTGAACTCGTTTTTTAATAATAATAGATCTGCGAGACTAGCTTGGTAACCATTACACCACGATGGGAATGCCTACCTTCCGTGATATAATTGTTAGTTAGCTAGATTAGCAGACTAATGTTAGTAAGTTCGATTCTCACTGAGTGCCCCGCATTCTTGGCCTTGTTTCAGACTAAGAGGATCTTAGTAGATGACTTCACAAAAGGTAAAATGGTCCCTTCCGTTGCTCTTGGATCACTTCAAGCTTTCCAGTCTTGCTGACCATTGAAAGTAAGTTCAAATTTCACACGAGTGTAACCGTACGTTAGAATAGCAGAGCAAATAGCTGAGATGGCTCTATTGGTCCGATAGTTGCTACTTACTAAGCCTAGCTTAGTTTGGCACAAGGACAGAAGTATGGAGCACACACAGTAACTATTGGAATGATACTTAGACCATTGATCGTTGAGATTGTTTGATTTTCACTGAGCGTCCCACTATGATGACCTCGTGCAAGACAGAGCCAAGCTAATCTACTAAGGCGCCTGCTGTAGAGCAATAGTTTAAAAGCTAACTATATAATTACCCATACGGGTATTTCGCTATTTTGTTCTGGCCTAGCAAAAATAAGTAAATATCTACAGAAAGGAAGATAATCTCTCTCTCTCTCTCTCTCTCTCTCTCTCTCTCTCTCTCTCTCTCTCTCTTGATTTTACCTTTTTTTCGTGCTCCTCTCTTCACTTTTTCTTCCATTCAACACTCTTTGTCTCACTCAACACTCTTTACCTCACTCAGCACTCTTAGTCTCACTCAACCGCACCCACACACACCTTTACATACCATTACACGGAGGACGACTCACACTGAAAGAAAATCAATGTACGTTTCTCGGCGGGTGTGGCTCGTGTGGTCATAACCGACTACTTTTATTTCCGTCCCGCCAAAGGTTACTTCAAGGTCCACGGCACGGCTCTTATCCCCAGTTAGGTCAGGCATTTCAACCACCAGGCACCCACACTTCTCCACATTCTCTTCATCCACGTACTTGACGTTCCGCTTAAGAGATTTGAAAAATTCAAACATGATTCCTCGCTGATTGGTGATAATCGGCGTATAAGTCTCGCGCCACACCTCGTTGATCCCAATCACTTCGCCAGCCTCGGCCCACACCTGAAAGATATTCTTGCACAGCACCATGTCTTCGGAAACCACCTTCAGATCCTCACGGTGGCTACCCTCTTCGAATGGCAGATACGATCCAACGCCGTACGTGTAGCGACAAATTCGCTGGCAGATGGTGCTCGGGTCGTGCCCAAAAGCGACGGCTCCCCGAACGACTGCCAGACTTGCTTCTTCCGGAATCAACACAATGACTCGATCACCAAACTGATCCTTGATCGACCGTTGAAGTCGCACTGATTCAGCGAAACCACCGACCAGAAAGATGTATTTAGTGTCCTTCAGTTTGGTACGCTGCAACAGGGACTCGACGTGATCGTTTATCTGCTGGAGGGCATCCTTGAAAAGCGAATTGACCTTGTCCGGCGACATAACCAGCTTGCCGCCGGAAAATTTCACCTCGTTGTTCGACTCCGACGCGTAGGCCTTGATCACTTCTTGCACCGTCTTGCCGTCGAATTTAAAATGACAGAAATTGTAAGGTAACGACACTCTAATACTTTCGCCCTCACCGCGTTTTTTCACCTCGAAATCTTGCAGAAGTTCTACGTAATCCTTCGGGTGTTGTGACTGGAAGTCGTTCATGAATTCTTCGCCGAAAATGACCACCATTAAGTTGAGAAACTGCCTGTCGATGACTGTGCCACCCCAAGCACCGCCTGTGGCCCGGAAGAGTTCTCGGATACGCCCATCTTTGCGTACTTTGTGCGCTACAACATCTATAGTACCACCTGTAATACAAAACCAAAGAGAAGAAAATTAATTAAACAGTATCAGAAAATTATTTCTATATCACTATTGAATGAAATAGATAGATAGATATGAACAGACTGAAATAGATAGAAAGATAGATAGATAGATATGAACAGACTGAGATAGATGGATAGATAGATAGTTATAAACAAAGTAAGATAGATAGACAGATAAATAGATAGAAAGATAGTTATCAATAGGCTTAAATTTAATACTTAATTCAAAATTCAACTCTTAAGTATGTATATATATACACACATATGCACACCGAATACAACCATATACATGAACACACACGCACACACGCACTCACGCACACACAAAAAGTAAACATATGCACATATACGTAGGCACACACATACAAACACCCAAAAAGTATAAATTTAAGTAGAAAAACATAGAATGTCTTCAGAACAAAAAACAAATTACAAACACACACACCTGATATATCAAATGAACATCTGATAAACTATCAAGACAACCCAAATAAAAAAGTAATAAAAAAGTTATAAAATTCAGCTAATGAATTTTTTAGCAAACCACCCAAAAAACAAAAACACCTGTTTAAAAGACTAATGTTAAAAATGAAATTCCTTTCCACTCCCACAAAAACAGGAAGAGGAGTGAAATACTCATGTGTATATATATACACATGCATGTAAGAATTAATTTTCATATTATCAATCAAAGCCTGAAGAAGATACCAGAAGATCTGAAACACGTGTTGCATATGTAAAACAAAAAGAATTAAAACATTTTTTTCTGAGAACAAAATACATTTTGCGGACCTTCTTTTTTTTTATAAAATATTGAATTTTCTCCCGTTGGAACCAGAACAACATTTTATATATATATATATATATATATATATATAATATATATATATATATATGGAGAAAATTTAGAAACACACACAGGATGTTATGATGGATTGAAAATTTATTGTTGATACTTGACATTTTTCCATACATTTTTCTAATTTAATGCATACAAAACATCCTTCATATTCTATACACATAAATCCTTGTTTTTTTCCCTCATTTTCAACAGTCCTGAAGAAGGTTTCCAAGGTAAAACCGAAATACACGAGTATCGACCATAAATTTTACATCCATCATAACATCCTCTGTTTGTTTCAAAATTTTCTCCACATTTGTCGGATTAATTTCCTCATCTTACTTCCATATATATATATATATATATATATATATATATATATATATATATACATATATATATACATGAGGAAAATGACAGATTTGGAAACATCCGACAAAATATGAGGAAACATTAAGGAAAAGGTGAATAACAGAACACAAACAATTCAATTGATATTTCGCCTCTGTTGGTTTTAGAAGCTTCATCAGAATGAATCTTTCTGATAAAGTTTCTAAAATCAACAGAGGCGAAATATCCTTTGAATGTAATTGTTTGTGTTTATATTATTCACATTTTCCTTAATGTTTCCTCTCACACACACACACACACACACACACATATATATATATATATATATATATATATATATATATATATATATATATATATATATATAAAAACACTAGAAAATTAAGCATAATAGAGTAAATAAATTAATAAATCACAAAATTAATACAATTGCCACGGAGTATATATTGTTTTTAATATATATAAAATAACTTCTGCCCGGAGTGTAGAGTGATTTTGAGTACTTAAAATTTTACTGTAGTGATTGTTCACGTAAGAGCTCGTTTTTTTTAAACTTTAGATCATCGTATATCCATGATGCAGAGAATGGTCCAAAATAGGTACACACTTTATATATTCATGGATTTTATTAATAGTCATAGTTACAAAAATAGAATTGCTACATCTCTGTAGCCAACAATGGTTTAGAAAAAATAAGAACTTTTATTTTTTTAAACTATTAGAAGTGTACTTCTGTTTTGTAGCTGATGACAACTATTTACAGACGAAGTAGAGGCGCGTGGTGTAATGGGTAGAATTGTAGGAAATGGACTCGTCGACTTGAGTTCAAATCCTGGACGATGCTTTTTTGCAATTCATAGCGCTAAAACCCTTGCGAAATGTATGCTACTCTACCTCTAACAATAGGTAAATTTTAGGACAGACTAGGCTCTTTAACCTTGGTTAGGTAACCAGTCTAGCAGAAGGAAAACTCTGAATTTAGACCCGTTAAACTCCGCTTAAGAAATTGACCTTGTGTCACATACAGATCATGCGAAGGGGTTGGTATATATATATATATTCAAAAGTATACATTGTTGTAATTTTTAACAGAAATAGGATAAACAGCATTAGACAGAAAAAATTCGAATTACTTCTCAACATAACTTCACAAAGGTAAGACATTATTTTATCTTCTACAATATTTTTATAATAATTATATTAATTCAATGCTTCAATTGAGAGTCCCATAGGATGTGAAAGGTTTTTTTTTTCCATTACGAACCTCTCTCAAAAGTTATTATTATTATTATTTTTTCTTTTGGGAGAGGTCCCTCGGAAAATATCTTTTTCAATTAATCTATTCATTCCATTCATTTTTTAATATATTCATTAATTATTTTACATTAATTCTTAACTATATATATATATATATATATATATATATATATATATATTTATATAGTAAAGAAATAACAAAAGACTTAAAGATTTTAGCATTTTAGTCTATTTCAGGGAGCTTAGACAAAGTGTCTAACTCTCCCGACTCATCAGATGCGAATGGTGAATTATTTATTACTTTAAAGGCATTTGAAAACAGATTTTTATTTTTTTATTTTTTTTTATTTTTAAAATTTTATAGTCCTATGATATGAATTCCAAACGAAATCCTTGATGTTGCAAAAAAAAAAAATTATGTTTTAGTTTCAAATATGAGCACTTCCGCCATAAAAATCTCGGTCAACAAAAATGTATCTCTTAATGTATATCTTATTGTGACAGATTCAGAAAAAGAAAGAAATATTCCAAATTCGTCACCAGACGAACCGTTCAACCTATATAAAGCTTGAGTAGGGTAACCGATCAATTACTTTAGAAAACGAATGTTGTCCAAAGAATCTGTGACTCAGTAGTGTGTTATCAGCTCGGCCATAAACAATTCCCTGTGCAACTTAGCTTAGTTTAATGGTCGTCAGAACTGGATATACCACAGGATGATAATTTAATTATTACAACGTTTGATATGTTTACTTAAGAGCTACTGCTAAATAGTTTAATATGTAAGACATGTGATAATCTTCATTTAACTCTCTCTCTCTCGCCTCTTTCTCTCTCCCTCTCCCCCTCTCTTTCTCTGACACACTTTTCATCTTTTCATTATGTTCGATTGAAACAGATTAGCCTTATCGCTTCCACATTATCATCCCTCTCTCTCTATCTTTCCCCTGTTCCCTTTCTTTCTTTCTCATTATATTTTTTCTATGTAGCATATCCCTTTTCTTCCCCTTCTTTCTTTATTATGAAAACGGAATGGTCCATTATTTAGCTGAGGTGACGGCACTCATGAGAAATAAGAATTCGGCGGATAAACAACACTAGATAATCAGGATTTACATTTTGGCATTTCATGTTGGAGGATTTGGACGGTTTCATTTTCTTTTTACAATTTTAGCAAGAGTATAACTGTCGTACAATTAAGGAACACGACTATTAATATATAGATTATTATTATTATTTTACTCCTTTTGAGTTTTCACATCAGCATTAGCTGATGGTCTTTCACAGGAGTCTGAGTGACAGCAAGTCTCCTCAGGTATCCAGGACTCTTCTGAGTATTCTGGCAGATTGCAGCAGTGTTCTGAATGGTTTCAATCCTTCATCTGATTTCCAAACATTCCACACCCTTTTCTAATCCTTTTGGGACTGTTCCAAGTGCACCAACTACAATTGGTATCACTTTCACTTTCATGTTCCATAACTTTTTCAGTTCTCTGGCAAGATCCAGATATTTCTCCATTTTTTCATTTTCCTTTAGCTTCACCCTGTGATCTGCTGGCACTACAAAATCCACCAGTTGACAAGTTCTTTCTTTTTTGTTTATCAACACTAGGTCTGGTCTTCTTGCTGGGATAAGGTGATCCGTTTTTATTTCAAAGTTCCAGAGTGCGTTTCGTTCTCAAGAACAGATTTATTATTATTATTATTATTATATTATATTATTATTATTATTATTAGTAGTAGTAGTAGTAGTAGTAGTAGTAGTATGATTATTATGAAATAGTGATCATCCAACTAAGTACTGGACAGGCTTATTGCTGCTTAACTTTGATGAACTGGTGACAACCAGTGCTTTTAGCATAACAACAGTAAGTCTATTCCTACTTAGTGATTGTGATACTCTAATCATCTATACTATTATTAGAAGATCCGTAAACTCTTTGTTTTCCATTGTAACGGTGGTTCGTCATGTTTGTATTAAGAAAGGGGCAAAGGATTCTAATTAACATTTCATTGTTATTCCTGTTGCATCGAGAATTCGGAGTATTATAAAAAGAATCATATTCATCGCGGACATAGACTCCCCAAATTATCATTAATTTGGAATTGAAAAAGCTTTATCCCCTAAGAATTTTACGTGTATTGCTCTGATAAAAATCTCGCTACAAGGTGCTGTTTTTTTTCTGGATTAAGATTACAAACACATGCACGAACATGTTTTTCCTATCAACTGAAAAAAAAACAACAAAAAAAACAACAAACAAACTAACTAAATGCTGAAGGTGATTTAAAAAAAAAGTTATAGTTACAAAGAAAAGAATTCAAATATCAACCGCCCACCAACCCCATCTATTAATATCCCACCCCGGTCTGGAATTCTTGTCGATTTTGAAATAAGTTTTCTAAAAGCCAAGACGCTGAAATAAATTCCTATTTTATGAATTTAAGATTGTCATATATATATATATATATATATATATATATATATATATATATATATATATGAGGAAAAATGAGTAAAGAAAAGAAATGTAGATGGATAAAAAATGAATTTAATCGATATCACTTTAATCGATATTATTTCAATTTCATCTGATTATTTTAATAATAATAATAGCGTAATCCGTATACATTTTGATAAACTGACCGAAACACATGTGTAAGTGATATCGATTAAAGTGATATCAATTAAATTCATTTTTTATCCATCTACATTTCTTTTCTTTACTCATTTTTCCTCATATTGTCGCCTTCAATTCCTATTCCATTTTTACACACACACACACACACACACACACACATATATATATATATATATATATATATATATATATATATATATATATAATTTTTATAATTCATAGGTTTGTGTTTGTGCGTGTGTCTGTCCAAGAATTACAGCCAAATATAGATTACCATCTGCTGTCTGTATGGATATTGACTTGACCTCAGACTTCAACAATGATTACGTAAACTTGTCATTCGAGCTGATTCGAGGTCACTAGAGGTCATCAAATGGCCAAATATGCCGTTGCTGACCAAACAAAGGGAGGTAAAAATTTTGATGTGAAATATAAAGAATATTTTTGACCATAAGGTAGAAAATGCCCGGGAAAACAGATAAGATACATGTTTTTTTTCTTTCTCGCATGGTCATCTGTATGTTGCATGCTCATTAAAAAAAGACTATAGAAGAACAAACAATATCATTTCCTAAGAGGCTCTCCGAAACTTGTCAGAATTTTCTGTTTTTAAACCTTTTTGGTAGTGTATTAAAGTCACGAACACATGTCTGTATCCATCGATTTTTGCATTAATAATAATAATAATAATAATAATAATAATAATAATAATAATAATAAATGTAGACTTTGCGGTAATAGAGATGAGACTGTTAACCATATACTCTGCGAATGTAGCAAACTAGCACAATGAGAATACAAAACTAGACACGACTGGGTTGGGAAGGTGATCCACTGGGAATTATGCAAAAAATTAAATTTTGACCACACAACAAAATGGTATATGCATAAACCAAAATCTGTTCTTGAGAACGAAACGCACAAAATTCTCTGGGACTTTGAAATTAAAACGGATCACCTTATCCCAGCAAGAAGACCAGACCTAGTGTTGATTAACAAAAAAGAAAGAACTTGTCAACTGGTGGATTTTGCAGTGCCAGCGGATCACAGGGTGAAGTTAAAGGAAAATGAAAAAATTGACAAATATCTGGACCTTGCCAGAGAACTGAAAAAGTTATGGAATATGAAAGTGAAAGTTATACCAATTGTAGTTGGTGCACTTGGAACAGTCCCAAAAGGATTAGAAAAGGGTTTGGAAAGTTTGCATATCAGAGGAAGGATTGAAACCATTCAGAACACTGCATTGCTGCAATCTGACAGAATACTCAGAAGAGTCCTGGAGACCTGAGGAGACTTGCTGTCACTCAGACTCCAGTGAAAGACCATCAGCTAACACTGATGTGAAAACTCAAATAATAATAATAATAATTAACATCAAGAAGAAAACTTGTCATCTCGTGGATGTTGCCGTCCCGCGTATCACAGAGTGAAGGTGAAAGAAAACGAAAAGATAGAATTTGATTCGTTTGTAGATGTTTGATTATAACCTCATGTGCTTACATAACCTTTCAGCACAAACAGGGTTTGACACAAGGGTAATATTTAAGCGGGGTTAACAGGTTTGAATTGAGAGCTTTTTTTTCTAAAATGGTTTCTATGCCAAGGTTAAAGAGTCAAGTCCGCCCAACTATTTAACAATAGTTTGAGGGAGAATAGTTGGATGCTGACTTTTCCCAAGGATAAAAGCGTTATGTGAAATGCAAACAGCCTCGTCCAGGATTTTGAACACAGATCGCCGAGCCCATATCTTACGATGATAACCATTAAACCACGAACCTCCATTGCTTTCTAAACATATATAAAAGGCAGTTGTGGTGTATGTATGTATGTATGTATATATGCATGTTTTGTACCAGTTTTGAGAGTGAAAGAATCGCGTATGAAAACCTAAAGCGTCAACTTTGGAAAGGGTTACACCTGTCATATTGGAGAGAACATGGAGGGTTGGAAATAAGCATCAAATTTTATCATCTGATTCACTGGAAGGACGTCCTTTCTATGTCATATTTGCATCAAACTTTGTGGATCTGCAGCGGGTTTGATGAGTCATTTGAAGGGTTCTGGTGGTGGAGTTATGGAATTGTGAAGGACGGCAATGATGTAAAGATTATGCTATTGCTATATATGTATGTATGTCCGGACGAAACTACGAAAATAATACAATTAACGACAAATTAAATATATACACACATCAAATATCGCCGGTTCTTGCCCATTGTGCAAAAATTACGAAGATTTGATTTATATCCGAAGATATTTAAAAATTTAGATATGCATAGAAATAGAATTGGAATTCTACTTAAAAATGTCCAGCATCAAAAATAAACAAATCAATAGACCGGGTCTTTTTTTGTTCCCTTCTCTACCCAGCGATGCTGAGTAGCAGCTTCTAGTCTATGATAAAGATTGGTCTTAGTTGATATATTAATTCAATTATATTCATCTCATCGATATGTCAGTTGTCTTTGATTAATACTGCCACAAAGCTGTCTATTAGCAGCTGAAAATTTTGCCATTATTGAAGAAAAAAATGAAAAAGAAATACTTGATCGTTATTAATGAACTTTGAAGAAAAAAGATTTAAAAAAAAATCTAATGGATACAAAAAAGAAAAATGATTGAGCACAGCGCAGAGAAGAACAGCAGAAGCAACCAATCAGCGGACTCGTCAACGATAATGGATTCATCCGAAAAGGACTTTTTTTATCCTGTGGTATGCATCACTTTATATGAATGAACGTATATGTACATTCTTGTGATTGAGTAAAATTGTGTTTCTTTATAGAAGGGTATATATATATATATATATATATATATATATATATATATATATATATGTGAAAGTACGTAAATAAACATTTTGTTTATTTGATATGGCTTTTAGCTGACAATTTTTGGAGGATATGTGCTTAATTGAAGTCATACCTAATTTTTGAAAATTAATTAGTTAATAATTAATGAATTTAGGCGGGCATATATGTTCAAATGTAAGGCTAAACAGATCGAGAAAATGTCAATCCCTGAATGTACATTTCGACCTATTAGGTCTCATCAGCAAGGTTATAGACATGGGAGACTGCTCATATATATATATATATATATATATGCTCCCCATGCCCCTAGGGTTGAGCACTTTGGGGCGGGGTATTTCGCTGACGGCAGCCAGCTAAAGCGCAAACGCAACACTCTCCTATATAAGGGATGGAACACTCTATGACGGCTTTACATACAAAGCGATGTGTGTATTAAAACAGTTAAAATCCCTGTCGTATTCTGTAGGTGATGACAGCCTGGCGGTTAAGGTGTCTGACTGACACTCAACCGATCCGATTTCAATCCTGGCTGTAGGTAGCTTACAAATGTCTAGCCACACTGAAGAGACTTGATAAGTCGAAACACGTGTCTGTGGACTATATATATATATATATTATCATCATTATTATATGTGTACAGAAATAATCTACTCGAGTTTCACCATATGAATCTTCAGGGTTAAATCCACTGAATTAATCAAGATACTAATTAATTACAACTAGCTGCTGGAGTTCATGATGTAATTATGACCGTTAAAAACAGATTCGCAGCTAATGAACGCTGGTGCGTTTTTTAAAAGTTGAATGGCAGACGCGGTGTTGATACGTCGCAATTTAGATGGTAATATGGAATTATTTAGAATATATATATATATATATATATATTTATATATATATATATTATTTTTCAAAAGATCAAATGTAAACATTTTTGAAAAATCCTCTTTAAGTTTTTAATTTCATAAGTAATATCATTGGTTTGTCCAAAGAAAGTTAAGATACGATTAAAGTTTTGTTTTTATAATATAGTAACATGCGTGTTTTTATACTGGTATATTTATTTGTTTATTAATAATTTTTAATGATTGTTGTTAAATTTTTGTGTCATAATAAAATAAGATAAAGTGTGTTAATGTTTTTCGTTAAGGGGTTAAAAGAAAAGAAAGTTGGAAAACATGGACCATATGACCTTTAGGCACCCCTTTTTGATCAAGATTCAGAAGGACATCTTTTTCATTTACACCGTCAATATCCGGTTGTTTGTTAGGTGTTAGGATTAGGGGTTAGGGTTAGTGATTAGGGTTAGGGTTAGGTTTAGGGTCAGGAGTTAGGGTTAGGGGTTAGTTTTATAATTTAAAAAAATCGTCTGTTAACAAACAACCGGATATTGACGGTATAAATGAAAAACATATCCTTCTGAATCGAGATCAAAAAGGGGTGCCTAAAGGTCATATCGTCCGAAAATATAAACAGACTTGTTGTCACATGTTTTTATTGGGCTGGTGTGGTAAAAAAAACAATTAAATAAAATAAAATTAAATGCGCTTACGGTTTAATTGATTAAAGTATGTAATCTGATTATAAATTTAATTTAAGTTTGAATTTGATAATTAATGTAAATGTGTGTCTGTGTCTTTTTATATGAGAGTAGAAACCACAAGGTTCCTAGTTCGATACCGGTCCTCGCCAACTCAGCGTATGAGTAGCACAAAGATCTGTGCGGTAAAGTAAGGAGCTGGTGGTAGGTGTGGCGCTCCACCTCAGACGCCAAAACAATCTCCTTGGTCTAGCGCTATTGAAAAGGGGATATACTCCCTCGCTGACTGGCTGATACCGACTTTAGGCCGCCCCGACGACTTTCCTTTTTTTACTAACAGATATGTATGTCTCCTTATATGTGTCTCCGTAGGTGTTTTTCTTGGTATATGTTCACATCTCTGTCGATAAGTAAAAGCATGCATGTCTCCTTATATATATTTACCAACCACTCCACACGAGCAGGATGTGACACAAGGTCAATTTCTTAAGCGGAGTTCAACAGGTTTGAATTCAGAGTTTTCCTTCTCCTAGACCAGTTGCCTAACCAAGGTTAAAGAGCCTAGTCTGCCCTACTATTTATCCATAGCTGGAGGGAGAGTAGGATTCATACCTTTTCCCAAGGATATTAGTGCTAAGTGAAATGCAATTACCACATCCAGGATTTGAACTCGGGGCGACGAGTCCATTTCCCATGACCTTCAACCATTACACCACGCGCTTATGTCTCCTTATATGAGGTCACGTATATGCATCTCTTTGTATGAGTACGTATATGTACATTCCTGAGACTGTAAAAACATGTGTGTGCCTCTGTATATGAGGCTGTATATATGTATGTCTCCTTATATGGGTGCCAACAGGTGTGTGTCTGTATGAGTACACGTATGTGCAAATCTCTGTGAATGATTAAAAGCATGTGTGTGTTTCATACGATGGTACATATATATATATTTACCAACCCCTCCGCACACAAGGTAAATTTCTTAAGCGGAGTTCAACAGGTTTGAATTCAAAGTTTTCCTTCTCCTAGACTGGTTGCCTAACCAAGGTTAAAGAGCCCAGTCTGCCCTACTATTTATACATAGCTGGAGGGAGAGTAGGATTCATACCTTTCCCAAGGGTATTAGCGCTAAGTGAAATGCAATTACCACATCCAGGATTTGAACTCGGGGCGACGAGTCCATTTTCCATGATTTTAACCATTACACCACGCACTTCCATACGATGGTACATATATGTATGTATTTGCTAAACCACTCCACACAAGTTGGATGCGACAAGAGGTCTCCGTTCAAGCATAATTATAACATAGGTTTGAATTCAGAGTATTCCTTCTGCTAGACCGATTGCCATTAAAGAGCCTAGTCTGCCCTACTATTTACCCATAGTTGGATTCATACCTTTCCAAGGGTATTAGCGCAATGCAAAATTCAGACAGTAAACATATATTTATGGCTTCTTATATGAGGGCACTTATGTGCACATCTTTGTGAATGAATAGAAATATGCGTGTGTCTTTTTATATGAGGTCATGTGTGTGTCTCTCTTTTTATGAGTGTAAATATGTGTGCATCTCCTTGTATGAATGCATGTATATGTGGTCTTTACATTAAGACATGTGGGTCTCTTTTTGTCTGGTTTGGTTTAATCTTTTTGTTTAATGGCATATCAACCTTCGTGGGGTATTTAATGTCAAATCCATCATTGTATAAAAACAGTATTGGTACTATTTGACCCATAGATGGTGGATGAGGGTGTTCAAACCTTTCCCAAGAGTATTAGTCCGAAAGTGATCGTAATAGCGTGACTAGAGTTCGAACCCTCTTACGGCGATGTTGCAGTCCAGAACGTTAGCCACTACGCCACGGAGACTTTCCATTTTTGAATGAATGCATATAAGAAATAAGATAATATCGTAGTCTTCTGGGTTAACGGTTAAATCACGCTGAAAGTACCGGTTCCCGTTAAATCTCCGAAGTTAAGCACCGATGAGCCTGTTCAGTACTTAGTTGAGTGACCACTAAAGCAACAGCAGGTATGGTAAGCAACCCGAATCAAATTGATATGATTCGGCATTAAATAACCCGAAAAGGGTTGATCTGCCGTAAAACAAAAACAACCAAACCAGAACTCTTTTTTTTTATTCCCCAAAGCAAAATTTGCTATTTTGCTAATTTGCTGTGTGGTAACTTACCTCCGGCGTCGACTACTAAATATTTAGTCCCCGGTTCAAACGTCGGTTTGTTCCCTTCTGGTTGAGAACAACCAACAAATGTGCTTCCGGGCAACTTCCGGCAGTGGAGTGAGGCAGCTTCCGGTTCCAAGGCTATCAACAATTGATCACTGTGTTTACTAGTGATTAGGCCACCCTGTTGAAGAGAAAAATGAATACAGGAAAGTGTAAGTAGTAGTAATTAACTAAGCTTTATGTAGTTTGGTACAAGGACAGAAGTATTGAGTACCATGAGAAAATCGAAGTCATTAACAATTCTCTACTAGCCTAATCAAGCTCGTTAAAATTACATTCTAGAAAAAACACCTGGGCATAATTCATATTTATTTGGAGCCTTAAGTATGGTACACTTAGTGAGGATCGAACTTACTTAAAAGTTACTGATCTGAAAGACTAATGTTACATAATCTATGCATAGATTATTGTCAACCCACTGTATTTCTGAAGGGATGTCCCCTTTTCATATCACGGGCGGGACTTTCCATGGAATATTACAGAAATCCCGCGAAATACGTGAAGTGACATGGGACCGAGTTAACCCTCAGTTCCAGCTTGGACGTCAGGCAGAAAGCATGTCTGCCTTAGCTGGGATCAAATGCACACGCGTGTTCTGTTAGTTAGAAGAAGTTTAAGCAATAAAAGTTTAAAGAAATAATATGGAGTTCTTGCTTGATGAATGTCTTGGCAAAAAGACTGACCAAGAAGAAGGAATGAATCAAAGACGAACAGCCAACAAGAATCTAGAAATAGAATTCAACATGGAGAGAAAGAACAGAAACGACTAGAGATCACCAAATGTCCAAAGAAGTAAGTAATTCAAAATGCGAATGCATCTCTCTGCCTACCTGTGTCTATCTCTCCCCTCTTTCCAGTAAAAGAACACTTGTATATATACCCAACATGGGTATATGTGTATGAGTATGTAACACTAACTTGCCTACCTTTACGATCTGTCCAAACTACATCACTGGTGAGCTGAGATAGAATATGATACTTACTGCCACTTACATTTGGAGTAAAGGTGGACCAGTTACCTGACATCTAAATGACATTGGTCTCCATATGTATGTTTATGTTTCCTTTATCTTACTTTTCTATAACCCCATGGCTGAGCCCAACCCAGTTTTCTGTATTATCAAAGTTTTCTTTTGTCTCGTTCATAGAAAGAGCTTTAAAATATCAGATTATTTTTTTTAATCTCGTGATACTAAAAGGCTGTAAGGCACACAATAATGGAGAGAAAAAAAAGTAATAAATAATAACTACCTTCCGAGTTGTTTTTGTTGTTGATAATAATAATAATAATAATAATAATAATAATAATAATAATAATAATATGACTTTGAGATACAAACGGGTCACCCAATCCCGGGCAGAAGACCAGACCAAGTTTTAAGTAACGAGAAAAGGACTTTTGCAGTTCCAGAGGACCAAAGAGTGAAAAGAAAAGAAGATAGACAAATAATAGGATCTTGCCCGAGAGCTGTGACCCGCTGGAATGACAAAATCCACTCGCTAACACGTTATTTTTTCCTGTCTATTAAGACAAGGTCTGGTCTTTTGGTTGAGGTTTGGCGAATTGTTTGTATCTCAAAATCTTAGAGAAATTCATTAATATCACGGGCAACACAATTTTTGTTCAATTGGATCTGACACTTTTGTTTTACTATTTTTTACCTCCAAAATCCAAAAATGACCCAGTTTTTCTATATCACGTCAGCTTTTTGAGCTATGAATACCCTCAATTTTTCTAAAAATACAGCAAAAATATTTTATAGAATGTTTCAAAAATGTATATATAATGGGAAATAATAAAACATTACACTGGGCATCACAAATTTGTTGAGTTAGATCTGATACTTGTTTTTGATAAACTTTTGAACTTTCAGTCCAAACATTTCCCCCATTTTTCTCTAACTTTTTAAGTAACAGGATACCCTCGTTTGGTCTCAAAAAACATTAAAATACTCCGTGTGACAAATTTGAGCCTATTTTATAGAATGTTTTAAAAATTTACAATGGAAAATAAAAAAGATTGCTTGAATGTAATGTTTGTACAAATTCATCTTGTTCATACACAGTCAAAGTGTGTGCAAGTAGTTAAGGTCAAAATTTACACACAGTTTTTTTTTCTAGAGTGTTTAATATGTGGACAATTTCACTTTATGATCCATAGTCAGCCGTCATATTTACATCCCATATACCTTAATACCATTCCTCCATGAATTTCAAATCTTGGTGGAATCATTCATCTTGCTTATTGCTGACCCCATCAAGGTTTTCCAAGAAGTTAGCAATATGACTATGCAGAAAATAGAACTTTATACTTATGTTACAATGAAGCATTTTTTGGCCATTCAATTTCATTGTAATTCTTTGCTCATGCATTTCCAAAAAAGTTCTTGACAAGGTAAAGAACTGTCAAGAACCAAGCATTCTTTTCGAGTTCTGAAATTATCCCGATGAAATGTTCATCGTTGATAACTTCCCGAATCTGTAGATTATCAAACACACCGACCTTGATTTTTTTTCAATTGACAGGCCAGGAAATGCCAAAATGTGGTATTTAAAACACTTGCCTTCAATTGGCAATGCTTTAATAAATTGCTTCAATAAACTTAGTTTCATGTGCAAGGTGCGAACCTAATTTTCTTTATGTCAACAAATGGCTCATGTAGAATATTGGGATCAGCAGGTTTGAGGTCAGATCTTGGAGAAGAAATCCTCTTCACCCAATGCTTCTCTCAAGCTCTACTACCCCACACTGAGATTTCAGCTGAATGAGCAACTGGACGTATAGCTGATGGTAAACTATGATATTCAATTTTACATTTGTTTTTCTTGTTATATAGTGAGGTTTTTATTAAATAAAAGTAACAGTCTGTGCAATGATATTTTTGTTCTTACCAAATCATAAGTATACCATATACCAACTTATCAGGTGTTACCTTGATCCCTATCCATAAACTCTCAACACACTGCTTGCACATCTTGTAAGGGTCTAAAGACTTGTCTTAATCGACAAGTTTTAATTTAAAATATGCAAAATAGACTAGCTTCACAAATACGCTGATGTTTGTTCTTTGACTAGGAATCAACCTAGTAACCAGATTTGAAAAATTCTCCTTCATTTTCAATACAATAATAAACACAATCAGTTGACCAGTCAATTGTGCTTATTTTGAGAGTAAGCTGTAGAGAAAGAAAAATTGACGTGATAGAAGAAAACTGACTGCTGTTTTGAAATCAGCATGCCAATATTAGTATAAATCAAATGAAAAATCTAACTCAACAGAAATTATGTCCAAAATTGTTCCCCAGTGTATTTATTCTCTAGAATGGATTCTGCTTTGTGCATATACCATTTAGGAGTATGGTCAAATTTTAATCTCTTGCACAATTCCCTGTGGATAACCATTTCCACCCAGTTATGCATAGTCTTATTTTTCTTTTGTGTTAGTTTGCTGCATTCGCTTATTATGTGATTAACCGTTTCATATCTGTGTCCACATAACCTAAACTTGCTATTCTTTTGAGTATTATCAATTTTTGCATTAATTTATTCTTCTTCTTCTTATTATTATTGGCATAGTTTTTTACCCCTGCCGTAGCTGGTGGTTCACTGGAGGCTGAGCGACAGCAAGTCTCCTCAGGTCTCCAGGACTCTTCTGAGTATTCTAACCGATCCCAACAGTGCCGTAGTTTGGATGGTCTCGATTCTTCCTCTGATTTCTAGTTCGCCCAAATTCTTTCCCAGTGCTTTGGAGATCGTTCCAAGGGCACCAATAACAATTGGTACGACCTTCACCTTCATGTTCCATAGCTTCTTCAGTTCTCTGGCAAGGTCCAAGTATTTGTCTATCTTTTCGCTTTCCTTCATTTTCACTCGGTGATCAGCTGGGACAGAAAATCCACGAGATGACAGATTCTTTCTTTCTTTTGTTGTTGTTGTTGTTCATTCATTTTCATCTATTTATATTTTTATCCATTTATTTATTTTTATTTATTCATATTTGTGTTTTTATTTATTTTTATATATTTTTATTTCATGTTTTTATTTATATATATTTGTATTTCCTGTTTTTATTTTTTTATATATATTTTTTATTTCACGATTTTATTTATTTATGCATATATATCTTTATCTATTTTTATTCTTATTTATTCTTATTCATTTATTTTCTTTTACTTACAATCCTTCACTGGGTCTTTACGGAAGACCGAGGGCGAAGGAAGGAAGTGATTATATGCATTCTATGTATATACGTTGTTTTGTTTTGTAGATTTCAATGCTGACTTCGCTGAAAGTTTCGCTTATGGAGGTATATTTATGGGCCAGAAGGCTAGCATTGGATCGAACGTGTCTTCTGCATCGGTTGCATTTGTGATGTGACTGATCTAGCAGCAAATGTCTGCATTCATGGATCGCTTCATATTCAGAGACTCTACTTCTAACACGCCTTGCACAATAACATGATAGGTGTTGTTATACTTCCGTCGTACACAGGCTTCCTGATTTAATGCGAAGTGCTACATGTGAGTGTAACAGACTTAGTGGATAAAGATGCTACCCGGCAGTGACAATTGACTAGTCTAGAGATCATAACTGTTGACCAGCTGGTAATCCTTAACTTGTTCCTCGTAAATTCCTACCATAAAATAAACTGAAACCTCATTTTATGTCCGTGTTTTTGCAATAAATGTTTTATTTTTCTTGCACCCGTTATTTTACAATACTAAAAATATTTTCTTTATTTGTTAAAGAATAAAGAATAAAGAAAATATATTTAGTATTGTAAAATAACGGGTGCAAGAAAAATAAAACATTTATTGCAAAAACACGGACATGAAATGAGGGTTCAGTTTATTCTATGGTAGGAATTTACGAGGAAAAAGTTAAGGATTACCGACCAGCACTCTGGCCCTTACTTAGGTTAGATGGACCATCAGAGAGGCCCCATCCGATCAATCGCCTGGTCATGTCAATTCCTAGCAACTATACGATTATCCTGACCGTATTCTTCAAATTGTTCTTAAGGCAAACACCCACTGCTTTTTGTCATATATATATATATATATATATATATTTACCAACCCTCCTGCAGGAGCAGGATGCGACACAAAGTCAAAATCTTAAGCGGAGTTTAACAGGTTTGAATTCAGAGTTTTCCTTCTCCTAGACTAGTTACCTAGGGAAGGTTAAAGGGCCCATTCTGTCCTACTATTTACCCATCATGAAGGGAGAGTAGTTAGATGCATATCTTTTCCCAGGGTTTTTTTATCATATAGGTGTTAGAAGGCGGTGGCTGAGGATCAACCACCAGTATTTTGTTAATACACGTGAAGCTAATGACAATTGATTTCTATCAATATATTAATATTCATGAAGGTAAATAAATCATACATATCTTATTATAATGGAGATTGTGTGTTTTTCTGACTGTAACCGAAACTAAATCACTACTCAAGTCACAATTCCCTTAGTAATTGACGCCACATTCACCATGAATTTTATTTTAACCTCAATTATTAATAAAATTGTTTTTCATTATTTATACTGTTAACCATATCCACATACTAATAACATGCAATTGTATTTATATATACAACAAAATAGTGGTTTACAGTGTGAACCGGAAGGCTAATTTGCATATTGATATTAAAAATGTAATTTTAATAAATATATGCTTAGTATTATTGATTTCTAACTGTTTGGCTTTATTTTAATGAATATAAGTAAAAATCTCTTCAATGAATCTTAAATGAAATCCATTAACAAGAAAAGATAACTGTCATTTTATTCTTTACTTCCTCTTTTAACTAGATAGTTAAATCAGAAAAAATAACCATAAAAGACGAGAGTGATAGAAGAGTAAGTTTCAGTTGTTCTATTTTTCGATTATATCCCCCTCTGTTTCAAATCTTTTTATCTGCATTCTTATTTAGTTTCATTAGCCTTTCTAATTTAATGCAATATTTCATTACATTAAAACTTAAATACTTGCACCCGGAGGGTGCATATATTTGCTAGTGTATTTAAAAACAAATTAAACTCCTATCAACCAACGAACCAACCAACCAATCAACAAAACAGCAATCTGGTTTTTCTTCACGTTATTGATATCTTGGAGGTTATACTTCAGGTATTGATTGAACCCAACGAGGACCCTGGCAGCGGAATGTCTGCTAGTGTCTATAATAAAGGAATCTAAAGGATCAATTACACTGGTTTACAAAAAAAAATTTTTTTTGTCTGAGGCAAGAATGTGAATAGGTGTTGTTTTTTTTTTACTAATTTGGGTGTGCTGAATTCAAATTTATAAACAGTTTTGCTCTATCACCTCTAGTTTTCTGTCTTTTAAATAGTCTCATTTTAGTATATACAGAGTATTTCAACAGTTGCAGCAGCTTATTACAGATAAAACAGGATAGATAAAGAACATTGACGGAATAAATATACTTGGATGACGCAATGTACACAATTCATAGTACAATTTTTAAACAGAGTTTATCAGGTTGGAATTCAGTTTTCCTTCTCCTAGACCGGTTGCCATACCAAGGTTAAAGAGCCCAGTCTGCATTACTATTTACCCATAACAGGAGGGAGAATAGTTTGATGCATACTTTTCCCAAGAGTATTAACGCTATGGGAAATGCAAACAGCATCGTCCAGGATTTGAAATCTGGTCACCGGATCCATTTGCTACGATAATAACCATTACACGCGAACGCCTCCCAAAGATTTTGTTTTAGACTGGAGTGTTATTGTTCTAGGCCTAATTAGGCCATTTCAATCTATCTTAATACTTCGCCCTAAGAGAAGTTTTTGTTACTGATATGTTCTATTCACAAACGTCGTTAAGTAGTCGTTCATTGTGTGATTATAACTGTTGTTGCTGTTGTATGCGGTTTCATGTCGCTTGAAGAAAAAGATTATTTTCCATAAAGAGTTATCTCCCATGAAAGGACTTTTTTTTTTTTTACGACGAAGCTTCTATTAGAGCCGGGTTTCCGATTTTCCCCTCATAGCCGCTGCAGGTTATCTTTAAGTGGCTGGTGAGAATGATGAAAAAAAAAAGAACAAAAAAAATCTTTGCTTCCTTTCTCAGTTAATTCCCCCCACACACAGACACACACAGACACACACACACCCATATATATATATACGTGCATTCCCCCTCTCTCCCACACACTTTCCATTTCTTTTATAATCTAAACCACACACACACACACACACACACACACACACACACATATATATATATATATATATATATATTAGTGCTGCCAACATAACCTATATATATATATATATATATATATAACATTCTCTATCTCTTATTCTCACACACATTTTTCCTTTCTTTTCTACTCTACACACACACACAACACACACACACACACACACATGCACACATATACACATTCTTTCTTTCCCTTACCCCCCCTCTCTCTCTCTCTCTCTCTCTCACACACACACACACACACACACACACACACACACAAACACAAACACACACACTATACTGCAAGACACGGACTAGCTTTTCAAGCGTTTCTATCCGCTATGTTATACTATATTCACTAATCAATTTATATCTTACTAGCTGAAGTATTCGCCTTCGCCGGGTAAGAGCTCATGACTAGAATTACACACAAGAGTCTAACAGATTTGACAATTTCTAAAAGTCTTGTTTACATCGGGTTAAGAATAGCAGAGCCTTACGAGCACGGACGGGCATTTGGAGCATTATAATCAGATTATTTTTATATGCAATATTATAATGGACATTGAATATCTGTAACCGAAACTACTTCACCAAAAACGTCACAATTCCCTTACTTATTTACCTTATACTCTCAATGGTTATTGAATGATCATTATCTAATCTTAATTAGCATCTTACTTATTAATAACTAGCAGCGGCTACCCGTCGTCGCCTGGGTAGAGAGAGATTTTTTAGGTTAGTTCCGCAGATCCATTATTACTGAATCGTGAGTTGAATCCTCGTGGGATGCCCCATTTAAATCCCTGTGTAAAAAATAGACCTTGCATTGATCCAGCTACTCTGAAAAGAAATGTTAATGTCTACTATCTAAAATATTAAATGAAAAAAAAAATCCATGCTGTTATCATTTAAATTTTATTTTTAATTATCTTCACGAATATAAACCAAATCTCTATTATTTTTGCTCAAAAATCAAATCCTGGTGATATCTAATGTGTATATATATTTACTTTGTCGTTAATTGTTTTATTTTCGAGGTTTCCTCCGGACATACAGATACACACAACTGCCCTTTATATATGTATAGATGGCTATTAAGGCTTAGCTGAGATAGGTTTGCCTTAAAAAAAGCCCACATTATTATGTTTAAAATCCTATGTTTTGTGTTATATATCATTAAGAAATAAATGTTTACATAGTATATGGTGTGAATAATTTGCATACCGGTTTTAACAAAACCGTGTTTAATAAATAATTATTTGGTGTTATTGATTTCTAATATTATTGTTTTATTCTCAAACGTATCAAAAACAATCCTATGTGTAATTATATATTGAAATCAATTAAAATAAAGTAAAAATAAGTGTAATCTTTTTTGTATTGGTGTTTAATTTTTATTAGTTTTGCTAATTCAGTATAATATTCAATTATATTAAAAGAAATATTTGCACCCGGAGGGTGAATTTTCTGCTAGTTTGTAGCCATAAATATTCGTTTTTTTTTAAATTTTTTTTAAGTTGAAATAATTCCCTTGGAATACGGTTTGATGTGAAGAAGGCGATTACGCACCTGAAAAGCAGCTTCTCGCATGAACTGTTTTGCATTGTCATCCCAAATGGCCGGAACAGTAAGCACCCAACGCACGGCTTGTGGGTGCGGCTCATAACCGAGATGGGCGGAGACGGCCCTCAAAAAGTGGGTCTTCATGAACCATAGAGACTTGGCAAAAACTTCGACGGCAGGTAATGTCTTCCCTTTGGCATCATCCAGAACAATGTTAGTGTGTAATTCCTGGAAAGAAAATGAAAGAAAAAAACAACATTAATCACTTCATTCAGTTCATTCACTAGCAAGGTTATTTGGCATTTCCCGCATTCAAATAGCTTTCAAAATAATGACTTGCATTTATTTGATAAAAGTATTGCATTAAACTAACCCTAAACCCTAACCCTGTCTTCTTTTTTTACTAGTAGATCAATAAATAAATAAATAATTTATCCATCGATCAGAGTGGTTCCCCTTTTTTAAGCTGGAGCTATAGGAAATAACCATTTCTTTATCTTTTATTTTAATGATGGGTTTAATAAATAATTATTTGCTGTTATTGATTTCTAATACTATCATGTTATTCTCAAACGTATAAATACCAATACTATATATAATCTTATATAGAAATCAATTAAAATAACATTAAAATAAGTGTAATATTTTGATATTCATTCTTATTTAGTTTCGTTAATTTTTCTATTTATTATAATATTCTATTACATTAAAACTTAAATACTTGCACCCAGAAGGTTAATACATTTGCTAGTATGGGAGAAATAAAAGGAATTTTTAAAAAATTTCTATATGACTCACTATATCCCCACCAAACCAAGCGTATATGACCCACCAACGACATTTCTCAACGCCTAATACCTGTGGCATCATTAACAGAACCTTACTAGCTACACACCCCATCTGAAAAAGATATCACGTTTCTTTTATTAGTAAAAGAAAAAAACATTCCTAAACAAAGGGGTGACCTAGGAACATTTACACTTAATATATTTCGCTTCATTAACTTTTAGCACACACAGACATACAAAGACACAGACACAGACACACATACACACACATACATATTTATAAAGTTTTTGAAAAAAAAAACAAGAAAATATATCCAAAGTCTGACATTTAGAAAGCCGATCGTAAAGTGTTTCGGTTTTAATTGAACCATCAACAGGGCTCAACTGGGCTAATAATCGTAAATCATATGATAAGAAAATTGGAGAAACAAGCCAAAGCTTGTGAACGTTTGTATCCATTTCTCTCTTCATATATATATATATATATATATATATATATTATATATGTGTGTGTGTGTGTGTGTGTGTGTGTGTGTGGAGAAAGGTAGACAAATACGGGATGTTGTAGAAAATGGATTTTTATTGTAGGTAGTGATGTTGATGTTGTAACGTTTCTGTCTGTTAGACCTTCTTCAGGACTTAGGATAGAGTTCTTGCTTCACTGGTGAACATGTTTATGCTTGTGAATCAGGAGGTCGTGAATAAGCGCAGGGGTGGTCGGTTGTTGGTGTCAGAAGTGGTTGGTAGTGAATTTTTCTTTTCTCTCAGATAGGGAGTGTATCAAAGGGGCGGTTCTGATAATGATACCACAGGTGTTAGATGTTTGGGTCATATATGCTGGGTTTGAAGATGTAGTATGTAGTGACTCATGTATGGTGAAAGGCATAAGGATTTGTTATGAGTATATATATATATATATATATATCGGATGCAGGATGCTGCATAGAGGACCTCCCGAGAATGATGAGCGATAGGGACGGATGGAGAGAGATTGTCATGGATATCCGCGCTGAAAGCGTGACGTGATGATGATATATATATATATATAAATGTCGACGTTGTAATGTATATAATATATATATATATATATATATATATATATATATATATATATATATATACATTACAACGTCGACATTTTTTACGTTACAACGTCGGCAACACTACCTACAATAAACATCCATTTTCTACAACATCCCGTGTTTGTCTACCTTTCCCCACATACTGTCGGATTAATTTCCTCTTATTTCTCCCATCGTGTGTGTGTGTGTGTATATATATATATATATATATATATATATATAATATATATATATATATATATATAATGTGTGTGAAATGGACTTGTCGACTCGACTTCAAATCCTGGGCTAGGCTGTTTGCAGTTCACATAGTGCTAATACCCTTTGGAAAGGTATGCATCCATGTAATCTCCCTCCAGCTATGGATAAACAGTAAAGCAGACTGGGCTCTTTAACCAGTCTAGGAGAATGTAAACTCTGAATTCGAACCTGTTAAACTCCGCTTAAGAAATTGACCTTGAGTCACATCCTGCTCGTATGGAGAGGTTGGTAAATATGTATATATATCCACTCCCTCCACACGAGCAGGACGCAATACAAGGTCATTTTCAAGTGGAATTTAACGTGTTTGAATTCAGAGTTTTCTTTCTCCTAGACCGGTTTGCGTACCAAGGTTAGAGCCCAGTCTACCCTACTATTTTCTCATAGCTTGAGGGAAAATAATTGTATTCATACCTTTCTCAAGAGTATTAGCTCTATCTGAAATGCAAACAGCTTCGTCCAGACTGTTTGCATTTCGCGTAGCGCTAATACAATTTGAAAAGGTATGCATCCAACTATTCTCCCTCCAGTGATTAGTAGATAGTATAGCAGACTTATCTCTTTAAACTTGGTTAAGCAACCAATCTAGGAGAAAGAAAACTCTAAATTCAAACCTGTTAAACTTCTCTTAAAAAATTAAACAAATATCAAGTGTTATTGAAGCACGAAGGACTAGTAAGTTATAAGTTATCAGTGTGGTCAATTGTCGGTATCAGCCGGACAGCGAGGTAGTCTATCCCCTTTTCGCTAGCGCTATATCAGGGAGATTGTTTTTGCTGAGGTGGAGTGCCATGCATACCCCACTTTGCCGCACAGATCAGATTACTTAAGCTGTACTACTCATTGAGCTGAGTTGGCAGGGGCCGGTATCGAACCAGGAACCTTGCGATTCCTAGGCGGGTGCTCTCCCGACTGAGCCGACGTAATATCAAGCAAATCCAGGACCGGCGCCTACTACCCCCGAGCCCCCCAACCGAGTCTGTTTGGTGGTGGGTTCTAGAAGGTTAGGTTTCGTGTATTTTGTATTAATACTACTTTATTGAAATTGACATGTAGTATAGTGTTCCTCGTATCATA
>CM042147.1:86586376-86600226 GCA_023376005.1 Doryteuthis pealeii
CGAAAGACTGCTGTTTGTCTAAAAAATAAAAATTTAAAAAAAAGAAACCCCCCAAAAAATAGAAATAACGTTGAAAAAATAAAACGAAATTATGAAAAAAAGAAGGTGTAGTCAACAAGCCGGCAGGAACCCTTTTGTTTCGTTTCGTTTCGTTTTGTGATTTTATTTCAGTTCCTTTGGCTATGTCTAGTGCAGCAATAGAATTAATAGGAAATTTGACGATCCGTGAAACCGTTGGCTTCCTTAGGATCATCATTTCATGATTACGCTGATGCTTCCATTTTTTAGGAAAAATGTGAAGGTCACCAATTAGCATGTTTATAGTTATCTCTATTATAATGAGAATGTTGACAATTAAAAAGTTACGTTTGGCACAAACTTACAAAAGAATCATGACTTACAAATTTGTCTGTAAATGTCTATATTCACTTATGAGTGCGTAAATAAGGAAATTAAAATTTGATAAAAATCTTGATCAGTGGTCTGTTTTATGGATTATAGTCGCACACAAATAAATATCAGTGGTAAAGGAATAACATCCTAGTTACCTCATTTTTCTTACACTTTATATATACATACATACATATATATATATATATATATATATTGATTTGGCGGTGTATTTTAAAGGCTATTAAAATGCAAGTGTAAAGAAAAATGAGGTAACTAGGATGTTATTCCTTTACCAGTGATATTTATGGGTGCGTGACTATAATCCATAAAAGCAGACCATTCAACAAGATTTTTATCAAATTTTAATATCCTTATTTTAATTTCCGTAATAGTCTTCAAAACACACCGCCATCACAATATATATATATATATTGATTATATTTCGAAGGCTATTACAATATATATATATATATATATAATATATATAGTATTACAGTGTGTATTGAAATAACCTACTCGAGTTTCACCATAGTAGGTTAATTTCGATGAATTAATCAAGATATGATTAATTACAGCTATTAGTAAATATATATATATATATAGTATATGTGTAGGATGTGACAAGCAATATTTTAAGCGAGATAAACATTTTTATCAGTTTTCGTCTTTAAACTGGTGTCTAACCAAGATTAAAGACACATTATTTAATAGATTAGGATAATTGGATGCATACATTTCCCAAAATTAGCGCAATTGACTTCAATCAGCCTCACAGATTTTTCACAATACAAATATATATATATATATATATATATATATAATATATATAATATATAAAAATAAAAAAACCAATACAATGCGTTAAAAAATAAAGACATGTCTTTATTTTTTCATTGTATTGCCTTCGATTTTATTATTTTATAACATACAACAATCAAGCAAATTACCAATTACTTATATATATATATATAATATATATATATATATATATAATTATATATATAAGTGACCACACTGTTGAGTAATGGAAAATTCTTGTTATGGCAACATAATCATTATGTTATGGATTCTTTGCTTATATAGAAACATAATTTTGTGTTATTTAAAGTTTTATGAATAAATTCAGTGGTGAACAGGATATTATTTATCAATTTTTGTTTTGTTTTGGTGAGAGGGGAAAAACATTTTTCTGAGAAGCCGACAGTTGGATCTACATAAGTACATATGAATTATTCATTCTGCAGCGATATCAAGTAAACCTAAACAAGTAGAAGTAGAGTAACATAAAGTTTTGTGATATTATATAAGTATAATGTAATTGAAAAAAAATTGTTTCAAATTCTGTCGTCATTTTGTTTACAGTTAAACAATGTTTTTTTTTTATGTTTTGTTGTAAACAGATTGAAAAACCGCGAAAATTATACATAAATAGAGAAACAAAGAGAGCTCTATTCCTTTAAGAGAGTAAAAAAATTAATTTAGATTGATGGGATCGTGAGAGTTTGTGTTTGGCTGGAGCTGGTGACTGGGTATGACTTTGGTAACTGACACGTTGATCTCTTGGAATCAAGAAATCAAGCGCTATTGAACCGGCTGATCGCCATTAATCTAATGTTCGTTCTTGGGATGATTTTATTCAATCGTGTCTATCCAGCCATCTGTTGGGAAATATTACTATTATCTCGGGCAGACACATCTAGCAATGAACAAAAAAGCCAATGTGTGTTATCTTTGCATTAAATACTGGACGATACACTGAATCTTGGCAGATCAATATATATATATATATATATATATATATATATATTATATATATATATATAAACAAATTATTGAACACATGAAGCGAATTTATATTCAAGTGTAGACATGTTGACACATTTCTCATCTGTCATTTGGCACGTAATTCATTGGACTCATAATAACACTTTATATATATATATATATATATATATATATATATATATGAACAAAAGTGATAAGACAAACATGAATATTTATTTTGAGATTAGTGAAGACATAAAGTCGACGGTGTTTGGTAGCGAACTGGTTCTCGTCTGTGCGATTTTAAAAATTTATTTTTCCTCTTCCTGACACCACACACACACATACACACACACACACACACACACACACACACATATATATATATATATATATATATATATATATATATATATATATGAGGAAGAATGAATAAAAAAGAAAATGGAATGGATAATAAAAGAAGAATTTAATCAATATCACTTACACATGTGTTTCGGTCAGTTCATCTGTGTGAAAATATTTCGTACACAGAGAAGATTCGACCTTCATCAGAGTGAGATTTTATTTCGAATGAAAAAATTCGTTGGGGAAACAACGGAGACATGGTCATTCGGTCGCCTATATATATATATATATATATATATATATACATATGGGCGACCGATGACCATGACATTGGTTCGTTGTAACTGACGTCAGGATGATATTATTGATTTTATTTAGAATTTTTAAATGGCGTTCAGAGCGAATACAGAGATTACAAAATTATCATTCCGTTTCAAAATGTCCGGGAAATAGACTTATTCTTTATACTAGCAATAATATGCGCCCTCCGGATGTAAGTATTAAAGTTCTAATGTAATGAAATATATAAAATTAGAAAGAGTAACGAATTAAATAAGAACGCATAAAAAAAAATCGCTTATTTTGATTATTAGTATTATTTGGATTATTCGGCTATTGTCCTCATCTTTCATTGTTATCTGTACAACGTTTCGGCCGATGTGCCCTCAGGCCTTCTTCAAATATTTCTTGTCGGATTCGGGAACCTTCTTTTCGAACTCGGGAACCTTCTTGTCGTAATCGGGAGCCGTCACGGAACTTTGAACAAAGTCCACGGGTGTATCCTGTTCTCATTCCACTAACCATAGCTGGGGTACGGGCGTTAAACTGTGTTAATCATTATTCTATTTTACTGCTGCCCCTGAGCAGGATTAAACCAGCAGTCTAGAGATAACTGTCACTTAGAATTGTCTTAACTAAATCCTTTATCCACTACGCTATGTGTCCAATTATTTTGATTATATTTTGATTGGTTTCTATATAAAATCATTCATAGTATTGATTTTAATACGTTGGAAATAAAACAATAATATTAGAGATCAATAACACCATATAATTATCAATTAAACTCGGTTTTGTTAAAACCAGTATGCAAATTGACCACACCAAACATTATGTAAACCTTTATTTGTTAGTAATATATATTGAGACACATTTTGAAGCAAATCTAACTCAAATTTCGTAGAGACAATGTTAATAAATAAGGTTTATTCTATGTATTAATGATTTTGACCATAAATTAAATACTGATTGATAAACTTACGCAATTCTTGTGAAGTATGCAGTGACGTAGTTTCGGTTACAAACAGAGAAACCCGAATCTCCATTATGATAAAATAAGAACATTTAAGGCGGCAGGAATATGTATGATGAGACAGTTGATAAGAGTAAAGTGAAAAGAAAAGGATGAAAGTGTTGAAATAAAGTGAAAATCAACGCTGAAGACAAATTGAACCGTGGAAGGTCATCGAAAACTGTCGACGAAATAAAATCAAATCGAAAAGAATTTTCCCAAAATAGATCAGACAAATCGGTTCTGAAGTTGTACAAATGCATCACGACGAGAGGAGACTATTTTTGAATAGATATTTGCTAAGAACCTAAAGCTACACATTAGTTAAAATTTTGCAAATCAGAAATCATTAATAACTTAAAATTGGTTAACTTTAAGATTTTTTTACAGCAGTTTTGGATTCCTTGGGTTAAAATGCCTTTTAGAAACTAATCTTTAGGAGTAGGGAATCTCTAGAACTCATTTTACAGACAAAGTCGCCATTTTTCGTCACACCCCACATAAATTTGGAGAGTTATGTCGACTTTTAAAATCAACATAACTCCGACAATTTTTTTGCTCAAATTTTGGGGATTGGCTAACTTTAAGATAGACCATCCATAATGTAAATAAAGACTTACTCTCCATATGTAATGCCCTGTCGACGGGGCGGAGAATGCGCTTACTGTATCCCATAACAAAAGGGTAAGACACATCAAAAAAACGAGGGTTCTGGTATGACATTAAACTGCATCTGATGTTGAGGCTCCAGTTCTGGAAATCTGGAAGGTGTAGAGTACCCCTTAATTGCCATTAATCCCATGACCCCTTTGATCCGAAGTCCTTGTACATGTTATGGTCCCATCTATGAATCAAATAAGTATGTTTACAAAATATTCATATTCAAAGAAACAGCTAAACAAAAAATGTAAATATTAACGTACAATGAACGAGATTCCCTAAGCTCTTGACATAAAATAGCCATATTGGGTTGACATGCCGTTAAATTCAATCAATCAATCTACATGTTTATATAGTTGGATATATCATGTTATTAATGAAGAGGTATAACTTGACAGACATTCAGGACAACCTCCGTAAACACACACACACACACACACACACACACACACACATATATATATACGTTCATGATATTTGTACTCCACATGTTTGAAATTCAGAGTATTTCTTTCTTCTATACGGACTCTCCTACCAAAACTTGAGATTCCAATCTGCCCATATATAGGAGAGGAAGAAAAGGATATCCAGTAGATTTCTTGAAATCAAATGCTCGAAATCAAGTCACTTGTTCAAAAGATCATTTCCAAAACTATCAATTGATTGAAAGACAGATTACTCGAAAGCCGATATTCATTCTTTAAACGGTCATTAAAAAATATTTAACCTTTAAACACGTTAAAAATAAACATCAAATAAAACTATTGTTGCATTTTTTACATATACCTTGTTCATCTTGGGTATCTTTTTTTTTTTTTTTATTTATTCCGCCCTATCGGCTCCGACTACAGAGGGGTAAAACTCCCCCAAATGGGACCACCTGTCGGAGTCTTGGTGGATGAGCAGTTCATGGACTGCAACACTGCACTTAGATCCTTCTGAGACTAGACGGTGGTCGGAGAGGCCCCCTCCGATCAAACGGCTGGTCACGTCAAACCCTAGCACCTATATGATTGCCTCAACCCTATTGCCCTTATGACAAGCCCCAAACCTTTTTTATCACACGGCTTCTAGAAGGCGGTGGTTGAGGGTCTACATATCCTGGGAATGACGTTAAACTCTATCTGATGGTGAGGTTCCAGTTTTGGAGATTTGGAGAATGTGGAGCACCCCTTCATCACCATTGCTCCCAGGTCCACTTTGACCCGGAGTGGTAGTACCTGTTAGGTCCCATCTGTGTGTTAAATAAAAAAATGTATTTATAAAAAAAATTGTGTATCCATTAAAAATTACTTTATTTCAAAACTTTATCGGCATTAAATGACCCATATAGGTTAAACAAAACAAAACAAACTAATTTTTTTATTTATTGAAGGACTGATTTTCGAGAAATCTGTCTTTTGATCAATATTTCGAGAAATAATTTTTCGAGCTACTGACATTGAGCAACTTGCTTTCGAACAATTTATTTCAAGAAATTTGTCTAGATTCGAACAAAAAATGGATATATGTATGGGTGTTCTGTGTATAATACTAATTTGCATCTGATGGTGAGGCTCGACTTCTGGAGATCTGAGGGGTGTGGTGCACCTTTTTGTTATGAATACTTCACTCTGGTCCGGAGTCATAATACCTGTTAGGGTCCCATTAATGGGTCTGTTTAAAAATTATTCGTATCCGATATAACCGTGTTGGGAAAAAAAAACTCTTAAGAAAAAAACTATATAAAAATGTAAATATGAACATACAATGAACACAATTCTCTGACCTTTAAGCATAAAATAACCCGAGACGAGCTGAAATGCCGTTAAAATCAATCAGTCAATCAAGGAACCAAACTCAGCTCAGTTTAATGAACGATCACAACATTGAAAAAACAACTGAAAACAAGTATTTAAATATGGAATCCAATCATGTCTCTGCGTTTACTCTTTATCGTTAAACGTTTGAGGAAAAAACTAACGACACTTGGGTTGATTGGGTACGACAAATAGTCACGTGACAAACGCTAGAAGAATCCCTCTTGTTTCCTGTTTTGCTTATAATTTATTCTTTCTGTCACGTGACCTTTTTTCTCTTGTTTTTTTGTGTTTTTTTTTTTGTTTGTTTTTTTCTCTTTCTTTTTGTTCCCTGAAATGTCCCAGTTTTTTTTTTATTGTTTATTTATTCATATCGATCGATCGCACTTCCGTAATGGATGAGAGGGCGTGACTCATACATCCTATCTTGAGCCTCGATCTCACTAAATTACCGACTGGGCAGCCTAACAAATCAACATCACCCCATTTCTACCAACAGTACGACTATTGTCACTGCTAATACAACACAAATTTGGTAGTCAATAACAATCCAGTTTGGACAATTAAAACTTCTGCTTGTTTGGTCTCTAGGGAGGGATGCTTTAAAAAGATGAACCCATGTAATAATAATAATAAAATAATAATAATAATAATAATAATAATAATAATAATAATAATAATAATAATAATAATAAAATTTCTATAAAAAGAATTGGGTGAATTGGAAATCAGAGGAAGAATCGAGACCATCCAAGTACAGCACTGTTTAAGATCGGCTAGAATACTCCGAAAGTCCTGGAGACCCGAGGAGACTTGCTGTCATTCAGCACCAAGTGAACCACCGGCAATGTTGAAGACCTAATAATAATTAATAATAATAATAATATAATAATAATAATAAAAAATAATAATTGTCACGATACAACTAAATGGTATATGCACAAGTCTGAATCTGTGCTGGAGAATGAGACGCATACAATTCTCTTGGGCTTTGAGATACAGACGGATCACCTAATCCCGTCCCGAGATCAGACCTAGTACTGATTAAATATAAAAGAATCTGTAATCTCAAGGATTTTGCCGTCCGGCCGACCACCGCAGATAAATACTTTAACCGTGCCGGAAAGCTTAGAAAGCCTGTGGAACATGAAGGTAAAGGTCGTACCAATTGTAACTAGTGCCCTTCGAAACGGTTTATAAGGGTCAGGAAAAGAGTGGGTGAACTGGAAATCAGAGGAAGAATCGAGTCCGTTCAAATTACAGCATTATTTAAAATCGGCTAGAAATTCAGAAAAGTCCTGAAGCCCAATAAGACTGATGAACCACCGCTAAGACGGGTGTGAAAAACTTTTATGGAATGAAATATAATAATAATAATAATAATAATAATAATAATAATATAATAATAATAATAATGCAAACTAGCACAAAAGTGATGCATCAAATTGTCACAAGGGAAGTGCAAGACTAGGCATGACTCGGTTGGAAAGGTGATCCACTGGGAATTGTACAAGAAATTAAACTTTGACCGTACTACAAAAAGTCATATGCACACACCAGAATGAGAGAGAGGGGGAGAAAAATCGTTCAATGTATGTGTGAGGGAGGGAGAAAGAAAGAAAGAAAGAGAGAGAGAGAGAGAGAGAGAGAGAGAGAGAGAGAGAAGAGGGGTACTTTGAGTCGATATTTTCAAGAGGCAATCCTATCGATTTTTTTTTAATTTGGAGGAAACAGAATTTCAATTTTTGAGCGACCTTGTCATGAAATATGAAATTACAGAAATATTTAACAGAGTTTTACGTCAGTTTCATTCTGGTATACAAAAAAACTATCAATACTTGCCTGAATACTTCCTCGCTACTGAAATCCCTTTTATTTTATTTTCGATGAAAGATCATACAAAATTATTGCTGAAACCTGTTTGAACAAGTTTGAAATAAACAGTGTAAAATCTACTTTTGAATCCGTAAATTTGTTTTCCGTTTCACAGAAATATTCCGTTCCTTGTTATTATTAAACTTTGTATCGTCTGGAGCACTGGTTTTAGGTCGCTTATAAAACCTTTTGTTACTAAGAGATAAAATAATTAAAGTTACTGAACTGTCTATCAATGTTTATCTACTTATTCTATTTATTTATTATTTCTTTTTCCCATTTACTAAGCTTTGTCAGACTGGCTCCACAGGTCTTGAATTAATTATAAAACTTACAGTTACTAAATAGTCACCCATTTAGGTACTGATATGCTTATCAATGCTAACTTCTTCTTTCCTTTTTTTCTGTTACTAAGCTTTGTTCCAACTGGCTCACAGGTCTTAAATTACTTAAAACTTACTATTACTAAATAGTCACCCATTTAAGTACTGAATATGCTTATAGTATACTTAATTCTTCCTTTCTTTTTCTTTTTCTAAACTTTGTTCAGACTGGCACACATGTCTTAGATTACTTATAAATGTTGTTGTTACTAAATAGTCACCCATTTAGTACTGAACAGGCATATCAATGCTTAACTCATCCTTCTTTCTTTTTCTAAGCTTTGTTAGGTCTGTTTGATAAATAGTCACTCATTAAGTAAGAACATTATCAATGCTTAACTTATCCTTTCTTTTTTTCTTATCAACTAACTTTTTTAGACTGGCACACATGCCTTAGATACTTATAAATGTTGCTGTTACTAAATAGTCACCCATTATGTACTGAACAGCATATCAATGCTTAACTTCATCCTTTCTTTCGTTTTCTTGTTTCCTAAGCTTTGGTTAGTCTGTTGAAAATAGTCACTCATCTAAGTACAGAACAGGCTTATCCAATGCTTAACTTTTTCCTTTCTTTTGTTTCTTATTCACTAAGTTTTGTTTAGACTGCACACAGGCCTTAGGTTACTAAAAACTTACTGTTCTAAATATTCACCCATCTAAGTACATATCCTATGCAGGATATAAAATTGCATCCTGTGTTGAGGTTCTAGTTTTAGAGCTTTGGCGAGTGGGGAAAGTATGAGTCACCCTTCATTGTCTTTACTCCTAATTCAACTTCGAGTCAAAGTGAATTAGAAGCCAAAGACAATGAAATTTTAGATTCAATGTATTAATCTTTAATTCAAAATCATTCTAAACATAATTTAAAACAGATTTGATCTAAAGATGGACCTCTAGCAAGTACTACCTCTCCAAGCTCCATCTTTAGGTAAAATCTTTTTAAAATTATGTTTAGAATGATTTTGAATTAGATTAATACATTGAATCTTAAATAGTTTTATTGTAACTAAGTATGAAGTAAGAAGTATTAACCTGTTTAAAACAATATTGTCCTACATCTAATTGCTTGCAAATTATTAGTATTAGATAGAAATACTTGAAATTATTATAATTGAACAAATCATTTGTATTAGATAAGAATAATTTCTGTAACTTATGATATTAGTAGAAATACTCGAGACGATATAATTGTGCACACATTATTAATATTAGATAGGACTAACTACTCAAAGCCAAAATAAAAGCTTATGGATTATTAATTATTGGGTCCACCAAAATGATCTCACAGATTTAAAAAAAACAAAAAAACACCACTGGTCATGCACTATTGACGGTGAGCGGATGCGGTATAGTCTTTGAGCATTTTAGTTGTTATTTCAGGATGCCTGGAAAGTGCTGAAAATATTTTCAAGCGCCTCTTGGGATATCACGTGGCTGGTTTGTTGGCCCAAACCTATCCCCTTGTGATTATTGCCTCTGGAAAACTGAAAGTTTAATTCTTTTAAATGCAGACCGCAGAAACTGACTATTGGAATATTTTATTCGTCATGAAACCCAGCAATACAGAGGAAACGACTGGGAAGCTCTGCAGGATTTCTGGTGAGGTTCAGGAATGTATAGTTGGTATGAAAATAATAAACGAAAAAGCAAATATCATTGTTCCTTATATAAAATTAAGTTTCTATGATACCTATTAAAAAGTGTACGTCCCAAACCCAAGAATTATTCTACTCGACTATGTATTAGGAATGGCTTATTGCAGTTATAAAGAGTGCCGACGGTATTTGAGGACACATGCATGTTAGATTAATACTGTACCGGATTAACCTTACTTCATTTCCTTTTCAGAAATCAATAATGACAGACCCTATGTTAACTAATGAAATCAAAAAGACATGCTGTGGTTGGGCATTAAAGGCTAATCATGGACATTTAGAAATTGTACGATTTCTTAATGTTGCCTAGAATCTTTTGAACACAAGATTAGTAAAGAGTTAGAAAATGAAAATGACAACATAAGTCTGTATTAAAGACGTAAAAAAAACATTCTAAACGCCTGATTCAATCAGAACACCTGAATTTATTCCCAAGGTTAAGTGGACAATTGACGACATCGAGGTCAATCAAAAGAGGTCAATTGCAAAAAAAGTGTGTGTCTGAAAAAAAACAATAAGAAATATTGTTCATGACGACACTGGTACAATTCATACGTGATGAAGAGACGTGAGTAATTCAGAAAAAGAAAAAAGAAAAGAAAAAGAAAACCGCTTAAACAGATTTAAAAGACTTTTAAACAAACTCAAAAATCCACAGAAGCTGGTTGTGATTTGTTTTTTTCTCAGACGAAAAGAAAATTGATCAAGACCAAAAAAATTAACAGAAGAAATGACAGAAGGTTATGTTCAGATCCTTCCGAGGTGCCAAAATGTGCATCACAAGATTTCCTTTAAGTGTCATAGTTTTTGTGTTATTGCAATGAAGGACATATTAAGACTCTACACTTTTTCCCAGAAGGTCTTTAGTGTAAATAATGCTGCCCTTACCGTGAAGTTTAATAAAAGTTGCCAAGCCTCTGGATCAACTGTGTATCAATAGAAGGTTTTCCAGCCAATACTCTGCTCCATTCCACAAAACTCAAAGAACACAAGAATGGACAGCTGACTATCTGTACGATCAACACACCTCCAACATTTGGTCCCAACTCTTCAGATTTCAATTCATTGGGCTATCTATATGTGGATCGTTTATTGGAAAGAAGTTAATGGAACATCCCCATGAACACCAAGACTCTTTAAGAATTCATAATGTCTGTATTCGAGTAATGCTTCGCGACAAACACCGGGACTAAGTTAATCAGTAGCCTAGTGGCTTACTATACATATTGTTGCGTATCGATCATAAAGTAAGCATAGCATATTCTTATGCCATGGGTATGGATAATTATATAAATGATAATTCATTATCTCAATAGCAACTTGAACATTTCTTTTATATTTTATTCAATAAAAAGGACTTATATATAGACTGAAATCTGTTCTCAATACCATCCATAATTGTAAGCAAATCATTATTATCAAATATTAATAGTAATTGAAACCTATAATGCTTGAAAATTATCAGTATTAATAGGAATACTTGAAACCATATAACTGTGTACGAATTATTTATATTAAGTTACTTGAAGCTATTATTGTTTACAAATAATTCTTATTAGTCTAGTCGAACCATAATTGCTTGAAAAAATTATTGTATTAGTAGGATACTTGAAACCATATAAGTGTACAATTATTATATTAGACGTCAGAATTAAAAACCATAATATAATTCTTGCGAATTATATTAGTAGATAGAAATACTTGAAAGCATATAACTGTGTGAAATTATTCGATTACTACTTTAAGCTATAATTGTTGCAAATCATTATATTATTATATTATTATTATTATATTATATTATTATAGATAGAATAGGTTCTTGAACCATATAACTGTGAAAATTATTTGCATTAAGAATAGTTAATAGAAACCATATAATTGCTGTTTACATTCCACATAGCGTTAAATACTCTTCGGGAAAATGTATAAAATCCAAATATTCTCCATCCATGGTAAATAGTAGGCCAGATTCGCTCTTTAATCTTGGATATAGCAACCAGTCTAAGAAAAGAAAAAACTCGAATTAAAAATTATTAAAAAACCGTTTTAAAATTGACCTTAGTCACATCCCAGTTCGTGCGGAGGTTTGAAAAATGCATATTAATATTGTTTCTGATAAACCGTCTCGAAATCAAAATGTCACATTTCCCTATCACCGTGTATAACCCGGATGTTTTTGTACAACCCCTGGGCTCGCTGCTGCTACCCCCTCACATAGACAAATCTCATTGTCAACTTACTACAAAGATTTTTCTGGGATTCCTTCATTGTACTTGAAAGCCATGTTAGTAGATCCGACACGTCACTAGATGTGACTAAGTCTTGCTAATCAATTATAGCAGTCAGGAGTCTAGATAAAGTTAGATCGGATAATCGATAAGTCTTCATGTGATGATTAGATGAAAACAATAGATTTACAGTGACTTCCCGATACAAAGTGGTGCCCGAACATGGTAAAAACGTCGATGTCGATTTTTCCATTATAATTTACAGCTAACGGTCTCTTTATTTCCGACAATTTCTTGAGAAAAAAAGATTTTTGTTGTTTTATTTTAATCTGATTACAGATCAGTTGTAATTTTCCTTTAAAAACTTGGTAAATGAAACCTCATCAAACTCTTCCCCCATTTAAGCCTCTCATTGCAAACCATACGCAAATTAATATATATATATATATATATACTACACTAATATATATATATATAAGTTTAAACTTCGTCGACATGCCGGCCTAAATCCTATCAGCCATGCATCGCAGGTTTCATCCCCTTTCACATCAAGCGCTAACAAGAGATATTTTAGCATCTGAGTGAGCGCCACACCCTCACCATCAGCTCCTTACTTTAACCCACAGATCCCCTTCTCGCTCTACACATACGCTGATTCTGCCAGGCGGGTATCGAAACTAGAAACCCTCTGTAGTCTCTCTAACCACGGAACCACCTCTACCGACTGACTAATATATATGAATATATTACTATATAATATCACACATACAAACTCATATAATATATAATCCATCGGATTAGAGCATATACTCACATCTGCTATCTCTCAAAATGTTCCTAGTTCGATACCGGCCCTCGCCAACTCAGCTATGAGTAGCACAAGTAACCTCCGGTAAAGTCAAGGAGCTATGTAAGTGTCCTCCACCGCTCGAGACGCAAAAAACAATCTGCCTTAGTCTAGCGCAAGGGAAAACGGGATACGCAACTCCCTCTTCCCCACCAATCACAAGCGAAATTATACGTATCACTTCAACCCAAATGCATGCAAAACAGGCGTTCTCTCGGTTGTTCAACCGCGGAATCAAGGCAATTCATAAAAGATATTTGATCAAGAAAAACAAAGCCTTTATTTAATTAGATCCATTATTAAAAAAGCCTTATTGAAAACAAAAAATCCAACAAAACATGCAAATGCTAGAATCTAGACGACAGAATGACCGCCAAAAAAGAAGATGAAAAAACCACCTAGTAAAAAGAAAAAAAAAAGCAAAAATACCCAGTCTTAACTCTTATGTCATCTTCCCTCTCCATTTCATATCACCATTCAACTAACACTTTCGACCACTCACGATACCCATACGAGATATGCCTACACGTCTCTAACCATCCTGCAGGACACTACATCTTCTTCCGGAACTCCAACCCCTCGCAAAATGATCATCTCTCTCTTT
>CM042147.1:86600326-86648292 GCA_023376005.1 Doryteuthis pealeii
AAGGCAGATGTTTCCCTTTTCATTCCATATATGGTCTGCGATGAAACCGACTTTTCTATTCCCCTCATACTACTGCTTTCTACGGTGTTCTTCTATTCTTAGTTTTAGTGGGCCGGCATGTTTTACTTTGTATACTTTGCCACATCTGCACGGGATGGAATACTCACAATTCTGCGTCATGTATATTTCTGTGGGGGCTTGAATTCGGAGGATATTGTTTTACGAAAAGTCGATTTGATTGAATAATAACACTAAAGTACGTATTAAAAATAACTAGCCACACATTTTGATGATGTGATGATAACGAACATAATAACGTCAAAATATGGTTTAAATCAATAATCTGAATTTTAAATAAAATAACAATCCTGAAGCATTTTCCAACCAATAAGCTCCAAATGCGGCATATCCACAGAGATTATTTGTTTGTTTTTTTATTTCCACTATAAGATCTTATAATTATCGCACGAAAATAACTTCTGGTTAATTTGAAATAGTAATAACTGGGATATAAATAAAGAAAAATCAAATGGAAATCCATGGCACTTATTTGGGTACAAAATTTAATCTCTGGTTGCAGAATAATTGCGGAGAATTTTCAAGATTTGTATACGTAGCTGAAACAACATTTAAGAATGCCAAGAGAATTTCTTTCACGGAAACTAACAATTGAGGCTTCATAAAATATGCAAGATTGAAAATAGTGACTCTTTTATAGATTCTACTTGTCTGTTAAAAATAACGAGATAGATAGATAAACTGACACTATGTTATTGGGTAATAATCTTCATACTGATGATATTGCTAATGTATTCAAAATCTTTTTTAAAGTTGATTTAAAGCTAATTACAAGTAGCAACAATTTCAACATATGAATGAATAGAAAACCAACAAAAAAAAAAAAAAACAAGCAAAAAAAAACAGAAATGGTAAGAAAAACAACTACATGTCTAATTCAAGCGACCCGCTGTAGAAATTGCATTATAAGAAGATTAGGGACATGTCTAAGAAAGGGACATTTCAAGAAAGAAAATAATTTTTATAGCAGCCCAAAATAATGTCAGGGTTAGAATTGAGACCATCCAGACAACAGCATTGTTGAAATCGCGCTAGAAGGTCCTGGAGATCTGAGGAGCCTTGTTATTACTGTTATTGATATACTTCAAGCGACACGTTGTTAGAAATTGCATATAAGATCAGGACAGGAAAGGGAAACTTCAAGTGAGAAACTAAATTTTTTATTAGAAGCCCAAAATAATGTTCATTCACGACCACGTATTATCAAAGCGAAAATAGACAAGAAGCAACAAAAATAGATTGATATTTGCTGCCAGGTATCTGAACTAGTCTACTTATTCCAGAGGGTTTATTCTCAAGTGTGGAGATTATACATTGTTTAAACACATAAACCCAGTTTTATCTGAGTTCAATAGAGGCCAATGGTGCCTTCTCTAGGCTATGCACTAGTGATTCAGCTTGTGCAGTGAATTTGTGAGAAGCACTAGATACATTTAGTCTGCATCTGTAATTGTTTCTGCGGCATTATCACCTCAGCTCTTCAGATTTTTTGTGTAAAACTTGTTTTCTTATTAGATCTAATGACGTTCGCGAGTACCTATTTTAGAAAGATTATTAAATAAAATGTAATATTTCCAACTATATACTTTTTTTTGTTTACAAAGCGATTTTACATACCTGGCAATTTTATCTATCATCCCAATGACATGAATTTCTGTCAGCGTCACGATTTGCCTTGTTCTACTCAAATTCAAAGTCTCAGATGATATTGTTTGGTTTCCTCTGACACAACTCCAGTAATATAGCATTACTTTTGTTATCGAGATTACGTAATTTTTGCTTGCTTTCTGTTTAATTTATTTCATTTTATTTCCATGCTTCAATTTCTCATTTACTTTCAAATATTATTATTAATTTTGCTTACTTAAAAATATTCTTTGACATTTTTCATACTTGATATAAATCCAAATTTCCTGCCAAGATTTAAATTTTTCTTTTCTTAACAAATCACCTATAATGCCACAGAGTATTTCTAATTGTTTATCCTTGCTTAGAAAGTTTATAATAACTGTCAGTAATATTTTATTATTATTACTGCATTTCTTCTTTTTATAGGTTATTATTTTTCTCTATGGTATTCCTTATCAGAAGATATGTCTCATTGGCAAATACAGGAAAACTATATTAAAATAAAAGTTCAGATTAGCATAACAATCATAGTTTTATAATATAGTATCCATAAGAAAGGAACTACTAAATGTGTACAGGATAAGAACTATCAACTGTTTCATTTGTTTTTTGTTGTTTTTTTACATCACAAAATAATTGATTAATTTTGTTTTACTTGAGGGAGAAATCAATTTTCAAACTACAGAACTTATATATATTTATTTTTTACAAATATCAGACTATACAAGTAAAATTTAAAAAAAAAGCTGCTCGTTGTATCCAGGCCCAGTTTAGCCATTTAATACCTATTTTAAATAGGAACCAATTAAAACCTTTTGAAATTTCATCTTTCTGTGTAATTCTGCGTACATTTCATCAGCAATCAAAGTGTATTAGAAATATTATTTCATCAATATTTATCTTCTTTTATGCCACTGGAGGCTAAAATCATAGATAGCATAATAAATGAAAAAAAATGTCATTAACATGCTGAAAAGACATTAACCCGAGGGCATAGGAGGAAATAGATAAATTGTGTTTTTACAACTAAACCTGAAGAGATTGTGTTCAGATTCTATTTCTAGATTCCTGTCTCGTGGAATCCAAGACTTCCGTCAACAAGATTTTATTTCATCGCCAAGTAACGCAACACAAGACAACGTCATGCGTTGCTTGGCATGCTTGGAGACGATGCTAAATATTAATTTAAAGCAAGATTTGTGACCAATTGCTGGGAGAGCGTGACATTAGTGCTAGCACGACGGACATTGGAGCTATTTTTGAGCCGGCAACGTGCATTTCTTCGTGAGACATGTTGGCGAAGCATTGTGAGAAATGTGTAGCAACAAATATGTAAAATTGTCTTAACCAAGATTTCTTTTTTGCTTGGAGTGAAGGGAAAACGTTGGGTTTTTTTTCGCCTAGATAGAATTACTTTGTCTCAAGTGATTATTCCAAAGGATATTTTAACAAGCAACGTATTCTCATTACATGTCAAATGTCATGCGTTGCTATTTACGAAGCTAACTTTAGTATTTATTCAAGACGCCCAATTGAGAACCAAACTCACTAATAAGGATTCGCTAGACTAAGCTCGCTAACCAATGCACCATGTGTAAGTAACAAGTAAAGTCGACGGGGCGGCCTAAAGTCGGTATCAGCCAGTCAGTCTATCCCCTTTTCAATAGGCGCTAGACAAGGATACTGTTTTACGCATCTGAGGTGGAGTGCCACACCTACCATCAGATCCCTTGTACTACTCATACATGAGTTGGGAGGACCGGCATCGAACTAGGAACCTTGTGGTTTCTAGCCGAACGCTCTACCGACTGAGCTAAACACGTGTAGTGTCTAAAAAATAAGGGAAGCTTTAGATTGTTTCAATACCGCATGTATAATGAACATAGAGAGTTTGAGCTCACTATTTCGTATAATACTAAGGGTTGTTTGCTTCAAGTATTGAGAAAAAAGAAAATAAAACCTGAAAGGTGCTTACCTGCGATTCTGGGGCGGGAATTTAGCCCGCTTGTCGATATCTTTTAGTATGTTTGTTAGGCATGTTTAATGTAAAATTTACCTTTCATTGATTTGGTTGACCACATTATATAACTCTTCTCTTTGTGGTGTTGGCAGTTATTGTTAATTTTTCAACTAATTGCTATCAGTAGGCAGACACAGCTACCCTTATCAGACCTTACGGAATTTTTTAGGTTCAACGGAGACATTGTGCCAACCTTTTACTACCCCCTAATCAGGGAGTTTGCTTTTTCCTTATTTCCCCACTATCGCAGGTAGTAGCACTTTTCGTGGACGGCCACTCCCCAACTGGCGATTTTGCCCTATTTATTTTTGGCGTTTTTTTCTCGCACTAGGGCGTAAAACTACATCGATTTATTAATTATTTTATTATTATTATTAATTATTATTATTTCCACTACTTGTGAGTTTTTCACATCAGAGTAAAGCAGAGTTTCTTCACTGGAGTTGAGTAATAACAAGTTTCCTCAGGTCTCCAGGACTCTTACTGAATATTCTAGGCGATTTAACAATGCTGTAGTCTGAATGGTCTCAAATCTTCCCCTGAATTTCCAGTTCCCCAAGTTCTATTTTCTAAAACATTTGAGGACTGTTTCACAGCAATTGTAATTTTTTCACCTTCATATTCACAGGGTTTTTTTTCGTTTCTCTAGCACGGTCACATATCCGCTTATCTTTTCGTTTTCTTTCATTTTCACCTATGATCTGTTGGAAACTGCATAAACCTACCAGTTTTATTTTTATTTTTTTATAAAAATAAGTCTGGTCTTGTGCGTCTGGGAAAAGGTGATTTAATAATTCTTATTTATCACAACGTACTTAGAGAATTTTATGAACAGATTCTGGTTTATGCATATACAATTTTGCTTGTATGGTCAAAATTGCACATTTCCAGTAGATCATGTTTCCACCCAGGCATTCCTAGCCTTGTATTATCGTTGTACTAGTTTGTTTCATTAAAACTTACCACACGGATTGATTGTCTCATTTCCCTCACCACGTACCCTACATATACTGTTGTTGTGTCTTATCAATTTTGCTTTGATATAAATTTGTTTTATGGCATAATTTGTTGTGTGACAATTATGGATGACTGGCTTTCTCTCGCTAAAGTTTCCTCTTCTTAACTATGTCAAGGTCTTTTCATGTTCACGCTCTTCAATTTGTCGTTTGAAGTATCACGTAATTGTTTTTTTTCCCATTTATGTTTATTGTTTGTTGTTTTTTTCTGCTTGTCCATATATTGTAACTGTAGTTATTGGCTGCCATAATTTAATATTTCCTTGCTCTTTATTTGTGCTATCTTCGAGTTGTTGTATTGAGGTATATACGCAATCCGCTATATTGGCGAGGCCTCTTCCACATTCTTTCTTGGTACTTATAGTTTGTCTCTAACATCACTCAGGTTGTAACGTCTTGTGCGTAGTCCATTAATTTTCATGTCTTTTTGGTACAGTCTGTCTGGATTCCTCTTTTCCATTTTAAGAATGACTATGAGTATTTTATAATGGAACGGTCCAGGTGTTTTATTCTCTGGATGGGATTTCAACTACCGAAGTTTGGTTTCTAGAGGTTTTCATGTTCTGAAATATCTTTTAAACTTTTTCTTCATCTTTGTTTGTATGATAGTGTCTGATTCTAAAATTCCGATAGGTATTTGTAATTTTCCAAGTGTTCTTAAATTGTTTGATTTGGTAGGTGTATTCCGACGTTATTTCGTTTTTCCCTTTTTTTCAATCCCGAATTACATTCATATCTTGCTGGCCTTATTTTCCTATGGTTTGTTCTAAGGTTTCCAATCTTTTCTCATTATAATTTACTTCTTTTGAGTTTTCACATCAGCATTATTATTATTATTATTATTATTATTATTATTATTATTATTATTATTATTATTATTCATTATTTATTATTATTATTCATGTTTTTTATACCTGCCTTGCGGGTCCGTTCAAAGAGCACCAATTACAATTGGTATGATCTTCACCTTCATGTTCCACAGTTTTCTCAGTTCACTCAAGATCCAAGTATTTGTCTCTTTCGCTTTCTTTTCACTTACAATTGTTGGTTGACGTTGACGGCAAAATCCACGAGATGACAGATCCTATTCTTGTTAATCAAATACTAGTTCCGGTTCTCCTGGCCAGAATTAGGTGATCCGTCTGTATCTTGAAGTCCCAAGAGAATTTCTGCGTCTCATTCTCTGGGGCAGATTTCAAGCTTGTGAACATGCCATTATTATTATTATTATTATTATATTATTAATTATTATTATTATTTAGTTATTATTATTATTATTATTATTATTATTATTATCTATCCATCCAAAATGAAGAATACATGAAAGTTATTTAAAAATCAATAGGCCAAATAGATTAATAAGCTAATTCATAACAAAAATTCCTGTTTTTTATATTTTTATTTTGAGTGAATAGTAACATAGGGTCTCCCAATAAATAACGAAATTTTTGCCAAAAGATTTTGCCAATAGAAAACACAGTTACTGGTATATTATTTTTTTAAAAACAACAGGGATGTGTCTTCTCATGTTTCATGTGATTGCCAGTATCCGCTTCTTTACTTACTGTATTTTCCGGAACATTTTCTTCACCGGAGATTCAGTCTTTTTTACTGAGTTTCACAATGGAAAACCCAATTTTAACTCAATTTCCTTACTAAAAACATGCTAACACATCACTCATTCTTCACTAAATTTTACATGCTTTAAAATTTCTCAGTGATAAAGCTCCCATGACATCCCTCATACCCCATTTTTAATTGCAAGAATAAATATTTCACTGAGGTTAAAATAATATTTGCTATGAAACAATTAAAAAACTATGCAGTTTGCATTTATGGAAAAGAAAAAAAAAGGATTTTGATTTATAAAAAATACGTATACTTTTGAAGGACCCTCATACTAACAAAAAGAAAATATTGTTACATAATTACCCTCGTACTAACAAAACGAATATTTGTTACATAGCGACACCAAATGATATGTTAATGTTACATAATCTATCTAAAAATCAACTCACCGGGGATTACCGGTCGTCTATCTGAGTAGCTGGATATGTTGCTGTAGGGCTGTTGTTGTATTTGGATTCCCAGTGTTCATTATTGTCTGGGACTACTTGGGTTTCTTAGGTTCTTATGTCTTTGCGTCCATGTTAGTTTTAGTAAACGAACACAAAACATGACATGTGTTTTCAGAACTCTTTATTTCTTTTAACCCAAGTTAATGACCTTAGAGGATAGATCAAATCTTGCGTCTGTCTATTGCAAAATTTACCCTGCCCAGACCTCAACTTCATCCTATTTATTTTACTTATAGCACTGTTGGCTCTTCTTCTCTCTCTCCCTCTCTCTTATCTCTCTTAGCTCTCCCCTTCCCTCTCTCCCTCTCTTCTCCCTCCCCCTCTCTCTCTCTCTCTCTCTCTCGCTATATATAATATATAATATATATATATATAATATTATTCCCACCCTATGCATGTGCTACTCGGCAAACCGCTGGCTGATGTCATACACTGAGTTCCAAGAGCAAAGTGTTATTTATCAAATTATTCAAAAATACTGCAGAATTGGCGACCCTTTTAATTTAAAATCCAAACTACATCCCGTTTGTAACAAAAGTAAATATAAAAATAGGTATAAAGTTGTATAAACTATTTGGACTGCACATATTCATATATTTTTATCATGTATAATGTTACATGAAAAAAAGAAACATTGGTTTATTTTGGTTAAAAAATGACTTTTCCTAATATACGTTAGTTCTAACATATTTATGCGTTAATATTGACGATACAACAAATCGGAAAAATTATACTATTAATATTTACAAGGTTTTATTCATCTACAAAAACATTATATGCATAAGGACAATGTCATTATTTTACAAGGAAATGATAAATGTAGTTTCGCATGATTTGATTATATCACCAGAAACATTATAGGCCTTATTAGAATAAATCTTTGTCTTACATATTATTCGATTCTTCTTCTGTGTATGCCGCAATATCACGAATTCTATATCTGCTAATCTATTTGGAATGAATGCAGAAATCAGTATCTCTCATTTCAAGCAGGCTAAGGGATTATTGATAAGTCAGTAGCAAGGCCAACTATCGGTAGTCAGTAGCTCGCGCCATTAATTACAAAATCTATAAACATCTTTTAGGTAATTTCATTTCGAGAAATATATATATATAATATATTAATATATATATGTGTGTGTGTGTTGTAGTGTGTGTTGTGTGTTGTGTGTTGTTGTTGGAGGTCCACGTATGCTTCTCTTGTTGATATAACTGCGTGAATCTATTTTTTTAAAGTGTTTATGATTATATGCATCTGTAAAAATGGAAAATTGGCAAATGAATCCGATTATATGGAGGAAGAATGAATTAGAGAAAAAGAAAGAATAGAATGGATATTAAAAGAAGAATTAATTCAATATCACTTACAATGTGTTTCGTATGAACTGACCGAAACACATGTGAAGCTGAATTGATCTAAATTTTTATTTTATATCCATTCTATTTCTTTCTTTCTGTATTTTCATTCTTCCTCATATAACATATATTATATATATATATATATATATATTGTTATATATATATTATATATATATTATATATCGGTTGTGTGTGTGTGTTGTATGTGGTGCGCGTCGTGCGTGGGGGTTATGTTGTGTGTGACTATAATATATATTTGCGGATTTAGTGCAAAGCATGCGTAAATTGTAAAATGATACCGAATAAAACCCTCTTTTAAAATTGAAAATGTACAGTCATTATTCAAGGCGATTTGTGCTGATGATATTCGACTAATACGCTGCTTGAGTAAACCAATGCAAACAAACGGCTTTTTTAATTACACATTATCTTCATAATAAATAATTGTAGCCTCTCTCATCTGCAGTCATTTTCCTTTCTCCAACAAAAGATAAACACCTATTTATCATATATTATATATCTATATCTACATCTATAATCTATATCTATATCTATCTATATCTATCTATCTATCTATCTATCATATATATATTAGATATATATATATATATATATATATATATATATGACTGTAATTGAACCGCGGTTAAACATCCGTTTATTATTTTTCATTCTAGATAACCGAGAATACAGCGATAAAGCACAAGATAAAGATGTTTACGCTAAGGTTGTAAGCATACAATCTTACGTCCAATTGGTTGTATAAAATCATGAGCCCTGAAAAAATTGTAGCAGTTGATAATGATTTTTGACGCAAGAAATCGCACTGAAAATACTTCACGACAAACAGCCGGCGAAAACATTATATGATAAATTAAAAAAAGTTACTAAAAGACTAATATGAAACAGCTCACTGGCGCCAAAGACTCATAGACTTCGTGAAATCTCAAGACAAATCAGAATGGTTTTTTTTTATTGTTATTATAGATCTATGCACATACAATCACAGATACACACTCAAACCCACTCACCCACTACAAATATATAATATATAATATAATATATATATATATATATATATATGTTCACATATATGTATATGTATTTATATGTGGTTTTGATGTGTTGTGTTTTATATTGTGTAAATATATGTTATGTATGTATGTATTTGGTAGAAAATTCTGAGGAGATTTCAGTCTTTTATTTGCCAAGGCAAAAAAGCGCATTTTTTGCGTCTCTTCAGGGAAAGGAGAGTAAGTTGTGTGAAAACTTATCGAGGTCGACATCTTTACATCCTTTGTCTATGTGTCTTTGTTCCTTCACGCTGTGTCTGCTTCAAGTTCCGGCTTGTCCCAAAATCTTCTGTTATTCGCCTCAAATCAACACAGTTAGCCGACTCATCTTATTTCTCTTCAATAGATTTTCTTTCTCTTTTTTACGTGTATTCTATTTTCAACGCGTGGCAACATTTTCGGCTTCACCTACCCTTTCATTTAGTTTAACCTTTTCTTTACTTCACACATTCTTAACCAGTTTGTGTACCACATAATGTTGAAGACACAAGCAGAAGACAAAATTACAAAACTTTTAGGATGCATCCAATAAAGTTCATTAATATTCGATAAAGAATAATATATAATATATATATATATTATATATATATATATATATATATAATATACATATTGTATATTATATATATTTATTCATATATACATATACATATATATATTTTTTTTGAGGATATGTGCTTAATGAAGTCATTACCTATGTCTTGAAAATTAATTAGTTAATAATTAATGAGTTTAGGCGGCGCATATATGTTCAAATGTAAGGCTAAACAGCATCGAGAAAATGTTAATCCCTGAATGTACATTCGCACCATCATTTTCAGGATTGACATTTTCTGCACCTGTTTTAGCCTTACATTGAACATATATGGCCCGCCTTAATTTCATTAATTATTAACTATATTAATTTCAGAATTAGGTTATGACTTTCAATTAAGCACAATATTCCTTCCCAAAATTGTCGGCTAAAAGCCATATCAAATAACACACAGTGTTTATTACCGTACTTTCATATATATATATATATATATATATATATATTATATATTATATATATATATATATATATATATATATAGTATTACAAAAAGACATTGAATCAGAATTATTTTCTTATGAATATATATTTAATTTTCGAGAGGCGCCGCCTCTTGCATAGCGACTTAAATACCGAACTGGCAACAACGTAGTAAGTGAGGATCATCTCCAGTCCTGCTATCACGTTCACATTTGGAATAATACTCTTGGGATAGAGTATGAAACATCCTTATCCCTAACTACGGCTAACTAGAATCACATTTGTGGGCCTGGTTAGGGGCCTAAGATAATGACACAAGGATGAAATGAATTAAACCAAATTATATTAACACAAAGGGCAAGGTAAGTACAAAAATATACAAATGAGATAGCCACTCGCGAGGCGGGGCTTTTCAAACTATCCGCTGAAATGTTGACTCTCGCTTAATTGCAGAATCTGCCTGTTATTTATAGATTGGTTAGGTTCATGCGTGCATGGTAGATTACCATTAAAACTATTGCTCTGCAATAAATTTTTTTTTCTATTTTTTAGGTGGGGGTGTTAATTTAAACTCATATCTGTTTATTAGTGTTCAAACCAAAAATGGAGCATATGGACCTTTAGGGCACACCCTTTTTGATCTCATTAAGAAAAACATCTTTTTCATTCACGTCAATATTCCAGTTGTTTTAACAGACGATTTTTAGATTAAAAAAAAATATAAAAACTAACCCCTCACCCTAACCCATAAAGCCTAACCCCTAACCTTAACCCTAATAAACAACGGGTATTGACTGGTGTAAATGAAAAACATGTTCTTTCTTAATCCGAAGATCAAAAAAGGTGCCTAAATGTAATTATTGGTCCCTAAAACTAAATGAGCATAACGGATCCATTGCTCTTGCTTATTTGGTCTAGATGTGAGTAATCCCTTCACTGTAGGTAATTTACCCAACTTAGGTTAACAATAGGTAAGGTGTGAGACACAGTTGTAAGAATGGGGCAATTCAGTGAGATCGAGAAAACATGATTGATGACATGAGAGGACTAGTTTGCCCAACCATTACACCAGATTGCGATCCAACCGCATTCATTATCCGATCCATAATTTTACATTTTTGTTTCTTTTTTCATTTTTTATCCATCAAAACCAAAATCATTTCTAACATTATCCATTTACTAAGTAAATGGCAACCCTAACAGTTACTACAACTCCTGGCTAGCAGGATGTAATGGCAATTGAAGAGGGTACTTCACGTCTCCTAATTGTCCAGGAATGGTACCCCAACCACCTTCCACAGCAGTCAGCTATTTTGGAGAGGTCTTACCCCTCTACATATGATACAGTCAGCGTATTCTAAGGCATAACTTAATTTTACAATGCAAATATTAACACTCATGTTTTCTAAGTAAAAACATTACAGTATCATACTTTATGTATATAAACAGCCCTATTTGTTGCGTAGACTTTGCATAAAATTCTCGGTCAATAGATACTCATTATCTTTCGCATTTAGAGTCTTCTTAGGAAATATTCTATTATTATTGTATTTCTACACTTATAATGATATGCTATACAATCAGTAGTAAAATTTCATGTCAGAATTTTCTCTAATTCATTTTCTCGGTTTACTTATGCTAAATGAATTCCAGACGTTCCTCTGTCTTAATGGTTTTGCTCTGATGGTAAGCGCGGCCAGCGCGGGAAATAAAAACCATATTCTTTGCGTAATGTTTTCAAATTAGTAGTATTACTAAATATTAGTATACATTATATAAGACCTTTAAATCTCAGTGGATAGCACGCTAAATAAAGCACTAGGCTTGTAAAAAACTATGGCTGGTTACAGAAATTCAAACTAGCTACTTCTGCGGTCCGTGTTAATTTGAATTGCTTGATTTTTAACGGCATGTCACCCATTCAAATTTAATACCTTATTTTAATTTCCGTAATAGTCTTCAAAACACACCGCCCATCACAATATATATATATATATTGATTTGGGCGATGTATTTCGAAGGCTATTACATATATATATATATATATAATATATATATATATAGTATTACAGTGTGTGTATTGAAATAACCTACTCGAGTTTCACCATAAGGATCTGTAGGGTTAATTTCGATGAATTAATCAGATATTGATTAATTACAGCTAATTGCGGAAGTAAAATATATATAATATATATGTGTGTGTGTGTGTTGTGTGTGTGTTTCAACCCCTCCATATGTGTAGGATGTGACATGGAGTCAATATTTTAAGCGGAGATAAACAGGTTTTATTCAGTTTTCGTTCTTCTAAACTGGTTGTCTAACCAAGATTAAAGAGCACAGCCTGCCCTATTATTTACCCATAGATTGGGGGAGGATAATTGGATGCATACATTTCCCAAGGGTAATAGCGCAATGTACATTCAATCAGCCTCATCCAAGATTTTAACTCAGGGCTAATACAATAATATATATTATATATATATATATATATATATATAATATATATATAAAATAATAAAATTCGAAGGCAATACAATGCGTAAAAAATAAAGACAAAAGATGTTAATATGTCTTTATTTTTTACGCATTGTATTGCCTTCGAATTTTATTATTTTATAACATACTTAACAATGCTTCAAGCAAATTACCAATTACTTTTATATATATATATATATATATATATATATATATATATATATATATATATAAGTGACCACACTGTTGAGTAATGGAAAATTCTGTTGTTATGGCAACATAATCATTATGTTATGGATTCTTTTGCTTATATAGAAACATAATTTTGTGTTATTTAAAGTTTTATGAATAAATTCAGTGTTGAACAGAATATTATTTATCAATTTTTGTTTTGTTTTGGTGAGAGAGGGAAAACATTTTTCTGAGAAGCCGACAGTTGGATCTACATAAGTACATATAAATTATTCATTCTGCAGCGATATCAAGTAAACCTAAACAAGTAGAAGTAGAGTAACATAAAGTTTTGTGATATTATATAAGTATAATGTAATTGAAAAAAAATTGTTTCAAATTCTGTCGTCATTTTGTTTACAGTTAAACAATGTTTTTTAATGTTTTGTTGTAAACAGATTGAAAAACCGCGAAAATTATACATAAATAGAGAAACAAAGAGAGCTCTATTCCTTTAAGAGCGTAATAAAAATTAATTTAGATTGATGGGGATCGTGAGAGTTTGTGTTTGGCTGGAGCTGGTGACTGGGTAATGACTTTGGTAACTGACACGTTGATCTCTTGGGAATCAAGAAATCAAGCGCTATTGAACCGGCTGATCGCCATTAATCTAATGTTCGTTCTTGGGATGATTTTATTCAATCGTGTCTATCCAGCCATCTGTTGGGAAATATTACTATTATCTCGGGCAGACACATCTAGCAATGAACAAAAAGCCAATGTGTGTTATCTTTGCATTAAATATTGGACGATACACTGAATTCTTGGCAGAGTCATATATATATATATATATATATATATATTATATATATATATATATATATATATATAAACAAATTATTGAACACATGAAGCGAATTTATATTCAAGTGTAGACATGTTGACACATTTCTCATCTGTCATTTGGCACGTAATTCATTGGACTCATAATAACACTTTATATATATATATATATATATATATATTATATATATATGAACAAAAGTGATAAGACAAACATGAATATTATTTTGAGATTAGTAAAGACATAAAGTCGACGGTGTTTGGGCTGCGAACTGGTTCTCGTCTGTGCGATTTAAATTTTATTTTTCCTCTTCCCTGACACACACACACACACATACACACACACACACACACACACACACACACATATATATATATATATATATATATATATATATATAATATATATATATGAGGAAGAATGAATAAAAAAAAGAAAGAAATGGAATGGATAATAAAAGAAGAATTTAATCAATATCACTTACACATGTGTTTCGGTCAGTTCATCTGAGTGAAAATATTTCGTACACAGAGAAGATTCGATCTTCATCAGAGTGAGATTTTATTTTAAAAAAAAATTCGTTGGGGAAACAACGGAGAACATGGTCATCGGTCGCCTATATATATATATATATATATATATATATACATATGGGCGACCGATGACCATGACATTGGTTCCCGTTGTAACTGACGTCAGGATGATATTATTGATTTTATTTAGAATTTTTAAATGGCGTTCAGAGCGAATACAGAGATTACAAAATTATCATTCCGTTTCAAAATGTCCGGGAAATAGACTTATTCTTTATACTAGCAATAATATGCGCCCTCCGGATGTAAGTATTAAAGTTCTAATGTAATGAAATATATAAAATTAGAAAGAGTAACGAAGTTAAATAAGAACGCATATAAAAAAATCGCTTATTTTGATTATTAGTATTATTTGGATTATTCGGGCTATTGTCCTCATTTCATTGTTATCTGTACGACGTTTCGGCCAATGTGCCCTCAGGCCTTCTTCAAATATTTCTTGTCGGATTCGGGAACCTTCTTTTCGAACTCGGGAACCTTCTTGTCGTAATCGGGAGCCGTCACGGAACTTTGAACAAAGTCCACGGGTGTATCCTGTTCTCATTCCACTAACCATAGCTGGGGTACGGGCGTTAAGCTGTGTTAATCATTATTCTATTTTACTGCTGCCCCTGAGCAGGATTAAACCAGCAGTCTAGAGATAACTGTCACTTAGAACTTGTCTTAACTAAATCCTTTATCCACTACGCTATGTGTCCAATTATTTTGATTATATTTTGATTGGTTTCTATATAAAATCATTCATAGGATTGATTTTAATACGTTGGAAAATAAAACAATAATATTAGAGATCAATAACACCATATAATTATCAATTAAACTCGGTTTTGTTAAAACCAGTATGCAAATTGACCACACCAGACATTATGTAAACCTTTATTTGTTAGTAATATATGAGACACATTTTTAAGTGCACTAATCGCAAATCTAACTCAAATTTTCGTAGAGACAATGTTAATAAATAAGGTTTATTCTATGTATTAATGATTTTGACTATAAATTAAATACTGATTGATAAACTTACGCAATTCTTGTGAAGTATGCAGTGACGTAGTTTCGGTTACAAACAGAGAAACCCGAATCTCCATTATGATAAATAAGAACATTTAAGGGCGGCAGGAATATGTATGATGAGACAGTTGATAAGAGTAAAGTGAAAAGAAAAGGATGAAAGTGTTGAAATAAAGTGAAATCAACGCTGAAGACAAATTGAACCGTGGAAGGTCATCGAAAACTGTCGACGAAATAAAATCAAATCGAAAAGAATTTTCCCAAAATAGATCAGACAAATCGGTTCTGAAGTTGTACAAATGCATCACGACGAGAGGAGACTATTTTTGAATAGATATTTGCTAAGAACTGAAAGCTACAACATTAGTTAAAATTTTGCAAATCAGAAATCATTAATAAACTTAAAATTGGTTAACTTTAAGATTTTTTTTACAGCAGTTTTGGATTCCTTGGGTTAAAATGCCTTTTAGAAACCAATCTTTAGGAGTAGGGAATCTCTAGAACTCATTTTACAGACAAAGTCGTCAATTTTTCGTCACACCCACATAAATTTGGAGAGTTATGTCGACTTTTAAAATCAACATAACTCTGACAATTTTTGCTCAAATTTTGGGGATTGGCTAACTTTAAGATAGACCATCCATAATGTCAATAAAGAGTTACTCTCCATATGTAATGCCCTGTCGACGGGGCGGAGAATGCGCTTACTGTATCCCTTAACAAAAGGGTAAGACACATCAAAAAAAAAAACGAGGGTTCTGGTATGACACTAAACTGCATCTGATGTTGAGGCTCCAGTTCTGGAAATCTGGAGGGTGTAGAGTACCCCTTAATTGCCATTAATCCCATGACCCCTTTGATCCGAAGTCCTTGTACATGTTATGGTCCCATCTATGAATCAAATAAGTATGTTTACAAAATATTCATATTCAAAGAAACAGCTAAACAAAAAATGTAAATATTAACGTACAATGAATGCGATTCCCTAAGCTCTTGACATAAAATAGCCATATTGGGGTTGACATGCCGTTAAATTCAATCAATCAATCTACATGTGTATACAGTTGGATATATCATGTTATTAATGAAGGAGGTATAACTTGACAGACATTCAGGACAACCTTCCTAAACACACACACACACACACACACACACACACACACATATATATATACGTTCATGATATTTGTACTCCACAGGTTTAAAATTCAGAGTATTTCTTTCTTCTATACGGACTCTCCTACCAAAACTTGAGATTCCAATCTGCCCTATATAGTAGAGGAAGAAAAGAATATCCGGTACATTTCTTGAAATCAAATGCTCGAAATCAAGTCACTTGTTCAAAAGATCATTTCCAAAACTATCAATTGATTGAAAGACAGATTACTCGAAAGCCGATATTCATTCTTTAAACGGTCATTAAATAATATTTAACCTTTAAACACGTTAAAAATAAACATCAAATAAAACTATTGTTGCATTTTTTACATATACCTTGTTCATCTTGGGTATCTTTTTTTTTTTTTTATTTTTTATTTATTCCGCCCTATCGACTGCACGCAGAGGGGTAAAACTCCCCCAAATGGGCCACCTGTCGGAGTCTTGGTGGATGAGCAGTCCATGGCATGCAACACTGCACTTAGATCCTTTCTGAGGCTAGACGGTCGGTCGGAGAGGCCCCCTCCGATCAAACGGCTGGTCACGTCAAACCCTAGCACCTATATGATTGCCTCAACCCTATTGCCCTTATGACAAGCCCCAAACCTTTTTTATCACACGGCTTCTAGAAGGCGGTGGTTGAGGGTCTACATATCCTGGGAATGACGTTAAACTCTATCTGATGGTGAGGTTCCAGTTTTGGAGATTTGGAGAATGTGGAGCACCCCTTCATCACCATTGCTCCCAGGTCCACTTTGACCCGGAGTGGTAGTACCTGTTAGGGTCCCATCTGTGTGTTAAATAAAAAAATGTATTTATAAAAAAAATTGTGTATCCATTAAAAATTACTTTATTTCAAAACTTTATCGGCATTAAATAACCCATGAGGTTGATAAAAACAAAACAAACCAATTTATTTTATTTATTGAAGGACTAATTTTCGAGAAATCTGTCTTTTGATCAATATTTCGAGAAATAATTTTTCAGCTACTGACATTGAGCGACTTGCTTTCGAACAATTTATTTCAAGAAATTTGTCTAGATTCAAACAAAAAATGGATATATGTATGGGTATTCTGGGTATAATACTAATTTGCATCTGATGGTGAGGCTCGACTTCTGGAGATCTGGGGGTGTGGTGCACCTTTTTGTCATGAATACTTCACTCTGACCCGGCGTGATAATACCTGTTAGGGTCCCATTAATGGGTCTGTTTAAAAATTATTCGTATCCGATATAACCGTGTGGGAAAAAAAAACTCTTAAGAAAAAAACTATATAAAAATGTAAATATGAACGTACAATGAACACAATTCTCTGACCTTTAAGCATAAAATAACCCGAGACGAGCTGAAATGCCGTTAAAATCAATCAGTCAATCAAGGAACCAAACTCAGCTCAGTTTAATGAACGATCACAACATTGAAAAAACAACTGAAAACAAGTATTTTAAATATGGAATCCAATCATGTTCTCTGCGTTTATCTCTTTATCGTTAAACGTTTGAGGAAAACTAACGACACTTGGGTTGATTGGGTACGACAAATAGTCACGTGACAAACGCTAGAAGAATCCCTCTTGTTTCCTGTTTTGCTTATAATTTATTCTTTCTGTCACGTGACCTTTTTGTCTCTCTGTTTTGTTTTGTTTTTTGTTGTTGTTTTTTTCTCTTTCTTTTGTTCCCTGAAATGTCCCAGTTTTTTTTTATATTGTTTATTTATTCATATCGATCGATCGCACTTCGTAATGGATGAGAGGGCGTGACTCATACATCCTATCTTGAGCCTCGATCTCACTAAATTACCGACTGGGCAGCCTAACAAATCAACATCACCCATTTCTACCAACAGTACGACTATTGTCACTGCTAATACAACACAAATTTGGTAGTCAATAACAATCCAGTTTGGACAATTAAACTTCTGCTTGTTTGGTCTCTAGGGAGGGATGCTTTAAAAAGATGAACCCAGTGATAATAATAATAATAATAATAATAATAATAATAATAATAATAATAATAATAATAATAATAATAATAATAAGTTCTAGAAAAGAATTTGGGTGAATTGGAAATCAGAGGAAGAATCGAGACCATCCAAGGTACAGCACTGTTAAGATCGGCTAGAATACTCCGAAGAGTCCTGAAGACCGAGGAGACTTGCTGTCATTCAGCACCAAGTGAACCACCGGCAATGTGAAGACATAATAATAATAATATAATAAATAATAATAATAATAATAATAATAATAATTGTCACGATACAACTAAATGGTATATGCACAAGTCTGAATCTGTGCTGGAGAATGAGACGCATAAAATTCTCTTGGGCTTTGAGATACAGACGGATCACCTATTCCCGTCCCGGAGATCAGACCTAGTACTGATTAATAATAAGAAGAGAATCTGTAATCTCAAGGATTTTGCCGTCCCGGCCGACCACCGAGTGAAAGTGAAATAAAGCGAAAAGATAGATAAATACTTGAACCGTACCGGAAAGCTTAGAAAGCTGTGGAACATGAAGGTAAAGGTCGTACCAATTGTAACTAGTGCCCTTCGAACGGTTTATAAGGGTCAGGAAAAGAGTCTGGGTGAACTGGAAATCAGAGGAAGAATCGAGTCCGTTCAAATTACAGCATTATTAAAATCGGCTAGAATACTCAGAAAAGTCCTGAAGCCCTAATAAGACTTGATGAACCACCGGCTAAGACGGGTGTGAAAAACTTTTATGGAATGAAATAATAATAATAATAATAATAATAATAATAATAATAATAATAATAATAATAATAATAATAATGCAAACTAGCACAAAAGTGATGCATCAAATTGTCACAAGGGAAGTGCAAGACTAGGCATGACTCGGTTGGAAAGGTGATCCACTGGGAATTGTACAAGAAATTAAACTTTGACCGTACTACAAAAAGTCATATGCACACACCAGAATGAGAGAGAGGGGGAGAAAAATCGTTCATGTATGTGTGAGGGAGGGAGGGAGGGAAAGAAAGAGAAGAGAGAGAGAGAGAGAGAGAGAGAGAGAGAGAGAGAGAGAGAGGGGGGTACTTTGAGTCGATATTTTTCAAGAGGCAATCCTGTCGATTTTTTTTTTAATTTGGAGAAAACAGAATTTCAATTTTGAGCGACTTGTCATGAAATATGAAATTACAGAAATATTTTAACAGAGTTTTACGTCAGTTTCATTCTAGTATACAAAAAAAAAAACTATCAAATACTTCCTCGCTACTGAGAATCCCTTTTATTTTATTTTCGATGAAAGATCATACAAAATTATTGCTGAAACCTGTTTGAACAAGTTTGAAATAAAACAGTGTAAAATCTACTTTTTAATCCGTAAATTTGTTTTCCGTTTCAACAGAAATATTCCGTTCCTTGTTATTTATGAAAACTTTGTATCGTCTGGAGCACTGGTTTTAGGTCGCTTATAAAACCTTTTGTTACTAAGAGATAAATAATTAAAGTACTGAACTGTCTTATCAATGTTTATCTACTTATCTATTTATTTATTATTTCTTTTTCCCATTTACTAAGCTTTGTTCAGACTGGCTCACAGGTCTTGAATTAATTATAAAACTTACAGTTACTAAATAGTCACCCATTTAGGTACTGAATATGCTTATCAATGCTTAACTTCTTCTTTCCTTTCTTTTTCTTGTTTACTAAGCTTTGTTCCAACTGGCTCACAGGTCTTAAATTACTTATATAACTTACTATTACTAAATAGTCACCCATTTAAGTACTGAATATGCTTATAGTATACTTAATTTCTTCCTTTCTTTTTCTTTTCTAAACTTTGTTCAGACGGGCACACATGCTTAGATTACTTATAAATGTTGTTGTTACTAAATAGTCACCCATTTAGGTACTGAACAGGCATATCAATGCTTAACTTCATCCTTTCTTTCGTTTTCTTGTTTCCTAAGCTTTGGTTAGTCTGTTGATAAATAGTCACTCATCTAAGTACAGAACAGGCTTATCAATGCTTAACTTATCCTTTCTTTTGTTTTCTTATTCACTAAGTTTTTTTTAGACTGGCACACATGCCTTAGATTACTTATAAATGTTGCTGTTACTAAATAGTCACCCATTATGTACTGGACAGGCATATCAATGCTTAACTTCATCTTTCTTTCGTTTTCTTGTTTCCTAAGCTTTGGTTAGTCTGTTGATAAATAGTCACTCATCTAAGTACAGAACAGGCTTATCAATGCTTAACTTTTTCCTTTCTTTTGTTTTCTTATTCACTAAGTTTTGTTTAGACTGGCACACAGGCCTTAGGTTACTAATAAAACTTACTGTTACTAAATATTCACCCATCTAAGTACATATCCTATGCAGGATATAAAATTGCATCCTGTGTTGAGGTTCCAGTTTTAGAGCTTTGGCGAGTGGGGAAAGTATGGAGTCACCCTTCATTGTCTTTACTCCTAATTCAACTTCGAATCAAAGTGGAATTAGAAGCAAAGACAATGAAATTTTAAGATTCAATGTATTAATATTTAATTCAAAATCATTCTAAACATAATTTAAAACAGATTTGATCTAAAGATGGACCTCTAGCAAGTACTACCTCTCCAAGCTCCATCTTTAGGTAAAATCTTTTTAAAATTATGTTTAGAATGATTTTGAATTAGATTAATACATTGAATCTTAAATAGTTTTATTGTAACTAAGTATGAAGTAAGAAGTATTAACCTGTTTAAAACAATATTGGCCTACATCTAATTGCTTGCAAATTATTAGTATTAGATAGAAATACTTGAAATTATATAATTGTATACAAATCATTTGTATTAGATAAGAATAATTTCTGTAACTTATTGATATTAGGTAGAAATACTCGAGACGATATAATTGTGCACACATTATTAATATTAGATAGGACTAATTACTCAAAGCAAAATAAAAGCTTATGGATTATTAATTATTGGGTCCGACAAAATGATCTCACAGATTTAAAAAAAAAACAAAAAAACACCACTGTTCATGCACTATTGACGGTGAGCGGATGCGGTATATGTCTTTGAGCATTTTAGTTGTTATTTTCAGGATGCCTGGAAGTGCTGAAAATATTTTTCAAGGCGCCTCTTGGGGATATCACGTGGCTGGTTTGTTGGCCAAACCTATCCCCTTGTGATTATTGCCTCTGGAGAGAACTGGAAGTTTTAATTCTTTAAATGCAGACCGCAGAGAACTGACGTATTGGAATATTTTATTCGTCATGAAACCGCAGCAATAACAGAGGAAACGACTGGGAAGCTCTGCAGGATTTCTGGGTGAGGTTTCAGGAATGTATAGTTGGTGATGAAAATAATAAACGAAAATGGCAAATATCATTGTTCCTTATAGTAAAATTAAGTTTCTATGATACCTATTAAAAAGTGTACGTCCCAAACCCAAGAGATTATTCTACTCGACTATGTATTAGGAATGGCTTATTGCAGTTATAAAGGGTGCGGACGGTATTTGAGGACACATGCATGTTAGATTAATACTGTACCGGATTAACCTTTACTTCATTTCCTTTTCAGAAATCAATAATGACAGACCCTATGTTAACTAATGAAATCAAAAGACATTCTGTGGTTGTGGCATTAAAGGCTAATCATGGACATTTAGAAATTGTACGATTTCTTAATGTTGCTAGATCTTTTGAACACAAGATTAGTAAAGAGTTAGAAAATGAAAATGACAACATTAAGTCTGTATTAAGACGTAAAAAAAACATTCTAAACGCTCTGATTCAATCAGAACACCTGAATTTATTCCCAAGGTTAAGTGGACAATTGACGACAATCGAGGTCAATCAAAGAGGTCAATTGCAAAAAAGATGTGTGTCTGAAAAAAACAATAAGAAATATTGTTCATGACGACACTGGATACAATTCATACGTGATGAAGAGACGTGAGTTAATTTCAGAAAAGAAAAAAGAAAAGAAAAAGAAAACCGCTTAAACAGATTTAAAAGACTTTTAAACAAACTCAAAAATCCCACAGAAGCTGGTGTGATTTGTTTTTTTCTCAGACGAAAAGAAAATTTGATCAAGACCAAAAAAATTAACAGAAGAAATGACAGAAGGTTATGTTCAGATCCTTCCGAGGTGCCAAAAGTGGTGCATACAAGATTTCCTTTAAGTGTCATAGTTTTGTGTGTTATTGCAATGAAGGACATATTAAGACTCTACACTTTTTCCCAGAAGGTCTTAGTGTAAATAATGCTGCTTACCTTGAAGTTTTAGATAAAGTTGCCAAGCCTTGGATCAACTGTGTATGCAATAGAAGGTTTTCCAGCAATACTCTGCTCCATTCCACAAAACTCAAAGAACACAAGAATGGACAGCTGACTATCTGTACGATCACATCACCCTCAACATTTGGTCCCCTAACTCTTCAGATTTCAATCCATTGGGCTACTATATGTGGAGCATTATTGGGAAAGAAGTTAATGAACATCCCCATAACACCAAAGACTCTTTAAAGATTGTCATAGTTCGAGTAATGTTCGACATGAACAAGGATCAGTTAATCAGAGCTTGTAACTGATTTCGACGTCGTATAAAGGTAGTTATTGATGCTAGTGGTGGATATATAAAATAAACTTACTCATCAACTTTTATGTTTGTTATTTTTATTCAAATAAAGGACTGTTGTTATATAGGACTGAAATCTGTTCTCAAATACCATCCATAATTGTAAGCAAATCATTATTATCAAATATTAATAGTTAATTGAAACCTTATAATTGCTTGAAAATTATCAGTATTAGATAGGAATACTTGAAACCATATAACTGTGTACGAATTATTTATATTAAGAGTTACTTGAAGCTATTATTGTTTACAAATAATTCTTATTAGTTAGTCGAACCATAAATTGCTTGAAAAAATTATTGGTATTAGATAGGGATACTTGAAACCATATAACTGTGTACAAATTATTTATATTAAGAGTCGTTTCTTAAAACCATATAATTGCTTGCGAATTATTATTAGTAGATAGAAATACTTGAAAGTATATAACTGTGTGAAATTATTCGTATTACTTACTTGAAGCTATAATTGTTTGCAAATCATTATTATTATTATTATTATTATTATTATTATTAGATAGGAATAGTTTCTTGAAACCATATAACTGTGAAAATTATTTGCATTAAGAATAGTTAATAGAAACCATATAATTGCTGTTTACATTCCACATAGCGTTAATACTCTTGGGAAAATGTATAAATCCAAATATTCTCCATCCATGGGTAAATAGTAGGGCAGATTGCGCTCTTTAATCTTGATATAGCAACCAGTCTAAGAAAAGAAAAACTCTGAATTAAAAATTATTAAAAACCGTTTAAAATTGACCTTATGTCACATCCAGTTCGTGCGGAGGGGTTGGGAAAATGCATATTAATATTTGTTTCTGATAAACCGTCTCGAAATCAAAATGTCACATTTTCCCTATCACCGTGTATAACCCGGATTGTTTTTGTACAACCCGCTGGGCTCGCTGCTGCTACCCCCTCACAATAGACAAATCTCATTGGTCAATACTACAAAGAATTTTTCTGTGAATTTCCTTCATTGTTACTTGAAAGCCATTGTTAGTAGATTTCCGACACGTCACTAGATGATGACTGAAGTCTTGCTAATCAAATTATAGCCAGTCAGGAGTCTAGATAAAGTTAGATCGGATAATCGATAAAGTCTTCATGTGATGATTGAGATGAAAACAATAGATTTACAGTGACTTCCCAGTACAAAGGGTTGGTGCCCGAACATGTAAAAACGTTCGATGTCGATTTTTTTCCATTATTAATTACAGCTGAACGGTCTCTTTATTTATCGACAATTTCTTGCAGAAAAAAAGGATTTTTTTTTGTTTTGTTTTTATTTTAATCTGATTACAGATCAGTTGTTAATTTTCCTTTAAAAGCTTTGGTGAAATGAACCTCATCAACTCTTTTTTCCCCCATTTTAAGCCTCTCGATTGCAAGTCCGATACTGCTAGAATATATATATATATATATATATATATATATATATATATATATAAAGTAAAGTCGTCGGGGCGACCTAAAGTCGGTATCAGCCATGCAGCGAGGGAGTCTATCCCCTTTTCACTAGCGCTAGACCAAGGAGATTATTTTACCGTCTGAGGTGGAGCGCCACACCTACCATCAGCTCCTTACTTTACCGCACAGATTCCTGTGCTACTCATACGCTGAGTTGGCGAGGGCGTGTATCGAACTAGGAACCTTGTGGTCTCTAGCCGAACGCTCTACCGACTGAGCTAATATATATATATATATATATATATATATATTATATATATATATCAGTCGGTAGAGCATTTGGTAGAAACCAAAAAGGTTCCTAGTTCGATACCGGCCCTCGCCAACTCAGCGTATGAGTAGCACAGGAATCTGTGCGGTAAAGTAAGGCGCTGATGGTAGGCGTGGCGCCTCACCTCAGACGCAAAAACAATCTCCTTGGTCTAGCGCAAGGGAAAAGTGGATAGACTCCCTCGCTTCTCAAGACAGAGTTAGTTAGGTAATCACTTTCAACCTAAATGGCATGCAGAACAGACGTGTTCTGCTGCGGTTGGCTCAACCGTGCGGTGAATCAAGGCAATGCAGTAATAAGATATTTGATCAAAGAAAAACAAAGCCTTGGAGTTAATTAATGCATGTCTTAAAAAGAAGCCCTTAGTTAGAAGAAGACAAGAAGAATCCAGACAAGAACATAGCAAAATGCTAGAATCAGAATGACCGACCAAAAGAAAGAAGATGAAATAACCACTAGATAAAGAAGCAAGTAAATCACAGTCTTAACTCTATATGTCCATCTCTCTCTCTCTCTCTCTCTCTCTCTCTCTCTCTCTCTCTCTCTCTCTCATTATCACCCACTCTCTCTAACACTCGATTTATATACCCAACGAGGGTATATGGCTATATAACAATACTCAGGACACTCATTTTTGGAGGGGCTCCGACCCCTCTGCAAATGATAGTTGGCATATTCTAAGCCCCAACCGAAAGGGCTGTGTATGTGTATGTGTGTGTGTATGTGTGCGCGCGTGTGTGTGTGTGTGTGTGTGTGAATTTCATTAAGTGTTCGATTAAATTTGAGCTTGTGTCTCAAGTTACTTAACTAAAATATCTCTTCTTCAAATTGTTTGAGCTATATTGTTCGTTGTTCCGCCTATTTTTAAAGTCAATATTTTAACAAAACTGATCGGAAGTCAGGTGAGAGACGCAAGCAAATAATCTGACCTTTTACATAAAAGTTTCAGCGGGAAAAATAAATGTGATCGATATTCAAATAGATGACTAATAAATCAATCGTGCAATTCTAGTACTTTGCTTAATTTCGGGAATTAGGTTAAAAGTATTTTATTATTTAGATTTTTAGGACTGTGGTAATACAATTTATCCCATAGCTGGAGGGATGAGGAATTTTATACCTTTCCCAAGGATATTAGTTCAAAAGGAAACGTAATAGAGCAACTGGAGTTCGAACTCACTTACTCCGATGTCGTACTCCAGCACGTTAGCCACTACGCCACGAGCCCCCCCCCCATATTATAGAAAAGTCTTTTATGTTTACACAATACTTTTACAATTTGTTTGCATTTTTGAGATGATGCTTGATAATTTGTATAATTTGTATTTCTCGGACTATTGTACTCATCTTTATTGTTATATACACAACGTTTCGGACGATGTGCCCTCCAACCTTCTTCACGTGTTTCTTGTCAAACTCTAGAACCTTTCCGAACTCGGGAACCTTGTTGAAGAAGAGTACTATCAATGTGAGTAGAAAAGTGACACCAAAAGAAGCAGACGCCCACTACCACAACACACATCAGGTCTTGGGTAAAGACTCGTTGAAAGGATTGTAAGAATCCGTTTACTACGACAATAACCGTTACGAAACGATCGCCTCCTAAAATACCGTTCACAAATGAATGACCCGATAATCAATGTCGGCCATAGTTCCGGCTGCTGCTCGGCAAGAATGGTCCAAATAAGCCCCACCTCAAACCCCTGTCAACACCAGATGTTTTTCATTGCCAAGGGTCATTTCCTTTGAGCTCTTTATCCGATTGATCCACGCACTGACTATGGAAAATAGCACCATTACCGTCTTGCTCATTATGTGATTATTGGTTCGTAAGACAGAAGGATCAAACCTACTTATTCTAAATTATTCGAGGGTCAGTTTCCTAATCATTATTCTCCGATCAAGGCTGTTACGATTCTGGTCGCCATTTAAGGCGTTTATTTCTCCATTATGGTAAATCCAATGTGAGAAAATGGATTAGTCTCAGTAGTAGAAAGTTTATTGTATTCCTAGATAGAACAGAAAATATCTCTGAAATAGTTTTTTTTCTAAAATATATTAGGGGAAATATTTTTTACAAGGTCTACCCCCTATTTTAGTTGATAAAATATGAAAAAAATGACCCGATATTTTTACTTTTATTTCTATAAAAATAAGAAGTCTGAACAATTATATCAGAAGATTTTTATACGTTTTAAGGCGAGAGCTTTTTAGTAAAAGAAAAATGAATACAGAGTTCTGCTAAAAAAATGTCAATAAAAAAACTGACTCTGTTGTAAAAAAACGGACTGTTTTACTTACTTTTCAAGATAACAGTGTGTAATTTTTCCCCAATCGGATAATCTGATCTTTGAATTAACTGTTTTTCTTTGTAACAACTCTTTATGTTCGTTATTTCTTTTTTGCAAGATTTTTTTAAAAAGTTAAAAAATATTTACGTTCCTTCCTTCAATATAGCTTAGATTATATTCCTAAATGTAGCAGAGAGTCTGTTGTATTCCTTTGAATCCAAGTTAGAGCAAGAGTGTAATTCCTTGTAGCAGAGAATCTAGTAAACATTCGAAGACAGTTCCAAAAGATCTTAAATGCTCAAATCCTTTTCTGGGCTCGTTTCTGATTGATTCATTTTACCGGAAGTGCCTCTGCTGCTGCTATTTGGGAAAGTCAATAGATAAAGGTGGTGATTTTTCGTACCTCTTATGCCAACAAAGGCAAGATGCAATACAGTAAATTTTCCTCGATACTCATAACTCATTTTGGAGGAGCGCTTCACGTAACGTTATGGTCATTGGAAATAGAAATCGTTGACTTGAGTTTCTTTGTGTATTCGGGACGGAATCTGGACAGGACACGCGCGACACGTCAAACAACAGACGTCGTGGGAACTGGCGATCATCGCATATTCAAATTACTCTTACACCAGGCATCTGTTTTTAGTATCTTATTATAATGAAGATTATGTAACTGTCTGTAAATACTGACAAAAGATAACAGCTGTAATTGTAATATTGACTGGTAGCAACTTAAAGTGGACCTCACAAGTGAATCCTCACTTGTAGAATGGAGTGTCAATTTCGAGTAGTATTTATACAATGCTTTGGGGGTGGTGAAAAAAGTCCCGGTTTGATTAATCACAAAAAGTGTGAGGTTTTCATCATAATAATGTACAGTTCTACACAGCAAAGAAGACAGTTCCAAAAGATCTTAAATGCTCAAATCCTTTTCTGGGCTCGTTTCTGATTGGCTCATTTTACCGGAAGTGCCTGATGCTGCTATTTGGGAAAGTAAAAGATTGACAATATTTGATTGGAAAATTCCTATATGCTCATTATTTTCCAGATCTTTTTTTCTGGAATCTACATTAGGATCTTTGTGAGCTAATTCTTAAAAAAACATAATAGAAACTAAAGTAAAGTCGTCGGGGTCGCCTAATGTCGGTATCAGCCAGACAACGAGGGAGTCTATCCTCTTTTCACTAGCACTAGACCAAGGAGATTATTTTTGCATCTGAGGTGGAGCACCACACCTACCATCAGCTCCTCACTTTACCGCACAGATCCCTGTGCTACTCATACGCTTAGTTGGGGAGAGCTGGTATCGAACCAAGAATCTTGTGATTCCTAGCTGAACACTCTACCGATTGAGCTAAACCGGTCCCTTATAGAAACTACCCCCTCTATATTTTTCCTCCAAACCAAAAGACTTAAAAAACGGTATTATGAACCTTGAAAGATTTTTACAATGAATAAATCTACAAAAGTTTCTTTATGAATTAATTCTTAAAATACATGAAAAGTTAGAAATTACGCTCTCTATATTCTTTTCCTCCAAACCAATATCTAGAAACCACGCACTCTATATTAGTTGCCTTCAAATCAAAAGTCTAAAAAAAAAAAGAAGACAAAAACAAACAACCCCCGTTTCCCCATCCAAAAAAAACGGTATTTCGAATCTTGTGAATCATTGAAAGGAAGATATTTACAATAAATGGAGACGAGATTAATGAATAAATCTTAATTAAATTATTTATTCAAATTTTTCTCTCGACTCAATTCACGATAAATTAATGTGGCAAACAGTGACAAGATGTTTGGCAAAAAGGAGGTTTTACTTTCAGCTCTAAGTCTCTATTCAAGCTGCTGAATCGGTAACACATGTTACTAAGCCTTCATTACAGACAAGAAAAGTCCTATGGTAATTTAAAATAAAATGCTCTTTACGCATTTACGGAAAGACACCTATGCCCCAAAAGAGCCACGGGTTTCAAATCTCTAAAGGACTAAAATACTAAACTCCTACAATCGCTATGCAGATTCTAACATAATGTCATATCGACCTTTGTGGGTTAATTAATGCTAAACTATGCTTTTAGATATACTATTTAACATCTAGATCGGGAGATAAGGGGTTCATATAATTCCAATGGTATTAGTCCGAAGGTGAACGTAATAGCGCGACTGGAGAATGAATTTGCTAACTATGATGTTGCAGTCCAACACGTTAGCCACTACATCACGGGGGACTCCCCTCGTGTCTGTTGTAAATTCCGCGGAAATAAATATAATGCATTACTTTCGGAGCTTTCCTCGTATTTTGCATGGAGGTATGAAAAACCTTTTATGACACACGAGAAAAAATTGGATAGAAAATCGTCTCAAGATGAATAAGATTAATTTTTTAAAATAAATCAACAAAAAGCGGGTGAAATGGGCTTTAAAATCAGCCCAAGTCATTATTATTTTTTTCAATAATATTTTCATTGGTTATATAGAAATCTTTCCCTGAAGTTTCTAGTTGAAAAAAAATGGCGCCTTCTCTCCACCTCCAGCCACCCCCCAAAATGGCGCTAAAATGGCGAACAAAAAAAATGAGCAACCAATGATTTTTTTTATCAAAAGAGTAACGTAACTGAATCAGCGAACTGCGTCTTGAATCTGACTAATATTTAGTCGAATGAGAATTGCCTCGCACTTAAAAAATGAAATAAAAAATCCAGAATCTGTAATTCAATAGTCTTCTGACAAAGGCATTAAATGTTGTTATTTGTTTGCCTCTCTGCTCCATAACCCCCCTCCCCCCCAAAAAAAAAATTCACAGAAGTCGACTCAACAAATGTTTATAAATGGTTATTCTTTTTAAAAATGCACATTTAACCGAAATCTTCCAGGTGTACCAAAGCGTACTTCTAACAGTACCCCTTTAAGGTAATAGAAAAGAATGTACGATATTTCTATATCGACGCAAATTCAAGTTTCACTAACAATCGAGAAAGTTAACAATAACACCTCCCAATATTTAACTTCGTCTTATACGGTAGTTTTTATGATTTAAAAAAATTAGTTAACTTCATTACAATTGCAAAAAGAAAATTAAACGGAAACAAATTTCAAAAGAGTGGGAACGACTCAAAAACCCACAAGCAAACACAAAAATAAAATCAACCTTCAACAAACCCCCTATTAATACCAAACGACAACCACCAAACCTATGTAATATCCTCACTTCATCTAAAAGATTACCTACACAAAATCATACACAAAGGCAACTACACATGCAACAAATGTCTAGCAAGTAAACATCTAGTAAAATACTCCCATTCACAGTATTACATATCAATATCAATATCCAGCCCTCTGCTTTCCTGCGATAGTGCCAGCGTCATCTACTACATCTGCACCAAATGCAATGATAGCAGAGATATAAGACAGACTTAGATTTATTTGCCAAAAAATTAACTATTCGACCAGGGTCTCAATATGCACCTATAGCAAAGCACTTCAACAAAAATACTGATAGATCACAACTTTCCATCAACTCAAAAGCACAAACATAACGAAACAAAATAGATAGGACATGTTAGTTGACATAGACAATGTTTAAACTCAGATCTAGTTTATTTAAATGCATACAATTACTTCAACATGCCCCTAACACACAAAAAGCAGTCTACTACTAATCTACAGAGCCATAATAAAACCCTAATTCTGACTCAACTCCAGCCACTCCCAACTCAGAGTAGAATCTACAAAAACAGGTGGCAGCACAGAGAACAATGCCAAAGACAGCCAATTAACCACCCGGCTATAGGGAACACCGCCTGACCCGAAAAAGACTTCAAACAAGGAAATAACCGTCAGTCTATCACAAGCCTTTCATGAAGAGGGAGTAAATCGAAATATTTGTAAATAAATAAGATTTAGAGCACAATATTAATAATTTGTTTCTGATATTTATTTTCATGCTTCTAAAACAACCAAAATTAATCCCCCCCCATATATATATATATATATATATATATATATATATGAGAGAGAGAGAGAGAGAGAGAGAGGGAGGGAGAGAGAGGGAGGAGAGAGAAACATCATATATATACATACACACACACACACACATATATATATATGTATGTATATATATATATGAAGACTCTTCAGATATATAGACTCATCATATATATATATATATATTATATATATATATATAATAGAGAGAGAGAGGCAGACAGACAGAGAGAGAGACAGAGAGACAGAGAAAGAGAGGAGGGAGATAGAAAATGATGGAGAGAGGTGTATGCATATATATAAAGTGTATTTGTATGTGTGTGCATTTAATATTCATACCATGTGCATATTTAGCAAAGACTTGAATATAACATCAACTCTAGGCAAACATACACATCTATGTGTGTGTATGTGTGTGTGTGTGTGTGTGTGTGTGTGTGTATGTGTGTGTGCGTGTGAACGTTTTACTTTGTGTATGCATGCAGGTGTGCGTGTGCTCTATGTGTGCGTGCGTGTGTGAAACCCATTAGCAATATTTGCACAGCAATGGATATTCATAGATAGTGGACCGTTGTGCACCGTATATTCACCTGGAAAACTGCAGTAGATGCAAGAGAACATTAAAGAGAATAAACAACAACAAAAAAACTTTAAATATAAAATATCAAACGGCATAATGAAAGGGATGACTGTTAAAGAGAAAGGGAAAAATGATTTTTTTTTATTCAGCTAGGCACACGCCGAAGAGCAGACGAAATAGATGAAAATCTATAAGTATTTATCATATTTAATATGTGGAAGCGAATACGCATGCGTGGATTCACGAACGCCCGTGTGCAACAGATAAGAGAGAGAGAAAAAAAACGTACAGTTGATTTTGAAAGAAATACAGTAAAGTATGCTTCAAAGAATGGAAATAGAGATAGAAATAAACCACTTAAAAAGAAAAAGAAAAAAGAAATAGAATAAGGATTCCTTTGTACATTGTAGTTGTGACAACGTGAATTTAATCTCTAGGTCCTATTTTTTTTTAAAAGAAAAAAAAAACGGGAAAAAAAGCCTCATCACCGGCGAGCCATTGCCGGCGCTGCTGCTACTGCTGTTATTGGTTAGATGACATATGATGAGCCCTAACAATATGGCGGTTAATTATTCTGGGTTACCGAAGTAACCACCATTTAACTATTACCATGGCAACCGCCTCTCTTCCCGTTCTTTGTTAGTTTTTTTTAATGTTCGTATGTGATCAGCTAATACAGTTGTCTGTAAACTTTTTATTGCTTGAGGCATACTGTAGCAGTAATAAAACTATTTATGTTCTTGTATGTAAATTTGAAATACAAATAAAAGATGCTAGTTTTGTATTCGATCTATCAATCTTAACCCTAATTTGCTTTATTTTCAATTTCTTTTAATAATGAATGATATATATTTTTAAATATCTATTTATGATTTCTTTTTGGTATATTTGATTTAATAAATCCTTTTCAAATATATATAATTTTACTTCTTTTTTTTTTAAAGAAATAAATGTATAAAAATAATGTCTTATTCAAACCATGATAAAAAAAATGATATATTTAGATCACATACTAAAATAAAAATTTGACTTTTGTAGATCCAGTTGGCACAGAGATCGCATCCCAAAGTAGGACCAATTAATACTATGATAAAACTGGTGTTCCAAAAAATACAACCGTTATCATCTTGCAACATGGCAATTCCATGTCAAATCACCCAGGAAAAAAATTAAAATTGTCACCCACCCCCTTCAATTGTTCTCAAATTTTGTACAGGTGTGGACTGTGTTAAAGTTAGATATTCCCCAGAATTTGATGGGGTTGGCGAAAAATGGCGACTTTTTGTGATCTATTTTTGTCTGTAAAATGATTTCTAAAGCTTCCGTACTCCTAACAATTGGTTTATAAAAGCATTTTTGCCTGAGGAATCCAAAAATACCATCGGAAATGTCTGAAAGTCAACCAATTTTAAGTTATTGATGATTTCTGATTTTTTCTTAGCAAGATCAATATCCCGATGTGGCACTAAATCTAAGACAATTTTTTTCTATTATCATTTCACATGTATTGAACATTATTTGTACCAAAAAGATAGTTTGGTGTTTGTCCAGAACCGAAGCTACAACATCAGTTAAAATTTTGCAAATCAGAAATCATTAATAATTTAAAACTAATTAACTTTCAGAATTTTTACAGAATTTCTGGATTTCTTGGGCTAAAATGCTTTTATAAACCAATTATTAGGAGTAGGGAAGCTCTAGAACTCATTTTGCAGACAAAAACAGATTACAAAAGGTTTCAGCGACCGACCACCCAAATTTGGAAAGTTAAAAATCAACATAATTAAACCAGTTTTTGGAATTGGAAGCTCAAATTTTGGGGATTGTCTAACTTTAACATCTGTACAAAATTTCAGAAAAATTGAAGGAGGTGGGTGACATAGCCTGGATGATTTAACATGGAATTAACCAACACTCTATGGTTAAAAATGAGACTGTCCAAATAAATGTCGTCACCTCAGCTAAATAATGGAAAGAAACAGAAGAAAAAGGACATGCTACACAGAAAAAATATAATAAGAAAGAAAGAAAGAAAGAAAATAGGAACGCACGGAAGGGATAACGCTAATCTGTTTCAATCGAACATAATGAAAATATGAAAAGAAATAAATAAAGGAAAAAAGAGAGTTAAATCAAGATTATTATACTTTTTACATATTTAACAATTGTAATAGCTCTAAGTAAAGATATAAAACGTTGTAATAATTGAATTATCATACTGTGGTATATCCACAGGTCCCGCTACTCAATATATTGAATCAATATATTCAAGATGAATATTTGAATAATGATATATGACAATGGGGCTAAGAAATACTATTTAAAAAATAACAATACAAAATTACTCGTATGGAAATCTGATCCCTCAGATAAAATAAAACAGAAATTTTCCGTAGCCGTGTCAGTATTATTGTATGGTTTAACCAGTTGGACTCTAACAAAACGATCGGAGAAAAGAAAAACTAGATGTGAACTACACGAAGATGCTGTGCTATTTTGAACAAATTCTGGAAACGTCACCCTATAAAACAGTTATACAACCATTTGCCTCTCATCTTACAAACCATCCAAGAAAGAAGAGCAAGAGATGCAGGGACTCCTATCAGTTCTATACACTGGTTGCCATCGAGACGACTTCAAAGAATTATGGCCAATAGGGATTGATGGTGAGACAAAGAATCAAATAAATCCGCTATGTCGGCACGTTTTGATGAATATGATGTACTCTGCTGGAACAATAGAATTCACGACATATATTCTCTGTTTCTTGTTAATTAACACTAGTTGCTCTTACAAAGGTTTTTTTCTTGTTAATTAATACTGGTTGCTCTTACAAAATATTTTCTTGTTATTTAATACTAGTTGCTCTTACAAAGGCTTTTTTAACACTGGTTGCTCTTACAAAGGCTTTTTCTGGTTAATTAACACTGGTTGCTCTTACAAAGGTTTTTTTCTGGTTAATTAACACTGATTGCCCTTACAAAGTTTTTTTCTGGTTAATTAACACTGGTTGCTCTTACAAAAGATCTTTCTTGTTAATTAACACTGGTTGCTCTTACAAAGGCTTTTTCTTGTTAATGAACACTAGTTGCTCTTACAAAAGCCTTTCCTGGTTAATTAACATTGGTTGCTCTTACAAAGGCTTTTTCTTGTTAATGAACACTAGTTGCTCTTACAAAAGCCTTTCCTGGTTAATTAACATTGGTTGCTCTTACAAAGGCCTTTTCTTGTTAATTAATACTGGTTGTTCTTACAAAAGCCTTTTCTTGTTTATGAACACTAGTTGCTCTTACAAATGCTTTTCCTGGTTAATTAACATTGGTTGCTCTTACAAAGGCTTTTTCTTGTTAATGAACACTAGTTGCTCTTACAAAAGCCTTTCCTGGTTAATTAACATTGGTTGCTCTTACAAAGGCCTTTTCTTGTTAATTAATACTGGTTGTTCTTACAAAAGCCTTTTCTTGTTTATGAACACTAGTTGCTCTTACAAATGCTTTTCCTGGTTAATTAACATTGGTTGCTCTTACAAAGGCTTTTTCTTGTTAATTAACACAGGTTGCTCTTACAAAGGTTATTTTTCTGGTTAAAGAACACTGGTTGTTCTTTAAAAAAAGGCATTTTCTTGTTAATTAACACTGGTTGCTCTTACAAAGGTTTTTTGTGGTTAATTAACCCTGGTTGCTCTTACAAAGGCCTTTTCTTGTTAATCAACAGTGGTTGATATTACAAAGGCTTTTTCTTGTTAATTAATACTGGTTGCTCTTACAAAGGCTTTTTTGTTAACCAACACTGGTTGCTCTTACAAAGGCTAGAGAGCCTCGTATGCTCTACTATTTACCAATATCTCAAAGTTTCTCTTCATCTACGATAACCGTTACGTTATTCATGCCTCCATATTCCAATACTAGCGAATGAAATCAGACACCATCCCAGTGCATCCGGTAATGAAATTATCTCATTGAAAATAGAATTTCTTTGACTGTTGAATGAAATCACAGTTAACAAAGAAAAATAACTACGCCATGAACATTATCAGTGTGAATGTGCAGCGATATTTTCACCTGTTGCTCCTTCTGCTTAGTTAAGTGTTTTGGGTTATCTCCCTTTCCTTTCATTAAACAAAACAAAAAAACTCCGAAAAATTCTAAGTCATCACGTGCCACCCACGCGCCGGCCATAATTTCTGACGTAATATCCCTCCTGATAGCAACTTAAAACGACTATTTCTTTCTAGCTCATTAATCACATTTGGAGAAAAATAAATGTAAAAAAAGGTCACGTTTCTCACTTCACCAGACGTTATTTAGACTGCCAGCATGTTAATAGATTTTACAAGTACATGACAGTAAAAAAAAAAAAATAAATAAGACTGGATTTATTGGGGGAGTTTGTGGGGGCTAGAGGTGAATGACTCACTCTAACAAACGTCACCCCTCTAGTGTGTGTTCTTTTTTAAGATCTTAAGCTGTTTGCCCTTAAATCCTATGATGTAACTCTGATGTAATCGCCAGAGACACTGCCAATGGAAATAGCTTCAAATATCATCTTTTTTTTTTAATAAGCGGCTAAACTGTGTTCAACTTCACGGACTGTTGCAAACTGTTAGTCTCAAGATGCAAAGCAAATCTTGTCAGCGCGTTTTTTATCTTTATTGATCTAAATACAACATTTGGCGGCTTACGTCACCTCACCAAAGTTAAGCAGCAGCGACCTTGATCAATACTTATATGGGTGACACATTTGGCCTAGAATAAGATGCCTAATTGTAGTTGGTGTCCTTGGAACTGTCTCTAAAAGAATGGAAAAGAGATTGGGGTAACTGAAGAATAGAGGAAGAATTGAGACCACATAGACCACGGCACTGTTAAAATCAGCTAGAATACACTGAAGAGTCCAGTAGAGTTGAGGAGACTTGGTGTCACTTAGACTTCAGAGGAGAAAAAAATATCAGTTAGAGCTGGTGTGAAAAACTCACAAGTAGTATAATAATAATAATAATAATAATAATAATAATAATAATAATAATAATAATAATAATAATAATAATAATTTGACCTGGCCAGAGAACTGAAAAAAACTGTGGAACATGAAGATAAAGGTTGAACCAATTGTAATTGGTGCCATTGGAATAGTCCCTAAGGATTTGGAAAAGAGACTGGATGAGTTGAAAATCAGAGGAAGAATGGAGATCATCCAAACAACAGTGTTAAAATCGGCCAGAATACCCAGAAGAGCCTTGGATATCTGAGTAGACTTGTTATCACGTAGCCTTCAATGAACCATCAGCTAAGATAGGTGTGAAGGACTCTTAGGGAGTAAAATAATAATAATAATAATAATAAATCAAATGACACGAATGATAAAACTCAAACAAGACAACAACTGCATCTCCTGCAAAGGATTAAGATTTCCCTCCCCCATAAACACTCACAAAGAGTTACATTTCAGTCGGTGGTGAGGCACCAGTTCAGGATCTTAAGGGTATATGGAGTTACTCTGTCACTGTGAATAATTCCGGTCCTCTCTAACCCAAGCAGTCTTCTTAAAAACTTGTATTTGAATTCTGTTAAATGCCGCTTAAAAATTGACCTTGTTTCACACACTAGTAGTGCGGAGTGTGTTCCTAAAAACATACACTAAACATTCTGTTCGTCCATAGAGGACAGACAAACAAACTACGCCCAATTATTTATATAGATTTCATGAGTTTATTAACCAAATATCTAAATTGGCGAATATTTGCAATTAAAAAAGAAGAAAAAAAAAACTAAATATTTCATCAGAGTAAAATTTTGTTCAAGGCCGATAACTCAGACCTTTTTTATATATATAAAGAATCAAATTGCACGAATTCAGTGTAGAGATCAAAGAAGACAGTTTTGTTCGTGTTATAAAAGAAACCAAATTAATTAAAACTATATTTGGAATAAATTCTGTTTTTTCTTTAATTGTATCCTTACAAAGACTTAAAAGCCCACAAAAAAGAACCCCATTTGCGCACAAATATTAACTTGCATTTGTGTTTGAAAAAATATGGATGAATGGAAACGCAATTATTTCTATTTTTATACAACTTTCTGTTCAGAAAATTAGATATTGTGAACAACCTGTTGAAATTGAGATTTTATTTCGTTTTGGACATCATTATTGCGCACAATGATGCAATTATATAGGCTGAACTGTAGACTCAAAACATTCCATTAAATCTTATTTAAAAAAAGAAGATGGATTGGCCATCTGCCTTTACATATTCAACAAGAATCGAGATATGAAAGGTCGGTAAGAAGGCACCTGTTTGCACCATTTTTTTTTGGGGGGGGCAGGCTTAGCTCAGTCGTTAAAGCGTCCGCCAAGGAATCACAAGGTTCCAGGTTCGATACCGGTCCCCGCTAACTCAGCGCATGATTAGCACAGATGGGGTAATCTGATCTGTGCAGTAATATGGTCGGTGAGAAATAGGGAAACAACGAAATCTCACGGGACTTGTTAATTCAACATAGCAATTGCTTAATTACTCTGTTCACCTTGTCTCCTTGCTTTGTAAACCTTTTTCTCTATTCCTAATGCCCGTTGTGTTTCTTCCTATTATTTCACAGTTAACTCTGATACTTGATTTACAACAGTGTAAGACTCACCTAAGATTAGCGAATACGTACAGCTACTCTAACAATATTCATCAATGAGCTGTGGACAGTGGGATGTTTTTTCTTGGGGTGGGGGGAGTAACTTTAATAATGGGATGTAGAACAGTCATGTAGTCCAGAAAATTGAAGAAATTATCAAATATTTCTTGATAAACGTATATCAGAACATGCAAGAATGATAATTATTTGCAGTAAATCTTTTATTACAGAAATTCTCTATTTATAGGTTCAGCCGCTACACCTCAGTTGATTCACAATCATGTCATCCTTAGCTGCTATATCTACACTACAAACCAACAAAGAGTAGGCCAAATTACGGCCTACATGCTCATATATGATGTCTCACCCACCTCAAGAGTTTTTGAATACAGAATTAATCTCGCACTCCTCAACATAGGAACACCTAAAAAATGACCAAAGATGGTCAAAAGTACCTGTACTCGGACTACACAGACGGACACTTTGGGTAGTTTTTAAACTGCCAACAACTACTGTGGGGATATCTCAGAAAAGCAGAATAAAAAGCTAAACACTAAATACTTGCTGTAATCTATATCTATATAAAGGGCAGTTGGTGTGTATGTATGTATGTATGTGTGTGTGTCCGGATGAAACTATGGATCGTTACAGTAGAGAATGCACAAAAACTATCTGCTTGTCGCGCCAAGTCCTAGCACTTAAATGATTGTCCCAACCCTATTCTATTGCTCTTATGGCAAACTCCAACCCTTTTATCATATATGTGCTAGAAGGCTGTGGCTGAGGGTCTTAGTGCCCTGGGTATGACGTTAAACTGCATTTAATGGTGAAGTTTCTCTTGTGTAGCTCTGGAGAGTGGGGAGTACCTTTTCATCCCCATTACTCCCAGGTCCACTTTGATCTGGAATGGTACAACCTGTTAGGGTCCCATCTATGGGTTAAATAGAAAAAATCAATTTTTAAAAATGTGTTAAAAATGAATTTTAAAAAATTGAATACCCAACAAGAAGGAATAAAACCAAACGACTTCGCTATAAGATAATCCAACAAGGGTTGACGTGCCGTAAAATCTAACAAACCAAACGAAGCCAAACCAAACCAAAACTATCAGCTGGGAAAATACATTTCGTTGATGCACTAGCGTCTTCAGTCATGTTATGTATCCGGAATTAATGGGACTTTCGAATCTCTCAACACTGAACACCTTTGGCTCAGGTGAATAAGTCAGGCCAGATTAAAGCCTGGCTCGCATTCCAGTCACTATTGTTTTAATTATTTTGGTATATAAGGTGTGCCCCAATTCCTCACCAGGATTTATAGACTAGCCAAGGTCACGTGGTTTATTCATTCGGTCAATCAACAACCATAATGCATGGCTGATTCACTACTTAAACACTGATACTTGCCACAGTTCACTTGCAATCATTGAGGAGGAATTTACGGCCATTGACGAAGGAACTGAGGACTCTTTACCAGAAGAACCAAAGATTTCATTATCAGAGGACTACCAAGGCTCCAATTCCACTGGACAAACGCTCTTGTTTAAGGCCTACAGGATGGCCCATAAAATTATAACAGCTATATTAGGCCTGTGTGATCTATTAGAGAGCCCATCACTTTAAGTTTGTTGGTTGGGTTTTACGGCATGTCAACCCTTGTAGGGTTTATTTATGCCGAAGATGTTTTCTTGATCAGTACTCAATTTCTTTTAAACACAATTTTAAAAAAATTAATACTCATTTTTTCTATTTAACCCATAGATTCGACCTTAACAGGTATTTCCACTCCGGGTCAAAGTGAACCTGGGAGTAATGGCGATAAGTGGGTACTCCACATTCCCCAGAACTCCAAACGAGAACCTCGCTATCAGATAGAGTTTAGTGTCATATCCAGGACACTAAGACCCTCAGCCACCGACTTTTAGTACACATATGACAAAAGGAGTTAGGTTTTCAATAGGGGCAATAGGGTTGGGGCAATCATATAGTTGCTAGGGTTTGACGTGATCTGCCTCCCCGACTGCTAGTCTATCCTAAGTGGATTGTTGCATGTTATTGACTGTTGAGCCACCAGGGTTCCGTCCTTAAGCATCACCTAACCCTAACCCACCCATCACTTTAGGAAATTCAGTTCTAACTTTGAAATAAAAGAAATCGATGTATGGGATTCAATATCTACCCCTAAGTTTAGTAGCAGTGATTAAAAAATACAGAAAAGGGTTTAGCAATGGCTTAGTAAATATTTCCGGTTCATTGTGCAATGGATAATGTTTTCACAATTACACCGGCGGTGCTGAATAACCTAACAAATCCGAAGAAAAAATAAGCTGCACTCAAAAAGAAAACGATATCCACTTCGACGCCAATTATAATGGTTCATTGATTATTTCAGCACAATATTGCATTGAATACTTAGGTATTATTATGAAACGGTGTATCAAGTGTTTTCGTTTTTACTCAACTGTATGTTATGAAAAGCTTATGTGATAATCTCCATATATGGCAGTATGAAAAGCTTATTGAATAATCTACATATATCTTTGGGTGATCCTAAATCTTCTGAAAGTTTTCGAGTGCTGGTGTTGAGTTCTCGTCTAATTTATATTCTAAACAGGCCCCGATGGTGTAATGGTTATCGTCGTAGGAAATGGATACGGCGACACGAGTTCAAATTCTGGACTAGGCAATTTGTATTTCCCATAGCGCTAATACCTTTGGGAAACGTATGCATCCAACTCTTCTCCCTCCAGCCATGGGTATATTGTAGAACAGACTGGGCTTTTTAACCTTGGTTAGTCAAACAGTCTAGGAGAAGGAAAACTCTGAATTCAAACCTGTTAAACTCCGCTTAAGAGATTAAACTGTACTTGTGTCGCATTCTGCTTGTGTGGAGAGGTTGGTAAATATATATTCCAACTAGACACTCATTTTCCTAAACTTAAATCGTATTTTCTTGCTTGTTTGTGAAACTGTCTTTTAACAAGGTTTTATTTTTAATTTTGTTTTTCACCTAAGCGACTGTACCAACAATCGTCGCATGTCTTTTACTGCATCATTCAAACCTGTTAAACCCCACTTAAGAAATTGGCCTTGTGTCGCATCCTTTTGAGCGAAGGGGTTGGTATATATATATATATATATATATATATATATATATATATATATATATAAGGTAATCCAAATGACCGGTAAGAAAGGGGTGATTCTATTTGGTATCATCGAAATCTTACTGTACAACCATAGTATATGGTCTTGTAGGAGCAAACATATATATTCATACAAAGATTTTTATAAACCCCTAAGAGAGCTCAATGTATAATAATCAATAAATCAATCATATACAGACCAATATATATATATATATATATATATATATATATATATATATATATATATATGTGTGTGTGTGTGTGTGTGTGTGTGTGTGTGTGTGTGTGTGTCTTTTTATTACTCCACTCATCCTCCCAGTCTTGAAATAGAATTTTAAAAAATAGCCAATTCTCAAGTGAGTCTTAGTTTCTTTGTTTTTATACGAGAAAATATAGTACGTTGGTCAGATCTTTGTTTTTCCTGAGAAAGAACTGATCCATACGCCATCTTGATCTTGCTACAGATATAAACATCTCTCTCCCTCTCCCGCCTTCTCTCTCTCTCTCTCTCTCTCTCTCTCTCTCTCTCTCTCTCTCTCTCTCTCTCTCTCTCTCAGTTCGTATATCAACATTGATTGATACAAAATGACACATATCCGCCTGCTTTGATAATCAAAACGGACCTGGAGAAAGAAATAGAAGAAGAAAAGAAAAGAAAGAAGAAAAGAAAGAAGAAAACCTTCAATAATCCTCCGTTTCTGATTTGGCTGATGATACAACACTCGCTTCCAGTTTGATTTGTGCCTACTTTATCTGTGATAAAAAAAAATAAATAAAGATAACATGGTGCTGATCCTTGAAAAAAAATAATCTTCAGTGATAATCTACCTCCTTCAATTTTACAAGAGATATAAGCTGATTAAAAACACGCGTATAAGCGCACGCGATGGATGATTGATGTTTACAAAGATGTTTGCTCTTGAAGATCTGAGACCTAAACGAATACGAACTTACTAGATTGGGTTCAGTGTGACATAAGGCTACTAATACTGAGTACTAAGTGATCATAAGAGTAGGTATTTACCGAACCCCTTCTTATGATACGGGTAGAAACATCCAGCGAGAAACGAACTCGACTGCTCTTCCAATATGTGATCTACCGAATGGTTTCTAATCCAATATGTGATCTACCGAGTTGTTTACATTCCAATAGTTAATGGGTAGATATTCCAATATCTACCCATTAGCTACCCATTATTTCCCCATTAAACTAACCCTAAACTAACCCTAACCCTGTCTTCTTTTTTTCTAGTAGATCACATGCCATAAATAGTAGATCAATAGTAGATCACAAACCTTCGGTAGATCACATATTGGAAGAGCACCCGAACTCGCTACTCAATATCAATCGATATGCAGGACTACCTTGCTAAACTTTACTCTACGATGGGACGCTTATTCATATAAGTTACATATTTAAGCAATCCGTTCGCCGTGGTAAGTTGTGACACAAGGTAACAAGTATGGGGCATCCAACGAGGATCAAACTCGATACTCAATAGTAATATTAGACTAGCCTGCTAACCATTGTATCATAATGGGGCGTTTTATATTCATAATAGTCAAGGTCGCAAGCATGGAGCATCCAGTCAGAATTGAACTCACTATTTAGCAGTAATGGATCTGCAAGACTAGCTTTCTAACCATTACACTACGATGAAACGCTCTGTGTGATAATAATAGTGCGTATTTACACAACCCCTCCGTCATCGCCAGGATGTGACACTATGTCAAATTTTAAGCAGGGTAATGTTGGTTTGAAATCAGACTCTTCCTTCTCCTTAACTGGTTGCCTACTCAGGCTAAAGAACCCAGTCTGCCACAGTATTTATCCATAGCTAAAGGGAGAACATGTGGATACATGCATTTTCCCGTCTAGGATTTGAATTCGGGTCACCAATTAAATTTCCTACGACTTTATCTGGTAAGACTAACTTGCTATCCTTTACCCCATAATTTTCAGAAAGAGTCCTCGTCCCTAGGTGGATTGGGGGTTACCATGGATGTCGTGTCAACAAGAGTGTCCAACAGTAAAGCAGGAAAGATTCTACTCATAATTCTGAGGCGCCTATGGTGTAATGGTTATGATCGTAAGAAATCGACACGGCGACAAATGTTCAAATCCCGGACGAAGCTAGTTGCATTTCACATGGCGATAATACCTTTTTGGAAAGGTATGAATGGAAAGGTATGAATGAAATTATTCCCCTTCCATCTATGCGTAAATAGTAGGGCAGACTGGGATCTTTAGCCTTGGTATAGCAACTGTCCCAGAAGAAGGAGAAAACCTGTTAAACACTTAATTAATCGACCTTGTGTCATATCCTGCTCGTACGGAAGGGTTGATAAATACATCTATTCCAGACAACTTATTTGTGAAAAGCTACACGAATACTTATACGATTTTAAAAAAATAAGCAGCAAAATGCTTAATGCTACAGAAGGAGACATGAGATTGGCGTTGGCAACATAGTTGAAGGTAGAATAGTAATATTTATATTATACCTCAATCAAGGGTATTGGTGCTATGGCAAATGCAACCCGCCACATAGCCCATTGCCTACGTCAAAAGAAAGAACTATAGTCGTCGGAGTTGCTCGAGTTCACATGAAGGCCAGTACGAACGGGGGGGGGGGATTTTCTCTTAATCCACCGAACTCTAAGAAGATTAACAAGATAGTGTAGATTGATTGACGAAAATGGCGGACATTATTTGAGTGGATTTGACATGAAAAGTAATCTGCTGACGATCGGGGAATCATGGCGTCGGGGAGTCAACAGGTATTTTCAACATTACAAATTCTCAATCTGAGGAATATAGGATAAGATTAAAATGGAAAGGTAGAAAAACAAAATGGAGAAATAAATTTGGAATACGCATGCACTTTTGTACTTTTCTATTTGACGAACTTCTGTCTAATAAAAAATCGACTTACGGATATAAGTGTCCTGGGTATGACGCTAAACTGCATCTAATGGTGGGGTTACTATTCCGAATCTCTGGAGAGTGTGTAGTTTCTCTTCAATGTCAATGTTCTTAAGTCCACTCTGGAGTGGTAGTACCTGTTAAGGGTCCCATCTATTTGTAAGTTAATGAAAATTATTTCTACCAGTTTATTGATACACATGAAGCTAATAAACCACCAGTTTATTACTACACATTAAGTTATTTCTTTTAATTTACTCATACACATAGAGGTTATGAAAATCATCTCTACCAGTTTATCAAACCAAACCAAGCTAAGCAAAAATATACATCTACAAACTATTAACATTCGCTTACAAATCCTAAAGATTCGGCATTGAATAGTCCACAAGGGTTGATATGCCGTTAAACTAAATAACCCCGGATATGAAGTTAAGTCTAAATTTCTTCGATCGAGCATTTTTAATGATGAATCTTTTATTAATTTATTTTTATCTTATTATTGTGGACATTCTTTCTTTCTTTTACGCTCTTTTCACTGGGGCTTAGAATATGCTGACTGTATGTGAGATGTCCTGGGTATGATACTGATATATCCGGGTAAGGGATATATTAGTAGAAGTAGTAGTGAGGTACACTCGAGCATGTAAGTATGAAGCTGGTGGGTCGTAGTAGTAGGCGTTGTAGTAGTAGGCAATTGTACCTCTGCATTGTTCAGTATTTATGGTGGACGCTAACCAATCATATTACTGTGAGGAGGGTACCTAGGTATATTCATATTCATTACATCAGACACTAAACTGCATCTGATAGAGAGGATCCCGTTCTGGAGATCTGAGGAATATGGAGTAACTCTTCATTGCTATTAATCCTTGTTCCAATCTGAAGTTACGAAGTGGTTGTACTTATTAGGGTCCCATCTATAGGTCATATAGAACCGTTTCAAAATTATACATATTTGACAGGATTGTGTGTAAAAATAAAGAAAAAGAAAAAATCTTAAGAAACAACTACACAAAAAATGGAAATATGAACGTACAATAAACGAGATTCCCTAACCTCTTGGCATAAAATAATCCTATATGGGTTAGCATGCCGTTAAAATTAATCAACCCTTCCTTTATTTTTTTCTGTTTACTTGAGTGACTGCAAAGGATTTCATTTAACCATAGTTGGTCTTAAAAAACACGCCAAAAAGACAGCATGCGTGCGACTGAAATCTCGTGTTGTGGTAAATTTGGTTGTTAGTTTAAAAATAACGATATCATAAGTTTTCATCTATCTATCGTAGTCTGTTCATATTTATGCGTCTATCTGCCGAGGTACGCCTGTTCATGGAAGGCCTCTCTCTCTCTCTCTCTCTCTCTCTCTCTCTCTCTCTCTCTCTCTCTCTCTCTCTCTCTCTCAGTCTTTTTATCTATCTTGGTTTGTTCATATCTATCTATCTATATATCTATCTGAGTTTGTTCATATTATCTATCTGTCTATCTTAGTCTGTTCATATCTATCTATCTATCTATATCTCTCTCTCTTCTCTCTCTCTCTCTCTCTCTCTATATATATATATATATATATATATATATATATATATATATATATATCGTAGTCTGTTCATATTTATGCGTCTCTCAATTTCTCTCTCTTTCTCTTCCCCCTTCTCTCTCTCTCTATCTCTTTCTCAGTCTGTTTATATTTATCTATCTCGGTTTGTTCATATCTATCTATCTATCTATCTATCTATCTATCTGAGTATGTTCATATTCATGTATCTACCTATCTTTGGTCTGTTCACATCTATCTATCTATCTATCTATCTATCTATCTATCTACTCATTTATCTATCTATCTATCGCAGTTTGTTCATATCTATCTATATATCTATCTACCTAGAATCTCTGGCAAAAATATGGAATTGATACACTTAGAGGATGTTCACTTTGTTTTGTGTTATTTAGCAACAAATAGACTAATAACAAATGGATGATATTTCCTCTGTATGGCTTGGAATAATAACACCATTAACTTAGATAATTTGATCTAGTTTGTTTAAGGAATGTTTCATGAAGTCAGCATGTGAAATATTAAAGAAAAATACTTTGTGTCTTATGTGTTATTAGTTTCTTTACTGCTAAATAAAATAAAAATCTCAATGTACCTCCTCAATGGTGCTAACTCCTTAACTGTTGGGTGACATCTAGATCTGTTTAAAAATTATCCGTATTCGATAAGACCATGAGCCAATAAAAACTCTTAAGAAAGAACTACATATATTAATAGATAAAGATGACTACATACTACATTGTTTACTTTCAGAGCAACTCGTTCTAAAACGACCGTCGATCCACAGGTACATAATCTCGTCATTTAATACAAGAACTATACGAGTAGAGCAACAACAGTAGCAGTTGAAATTATATTCAAAGAAGATACAGTATTTTTGTATTGAGATGTCACTTGTTTCTATTCTGAAGCTGGCCTTCAGGTGAACTCGAGCAACTACGACGAACCTTCTCAGTGAACATCCACCCATTGTGCACGCGATGAAATCCCCAAAAGGACAGATAGTTATCTTTTGGGCAGAATAAAATTATGTCTTCCATTTGGGAGAAAGAGAAAATTACCGTTTGCCATTCTTCCCTAAATAGAATGTGGCACACTGAGAAACTGGAGGCTATAATCATTTTTCCTTCATATTGCGTTGGCCTCAAAAGAAAACAAAAAGTGGCGGTGAAAAATCCATTTTCCAAATAGGAACTCTCTACTATCTTTCATCAGTGAATCCACAAATCGAATCCATTGAGTTGTCCAGGATTTTAATAGAATTATCTGGAAAAAAAAAGATCGACTGATCAGTCAATAAGTGTGCGCAGAAACACTAACATATTTCTCGACTTGTGTGAACTAACGGTTTCATATCACTAAACTAAGTTGTTTTTTTACGGCATGTCAACCCCTGTTATGTTATTTCATGCCGAAGACCATTTGTTTTATTCATTCCTGGTGAGTCCTCAATTTCTTTTAAGTTTAATTTTTAAACACATTTTTCAAACTCATTTTTTATATTTAACCCATAGATAAGACCCTAACAGTTACTAACGCTCTCGGACAGAGTAGACTTGGGAGTAATGACGATGGAGAGGTACGCCACACTCCCCAGAGCTCCAGAATTGAAACTTTACCATCAGATAGTTTAACGTCATACTCATGATATCAAGACCCACAGCCACCGCCTTCTAGCACATGCATGATAAAAAGGATTGCGGGCTTGCCATAAGGGCAATACAATTGGGACAATTATATAGGGCTAGGGCTTGACGTGACCAGCCGATTGATCGGAAGGGGCCTCTCTGATCGCCCGTCCAAGGCCAAAGTGGAGTGTTGCATGTCATATATAAATATAGCTTAGTATAGTAATAGAGATGTATTCCAATTACTGTGGTACAAGATTAATTCTGAAATGACAGAAAAACAAATAACAGGAGTTTGAGTTGAATAGACGTTATCTTTTTATGTATTATTTTTAACTGTTTTTTATAA
>CM042147.1:86648492-86684027 GCA_023376005.1 Doryteuthis pealeii
GTTGTAAAAAAACGGACTGTTTTACTTACTTTTCAAGATAACAGTGTGTAATTTTTCCCCAATCGGATAATCTGATCTTTGAATTAACTGTTTTTCTTTGTAACTACTCTTTATTTCGTTATTTCTTTTTTGCAAGATTTTTTTAAAAAGTTAAAAAATATTACGTTCCTTCCTTCAATATAGCTTAGATTATATTCCTAATGTAGCAGAGAGTCTGTTGTATTCCTTTGAATCCAAGTTAGAGCAAGAGTGTAATTCTTGTAGCAGAGAATCTAGTAAACATTCGAAGACAGTTCCAAAATCTTAAATGCTCAAATCCTTTTCTGGCTCGTTTCTGATTGATTCATTTTACCGGAAGTGTCTGCTGCTGCTATTTGGGGAAAGTCAATAGATAAAGGGTGATTTTCGTACCTCTTATGCCAACAAAGGCAAGATGCAATACAGTAAATTTTCCTCGATACTCATAACTCATTTTGGAGGAGCGCTTCACGTAACGTTATGGTCATTGGAAATAGAAATCGTTGACTTGAGTTTCTTTGGTATTCGGGACGGAATCTGGACAGGACACGCGCGACACGTCAACAACAGACGTCGTGGAACTGGCGATCATCGCATATTCATAATTACTCTTACACCAGGCATCTGTTTTAGTATCTTATTATAATGAAGATTATGTAACTGTCTGTAAATACTGACAAAAGATAACAGCTGTAATTGTAATATTGACTGGTAGCAACTTAAAGTGGACCTCACAAGTGAATCCTCACCAAACACCTTGTAGAATGGAGTGTCAATTTCGAGTAGTATTTATACAATGCTTTGGGAGGTGGTAAAAAAGTCCCGTTGATTAATCACAAAAAGTGTGAGGTTTCATCATAATAATGTACAGTTCTGCACAGCAAAGAAGACAGTTCCAAAAGATCTTAAATGCTCAAATCCTTTTCTGGGCTCGTTTCTGATTGGCTCATTTTACCGGAAGTGCCTGATGCTGCTATTTGGGAAAGTAAAAGATGACAATATTTGATTGGAAAATTCCTAATGCTCATTATTTCCAGATCTTTTTTTCTGGAATCTACATTAGGATCTTTGTGAGCTAATTCTTAAAAAACATAATAGAAACTAAAGTAAAGTCGTCGGGGTCGCCTAATGTCGGTATCAGCCAGACAACGAGGGAGTCTATCCTCTTTTCACTAGCGCTAGACCAAGGAGATTATTTTTGCATCTGAGGTGGAGCACCACACCTACCATCAGCTCCTCACTTTACCGCACAGATCCCTGTGCTACTCATACGCTCAGTTGGGAGAGCTGGTATCGAACCAAGAATCTTGTGATTCCTAGCCGAACACTCTACCGATTGAGCTAAACCGGTCCCTTATAGAAACTACCCCCTATATTTTCCTCCAAACAAAAAACTTAAAAAACGGTATTATGAACCTTGAAGATTTTTACAATGAATAAATCTACAAAAGTTCTTTATGAATTAATTCTTAAAATACATGAAAAGTTAGAAATTACGCTCTCTATATTCTTTTCCTCCAAACCAATATCTAGAAACCACGCACTCTATATTAGTTGCCTTCAAATCAAAAGTCTAAAAAAAAAAAAGACAAAACAAAACAACCCCGTTTCCCCATCCAAAAAAAACGGTATTTCGAATCTTGTGAATCATTGAAAGGAAGATATTTACAATAAATGGAGACGAGATTAATGAATAAATCTTAATTAAATTATTTATTCAAATTTTTCTCTCGACTCAATTCACGATAAATTAATGTGGCAAACAGTGACAAGATGTTTGGCAAAAAGGAGGTTTTACTTTCAGCTCTAAGTCTCTATTCAAGCTGCTGAATCGGTAACACATGTTACTAAGCCTTCATTACAGACAAGAAAAGTCCTATGGTAATTTAAAATAAAATGCTCTTTACGCATTTACGGAAAGACACCTATGCCCCAAAAGAGCCACGGGTTTCAAATCTCTAAAGGACTAAAATACTAAACTCCTACAATCGCTATGCAGATTCTAACATAATGTCATATCGACCTTTGTGGGTTAATTAATGCTAAACTATGCTTTTAGATATACTATTTAACATCTAGATCGGGAGATAAGGGGTTCATATAATTCCCAATGGTATTAGTCCGAAGGTGAACGTAATAGCGCGACTGGAGAATGAATTTGCTAACTATGATGTTGCAGTCCAACACGTTAGCCACTACATCACGGGGGACTCCCCTCGTGTCTGTTGTAAATTCCGCGGAAATAAATATAATGCATTACTTTCGGAGCTTTCCTCGTATTTTGCATGGAGGTATGAAAAACCTTTTATGACACACGAGAAAAAATTGGATAGAAAATCGTCTCAAGATGAATAAGATTAATTTTTTAAAATAAATCAACAAAAAGCGGGTGAAATGGGCTTTAAAATCAGCCCAAGTCATTATTATTTTTTTCAATAATATTTTCATTGGTTATATAGAAATCTTTCCCTGAGGTTTCTAGTTGAAAAAAAATGGCGCCTTCTCTCCACCTCCAGCCACCCCCCAAAATGGCGCTAAAATGGCGAACAAAAAAAATGAGCAACCAATGATTTTTTTTATCAAAAGAGTAACGTAACTGAATCAGCGAACTGCGTCTTGAATCTGACTAATATTTAGTCGAATGAGAATTGCCTCGCACTTAAAAAATGAAATAAAAAATCCAGAATCTGTAATTCAATAGTCTTCTGACAAAGGCATTAAATGTTGTTATTTGTTTGCCTCCCCGCTCCATACACCCCCCCCCAAAAAAAAATTCACAGAAGTCGACTCAACAAATGTTTATAAATGGTTATTCTTTTTAAAAATGCACATTTAACCGAAATCTTTCAGGTGTACCAAAGCGTACTTCTAACAGTACCTTTAAGGTAATAGAAAAGAATGTACGATATTTCTATATCGACGCAAATTCAAGTTTCACTAACAATCGCGAAAGTTAACAATAACACCTCCCAATATTTAACTTCGTCTTATACGGTAGTTTTTATGATTTAAAAAAATTAGTTAACTTCATTACAATTGCAAAAAGAAAATTAAACGGAAACAAAATTACAAAAGAGTGGGAACGACGCAAAAACCCACAAGCAAACACAAAAATAAAATCAACCTTCAACAAACCCCCTATTAATACCAAACGACAACCACCAAACCTATGTAATATCCTCACTTCATCTAAAAGATTACCTACACAAAATCATACACAAAGGCAACTACACATGCAACAAATGTCTAGCAAGTAAACATCTAGTAAAATACTCCCCATTCACAGTATTACATATCAATATCAATATCCAGCCCTCTGCTTTCCTGCGATAGTGCCAGCGTCATCTACTACATCTGCACCAAATGCAATGATAGCAGAGATATAAGACAGACTTAGATTTATTTGCCACAAATTAACTATTCGACCAGGGTCTCAATATGCACCTATAGCAAAGCACTTCAACAAAAATACTGATAGATCACAACTTTCCATCAACTCAAAAGCACAAACATAACGAAACAAAATAGATAGGACATGTTAGTTGACATAGACAATGTTTAAACTCAGATCTAGTTTATTTAAATGCATACAATTACTTCAACATGCCCCTAACACACAAAAAGCAGTCTACTACTAATCTACAGAGCCATAATAAAACCCTAATTCTGACTCAACTCCAGCCACTCCCAACTCAGAGTAGAATCTACAAAAACAGGTGGCAGCACAGAGAACAATGCCAAAGACAGCCAATTAACCACCCGGCTATAGGAACACCGCCTGACCCGAAAAAGACTTCAAACAAGGAAATAACCGTCAGTCTATCACAAGCCTTTCATGAAGAGGGAGTAAATCGAAATATTTGTAATAAAATAAGATTTAGAGCACAATATTAATAATGTTTTTCTGATATTTCATGCTTCTAAAACAACAAAATTAATCCCCCCCCATATAATATATATAATATATATAATATATATATAAGAGAGAGAGAGAGAGAGAGAGAGGGAGAGAGAGAGGAGGGAGAGAGAAACATCATATATATACATACACACACACACATATATATATATGTATGTATATATATATATATATGAAGACTCTTCAGATATATAGACTCATCATATGTATATATATATAATATATATATATATATATATATATATATATAATAGTGAGAGAGAGAGACAGACAGACAGAGAGAGAGAGAGAGACAGAGAAAGAGAGAGGGAGATAGAAAAATGATGGAGAGAAGTGTATGCATATATATAAAGTGTATTTGTATGTGTGTGCATTTAATATTCATACCATGTGCATATTTAGCAAAGACTTGAATATAACATCAGTTCTAGGCAAACATACACATCTATGTGTGTGTGTGTGTGTGTGTGTGTGTGTGTGTGTGTGTATGTGTGTGTGTGCGGTGTGTGTGTGCGTGTGAACGTTTTACTTTGTGTATGCATGCATGCAGGTGTGCGTGTGCTCTATGTGTGCGTGCGTGTGTGAAACCCATTAGCAATATTTGCACAGCAATGGATATTCATAGATAGTGGACCGTTGTGCACCGTATATTCACCTGGAAAACTGCAGTAGATGCAAGAGAACATTAAAGAGAATAAACAACAACAAAAAAACTTTAAATATAAAATATAAAACGGCATAATGAAAGGGATGACTGTTAAAAGAAAGGGAAAAATGATTTTTTTTTTATTCAGCTAGGCACACGCCGAAGAGCAGACGAAATACATGAAAATCTATAAGTATTTATCATATTTAATATGTGGAAGCGAATACGCATGCGTGGATTCACGAACGCCCGTGTGCAACAGATAAGAGAGAGAGAAAAAAAACGTACAGTTGATTTTGAAAGAAATACAGTAAAGTATGCTTCAAAGAATGGAAATAGAGATAGAAATAAACCACTTAAAAAGAAAAAGAAAAAAGAAATAGAATAAGGATTCCTTTGTACATTGTAGTTGTGACAACGTGAATTTAATCTCTAGGTCCTATTATTTTCATTAAAAGAAAAAAAAAACGGGGAAAAAAAGCCTCATCACCGGCGAGCCATTGCCGGCGCTGCTGCTACTGCTGTTATTGGTTAGATGACATATGATGAGCCCTAACAATATGGTGGTTAATTATTCTGGGTTACCGAAGTAACCACCATTTAACTATTACCATGGCAACCGCCTCTCTTCCCGTTCTTTGTTAGTTTTTTTTAATGTTCGTATGCGATCAGCTAATACAGTTGTCTGTAAACTTTTTATTGCTTGAGGCATACTGTAGCAGTAAGAAAACTATTTATGTTCTCGTATGTAAATTTGAAATACAAATAAAAGATGCTAGTTTTGTATTCGATCTGTCAATCTTAACCCTAATTTGCTTTATTTTCAATTTCTTTTAATAATGAATGATATATATTTTTAAATATCTATTTATGATTTCTTTTTGGTATATTTGATTTAATAAATCCTTTTCAAATATATATAATTTTACTTCCTTTTTTTTTAAAGAAATAAATGTATAAAAATAATGTTTCATTCAAACCATGATAAAAAAAAATGATATATTTAGATCATATACTAAAATAAAAATTTGACTTTTGTAGATCCCGTTGGCACAGAGATCGCACCCCAAAGTAGGACCAATTGATACTATGATAAAACTGGTGTTCCAAAAAATACAACCGTTATCATCTTGCAATAGGGCAATTCCATGTTAAATCATCCAGAAAAAAAGTAAAATTGTCACCCACCCCCTTCAATTGTTCTCAAATTTTGTACAGGTGTGGACTGTGTTAAAGTTAAACATTCCCCAAAATTTGATGGGGTTGCCGAAAAATGGCGACCTTTTGTGATCTATTTGTGTCTGTAAAATGAGTTCTAAAGCTTCCGTACTCCTAACAATTGGTTTATAAAAGCATTTTTGCCCGAGGAATCCAAAAATACTATCGAAAACGTCTGAAAGTCAACCAATTTTAAGTTATTAATGATTTCTGATTTTTTCATAGCAAGATCAATATCCCGATGTGGCACTAAATCTAAGACAATTTTTTTCTATTATTATTTCACATGTATTGAACATTATTTGTACCAAAAAGATAGTTTGGTGTTTGCCCAGTACCGAAGCTACAACACGCACGGAATGGATAACGCTAATCTGTTTCAATCGAACATAATGAAATATGAAAAGAAATAAATAAAGGAAAAAAGAGTGAGAGAGAGTTAAATCAAGATTATTATACTTTTTACATATTGAACAAATGTAATAGCTCTTAAGTAAATATATAAAACGTTGTAATAATTAAATTATCATACTGTGGTATATCCACAGGTCCCGCTACTCAATATATTGAATCAATATAATCAAGAGGAATATTTGAATAATGATATATGACAATGGGGCTAAGAAATACTATTTAAAAAATAGCAATACAAAATTACTCGTATGGAAATCTGATCTCTCAGATAAAATAAAACAGAAATTTTCCGTAGCCGTGTCAGTATTATTGTATGGTTTAATCAGTTGGACTCTAACAAAACGATCGGAGAAAAAAAACTAGATGTGAACTACACGAAGATGCTGTGCTATTTTGAACAAATTCTGGAAACGTCACTCTATAAAACAGTTATACAACCATTTGCTTCTCATCTTACAAACCATCCAAGAAAGAAGAGCAAGAGATGCAGGGACTCCTATCAGTTCTATACACTGGTTGCCATCGAGACGACTTCAAAGAATTATGGCCAATAGGGATTGATGGTGAGACAAAGAATCAAATAAATCCGCTATGTCGGCACGTTTTGATGAATATGATGTACTCTGCTGGAACAATAAAATTCACGACATATATTCTCTGTTTCTTGTTAATTAACACTAGTTGCTCTTACAAAGGTTTTTTTCTTGTTAATTAATACTGGTTGCTCTTACAAAATATTTTTCTTGTTATTTAATACTAGTTGCTCTTACAAAGGCTTTTTTAACACTGGTTGCTCTTACAAAGGCTTTTTCTGGTTAATTAACACTGGTTGCTCTTACAAAGGTTTTTTCTGGTTAATTAACACTGGTTGCTCTTACAAAGGCTTTTTTCTGGTTAATTAACACTGGTTGCTCTTACAAAAGATCTTTTTTGTTAATTAACACTGGTTGCTCTTACAAAGGCTTTTTCTTGTTAATGAACACTAGTTGCTCTTACAAAAGCCTTTCCTGGTTAATTAACATTGGTTGCTCTTACAAAGGCCTTTTCTTGTTAATTAATACTGGTTGTTCTTACAAAAGCCTTTTCTTGTTTATGAACACTAGTTGCTCTTACAAAGGCTTTTCCTGGTTAATTAACATTGGTTGCTCTTACAAAGGCTTTTTCTTGTTAATTAACACAGGTTGCTCTTACAAAGGTTATTTTTCTGGTTAAAGAACACTGATTGTTCTTTAAAAAAGGCATTTTCTTGTTAATTAACACTGGTTGCTCTTACAAAGGTTTTTTGTGGTTAATTAACACTGGTTGCTCTTACAAAGGCCTTTTCTTGTTAATCAACAGTGGTTGATATTACAAAGGCTTTTTCTTGTTAATTAATACTGGTTGCTCTTACAAAGGCTTTTTTGTTAACCAACACTGGTTGCTCTTACAAAGGCTAGAGAGCCTCGTATGCTCTACTATTTACCCATATCTCAAAGTTCCTCTTCATCTACGATAACCGTTACGTTATTCATGCCTCCATATTCCAATACTAGCGAATGAAATCAGACACCATCCCAGTGCATCCGGTAATGAAATTATCTCATTGAAAATAGAATTTCTTTGACTGTTGAATGAAATCACAGTTAACAAAGAAAAATAACTACGCCATGAACATTATCAGTGTGAATGTGCAGCGATATTTTCACCTGTTGCTCCTTCTGCTTAGTTAACTGTTTTGGGTTATCTCCCTTTCCTTTCATTGAACAAAAAAAAAAAAAAAAACTCCGAAAAATTCTATGTCATCACGTGCCACCCACGCGCCGGCCATAATTTCTGACGTAACATCCCTCCTGATAGCAACTTAAAACGACTATTTCTTTCTAGCTCATTAATCACATTTGGAGAAAAATAAATGTAAAAAAAGGTCACGTTTCTCACCTCACCAGACGTTATTTAGACTGCCAGCAAGTTAATAGATTTTACAAGTACATAACAGTAAAAAAAAAAAAAGACTGGATTTATTGGGGGAGTTTGTGGGGGCTAGAGGTGAATGACTCACTCTAACAAACGTCACCCCTCTAGTGTGTGTTCTTTTTAAGATCTTAAGCTGTTTGCCCTTAAATCCTATGATGTAACTCTGATGTAATCGCCAGAGACACTGCCAATGGAAATAGCTTCAAATATCATCTTTTTTTTTTTTAATAAGCGGCTAAACTGTGTTTAACTTCACGGACGGTTGCAAACTGTTAGTCTCAAGATGCAAAGCAAATCTTGTCAGCGCGTTTTTATCTTTATTGATCTAAATACAACATCTGGCGTCTTACGTCACCTCACCAAAGTTAAGCAGCAGCGACCTTGATCAATACTTATATGGGTGACACATTTGGCCTAGAATAAGATGCCTAATTGTAGTTGGTGTCCTTGGAACTGTCTCTAAAAGAATGGAAAAGAGATTGGGGTAACTGAAGAATAGAGGAAGAATTGAGACCACATAGACCACAGCACTGTTAAAATCAGCTAGAATACACTGAAGAGTCCAGTAGAGTTGAGGAGACTTGGTGTCACTTAGACTTCAGAGGAGAAAAAAACATCAGTTAGAGCTGTGGGAAAAACTCACAAGTAGTATAATAATAATAATAATAATAATAATAATAATATAATAATAATAATAATAATAATAATAATAATAATTTGACCTGGCCAGAGAACTGAAAAAAACTGTGGAACATGAAGATAAAGGTTGAACCAATTGTAATTGGTGCCATTGGAATAGTCCCTAAGGATTTGGAAAAGAGACTGGATGAGTTGAAAATCAGAGGAAGAATGGAGATCATCCAAACAACAGTGTTAAAATCGGCCAGAATACCCAGAAGAGCCTTGGATATCTGAGTAGACTTGTTATCACGTAGCCTTCAATGAACCATCAGCTAAGATAGGTGTGAAGGACTTTTAGGGAGTAAAATAATAATAATAATAATAAATCAAATTACACGAATGATAAAACTCAAACAAGACAACAACTGCATCTCCTGCAAAGGATTAAGATTTCCCTCCCCCATAAACACTCACAAAGAGTTACATTTCAGTCGTTGGTGAGGCACCAGTTCAGGATCTTAAGGGTGTATGGAGTTACTCTGTCACTGTGAATAATTCCGGTCCTCTCTAACCCAAGCCGTCTTCTTAAAAACTTGTATTTGAATTCTGTTAAATGCCGCTTAAAAATTGACCTTGTTTCACACCCTAGTAGTGCGGAGTGTGTTCCTAAAAACATACACTAAACATTCTGTTCGTCCATAGAGGACAGACAAACAAACTACGCCCAATTATTTATATAGATTTCATGAGTTTATTAACCAAATATCTAAATTGGCGAATATTTGCAATTAAAAAAGAAGAAAAAAAAACTAAATATTTCATCAGAGTAAAATTTTGTTCAAGGCCGATAACTCAGACCTTTTTTATATATATAAAGAATCAAATTGCACGAATTCAGTGTAGAGATCAAAGAAGACAGTTTTGTTCGTGTTATAAAAGAAACCAAATTAATTAAAACTATATTTGGAATAAATTCTGTTTTTTCTTTAATTGTATCCTTACAAAGACTTAAAAGCCCGCAAAAAAGAACCCCATTTGCGCACAAATATTAACTTGCATTTGTGTTTGAAAAAATATGGATGAATGGAAACGCAATTATTTCTATTTTTATACAACTTTCTGTTCAGAAAATTAGATATTGTGAACAACCTGTTGAAATTGAGATTTTATTTCGTTTTGGACATCATTATTGCGCACAATGATGCAATTATATAGGCTGAACTGTAGACTCAAAACATTCCATTAAATCTTATTTAAAAAAAGAAGAAGATGGATTGGCCATCTGCCTTTACATATTCAACAAGAATCGAGATATGAAAGGTCGGTAAGAAGGCACCTGTTTGCACATTTTTTTTTTTGGGGGGGGGCAGGTTTAGGTCAGTCGTTAAAGCACCTGCAAGGAATCACAAGGTTCCAGGTTCGATACCGGTCCCCGCTAACTCAGCGCATGATTAGCACATATTGGGTAATCTGATCTGTGCAGTAATATGTAAGTTGCACCACCACACCAAAAACAATCTCCCTGTTCTAAGGTTTGCGAAAAGGGGGATAGACTCACTCGTTGTCCGGCTGTTACCGACAGTAGGCCGCTCCACCAACTTTACTTACTCTAGGCGGCATAAGTCTGATCCTCAGCGAGAGCCACGCGTAACTTATTAAAAGGTAGGTATTTACGCAACTCGATTGTCACAAGGATCGAACTCGCTATTCATTACAAATGGAGCAGTGAGACTAGCTTGCTAACCATTATTTCTCGTTGGAACGCCCAATATCCATCAAAGATAGGTATTTACCAAAGCCGTCCGTCAGGGGTAGGATTTGGCATAAGGTCACAAGTATGAAGCATCAAGGGAGGATTGAACTCAGTAATTCAGTAATAATGGGTCCGTGAAACTAGCTTGCTAATCTTTACACCACAATGGGACGCCTTATATTAATAAAAGGTAAGTATTTTCCCAACCCGTCTGCCACGGTAAGATTTGTCAGAAGGATGCAAGTATAGGGTATCCATTATTACATAATATCGTAGTTAGCTGAAAAGTTACCGTTAGCCGTTAAAGTTATTGACAACAGTTAACATTTCGCTGACGTGTACGCTGACTTCTGATTGGCTGAAGGAAAAGCGTGTGAAAGGGAATCAGATTTGCTGGACGTTAACCGAGGAGAGCAGACGCTGAGGATCGTCGCTTCTAAGATGCCGGCTTTTCACTGCGTGGTTATAAACCCTTTTGGGCTGTGGATAAAAAAAACCCAACAAAGTCTTGTTTAATTATTCAACAAGGAATTAGCACAGACTGCCCAGCCCGGATGAAGAAAGAAATCAGCCCAATAGAGAAAATAACTGGCCAGAACAAGTAAGAAAAATAAGAACCCATCTCCTCACCTTCACTCTATTCTCTCCCCATTATATACCCGATACGTAAGGGGTATATAACACCATTAACGCGTTATAAAGAGCATCTTTTTATTAACCTAACCTTGCAGGCTGTTACTTCTGAACTGAGTTCAGTTCTTTTAATATGTTTCACACTTGTGGCTTTGTGCATGTCAAATAGTAGCTCAATAATGAGAATTGAATCCTTTGTTTTTCCTATAAATAATGTTGGAATAGAGAAACAACGAGATCTCACGGGACTTGTTAATTCAACATAGCTATTGCTTAATTACTCTGCTCCCCTTGTATCCTTGCTTTGTAAACCTTTTTCTCTATTCCTAATGCCCGTTGTGTTTCTTCCTATTATTTCACAGTTAACTCTGATACTTGATTTACAACAGTGTAAGACTCACCTAAGATTAGCGAATATGTACAGCTACTCTAGAAATATCCATCATTGAGCTGTGGACAGTGGGATGTTTTTTTATGTATGAAATACAATTAACCAAGGATCGTTACAGTAGAGAATGCACAAAAACGATTTGCTTGTCACGCCAAACCCTAGCACTTAAATGATTGTCCCAACCCTATTTTATTGCTCTTATGGCAAACACCCCAACCCTTTTTATAATATATGTGCTAGAAAGCTGTGGCTGAGGGTCTTAGTGCCCTGGGCATGACGTTAAACTGCACTTAATGGTAAAGTTTCTCTTGTGGAGAGTGGGGAGTACCTTTTCATCGCCATTACTCCTGATCTGGAATGGTACAACCTGTTAGGGTCCCATCTATGGGTTAAATTGAAAAAAATTAGGTTTGTTGGTTGGGTTTTACGGCATGTCAACCCTTGTAGGATTTATTTATGCCGAATATGTTTTCTTGATCGGTACTCAATTTCTTTTAAACACAATTTTTTTAAAATGAATACTCATTTTTTCTATTTAACCCATAGATTCGACCTTAACAGGTATTGCCACTCCGGGCCAAAGTGAACCTGGGAGTAATGGCGATAAGTGGGTACTCCACATTCCCCAGAACTCCAAACTAGAACCTCGCTATCAGATAGAGTTTAATGTCATATCCAGGACACTAAGACCCTCAGCCACCGACTTTTAGTACACATATGACAAAAGGAGTTAGGTTTTCAATAAGGGCAATAGGGTTGGGGCAATCATATAGTTGCTAGGGCTTGACATGATCAGCCTCCCCGACTGCTAGTCTATCCTAAGTTGATTGTTGCATGTTATTGACTGTTGAGCCACCAGGGTTCCGTCCTTAAGCATCACCTAACCCTAACCCACCCACCATTTTAGGAAATTCAGTTCTAACTTTGAAGTAAAAGAAATCGACGTATGGGATTCAATATCTACCCCTAAGTTTAGTAGCAGTGATTAAAAAATACAGAAAAGGGTATAGCAATGGCTTAGTAAATATTTCCGGTTCATTGTGCAATGGATAATGTTTTCACAATTACACCGGCGGTGCTAAATAACCTAACAAATCCGAAGAAAAAATAAGCTGCACTAAAAAAAGAAAAAAAAAACGATATCCACTTCGACGCCAGTTATAATGGTTCATTGATTATTTCAGCACAATATTGCATTGAATACTTAGGTATTATTATGAAACGGTGTATCAAGTGTTTTCGTTTTTACTCAACTGTATGTTATGAAAAGCTTATGTGATAATCTCCATATATGGCAGTATGAAAAGCTTATTGAATAATCTACATATATCTTTGGGTGATCCTAAATCTTCTGAACGTTTTCGAGTGCTGGTGTTGAGTTTTCGTCTAATTTATATTCTAAACAGGCCCCGATGGTGTAATGGTTATCGTCGTAGGAAATGGATACGGCGACACGAGTTCAAATTCTGGACTAGGCAATTTGTATTTCCCATAGCGCTAATACCTTTGGGAAAGGTATGCATCCAACTCTTCTCCCTCCAGTCATGGGTAAATTGTAGAACAGACTGGGCTTTTTAACCTTGGTTAGTCAAACAGTCTAGGAGAAGGAAAACTCTGAATTCAAACCTGTTAAACTCCGCTTAAGAGATTAAACTGTACTTGTGTCGTATTCTGCTCGTGCGGAGAGGTTGGGAAATATATATTCCAACTAGACACTCATTTTCCTAAACTTAAATCGTATTTTCTTGCTTGTTTGTGAAACTGTCTTTTAACAAGGTTTTATTTTTAATTTTGTTTTTCACCTAAGCGACTGTACAAACAATCGTCACATGTCTTCTACTGCATCATTAAAACCTGTTAAACCCCACTTAAGAAATTGGCCTTGTGTCGCATCCTTTTGAGCGAAGGGGTCGGTATATATATATATATATATATATTATATATATATATATAATATAAAGGTAATCCAAATGACCGGTAAGAAGGGATGATTCTATTTGGAATCATCGAAATCTCATAGACCATAGTGTATGGTCTTGTAGGAGCAAACATATATATTCATACAAGGATTTTTATAAACCACTAAGAGAGCTCAATGTATGATAATCAATAAATCAATCATATACAGACCAATATATATATTATATATATATATATATATATATATATATATTTAAATGTGTGTGTGTGTGTGTGTGTGTGTGTGTCTTTTTATTACTCCACTCATGCTCCCAGTCTTGAAATAGAATTTTAAAAAATAGCCAATTCTCAAGTGAGTCTTAGTTTCTTTGTTTTATACGAGAAAATATAGTGCGTTGGTCAGATCTTTGTTTTTCCTGAGAAAGAACTGATCCATACGCCATCTTGATCTTGCTACAGATATAAACATCTCTCGCCCTCCCCCTCTCTCTCTCTCTCTCTATCTCTCTCTCTCTCTCTCTCTCTCTCTCCGTCTCTCTCTCTCCAGTTCGTATATCAACATTGATTGATACAAAATGACACATATCCGCCTGCTTTGATAATCAAAACGGACCTGGAGAAAGAAATAGAAGAAGAAAAGAAAGAAGAAAAGAAAGAAGAAAACCTTCAATAATCCTCCGTTTCTGATTTGGCTGATGATACAACACTCGCTTCCAGTTTGATTTGTGCCTACTTTATCTGTGATAAAAAAAAAATAAATAAAGATAACATGGTGCTGATCCTTGAAAAAAAATAATCTTCAGTGATAATCTACCTCCTTCAATTTTTACAAGAGATATAAGCTGATTAAAAACACGCGTATAAGCGCACGCGATGGATGATTGATGTTTACAAAGATGTTTGCTCTTGAAGATCTGAGACCTAAACGAATACGAACTTACTAGATTGGGTTCAGTGTGACATAAGGCTACAGATGCTGAGTACTAAGTGATCATAAGAGTAGGTATTTACCGAACCCCTTCTTATGATACGGGTAGAAACATCCAGAGAGAAACGAACTCGGCTGCTCTTCCAATATGTGATCTACTGAATGGTTTCTAATCCAATATGTGATCTACCGAGTTGTTTACATTCCAATAGTTAATGGGTAGATATTGGAATATCTACCCATTAGCTACCCATTATTTCCCCATTAAATTAACCCTAAACCCTAAACCCTAACCCTAACCCTGTCTTCTTTTTTTCTAGTAGATCACATGCCATAAATAGTGGATCAATAGTAGATCACAAACCTTCGGTAGATCACATATTGGAAGAGCACCCGAACTCGCTACTCAATATTAATCGATATGCAGGACTACCTTGCTAAACTTTACTCTACGATGGGACGCTTATTCATATAAGTTACATATTTAAGCAATCCGTTCGCCGTGGTAAGTTGTGACACAAGGTCACAAGTATGGGGCATCCACCGAGGATCAAACTCGATACTCAATAGTAATATTAGACTAGCCTGCTAACCATTGTATCATAATGGAGCGCTTTATATTCATAATAGGCAAGGTCGCAAGTATGGAGCATCCAGTCAGAATTGAACTCACTATTTAGTAGTAATGGATCTGCAAGACTAGCTTTCTAACCATTACACTACAATGAAACGCTCCGTGTGATAATAATAATAGTGCGTATTTACACAACACCTCCGTCATCGCCAGGATGTGATGCTATGTCAAATTTTAATGTTGGTTTGAAATCAGACTCTTCCTTCTCCTTAATTGGTTGCCTACTCAGGCTAAAGAACCCAGTCTGCCATAGTATTTATCCATAGCTAAAGGGAGAACATGTGTCTATTTGAAGTGAGCACATTCGTGCACTCACTCCAAACAAACTTTTTATTTATTCGGAAGTGACGTACAGCGTATGTGCACACGACTCGGCATGTAGCCGCTAAAAGGAGAACATGTGGATACATGCATTTTTCCGTCTAGGATTTGAATTCGGGTCACCAATTAAATTTCCTACGACTTTATCTGGTAAGACTAACTTGCTATCGTTTATACCATAATTTCCAGAAATAGTCCTCGTCCCTAGGTGGATTGGAGGTTACCTTGGATGTCATGTCAACAAGAGTGTCCAACAGTAAAGCAGGAAAATTCTACTCATAATTCTGAGGCGCCTACGATGTAATGGTTATGATCGTAAGAAATCGACACGGCGACAAATGTTCAAATCCCGGACGAAGCTAGTTGCATTTCACATGGCGATAATACCTTTTTGGAAAGGTATGAATGGAAAGGTATGAATAAAATTATTCCCCTTCCATCTATGCGTAAATAGTAGGGCAGACTGGGATCTTTAACCTTGGTATAGCAACTGTCCCAGAAGAAGGAGAAAACCTGTTAAACACTTAATTAATCGACCTTGTGTCATATCCTGCTCGTACGGAAGGGTTGATAAATACATCTATTCCAGACAACTTATTTGTGAAAAGCTACACGAATACATATACGATTTTTTTTTTAAAGCAGCGAAATGCTTAATGATACAAAAGGAGACATGAGACTGGCGTTGGCAACATAGTTGAAGGTAGAATAGTAATATTCATATTATACCTTAATCAAGGGTATTGGCGCTATGGGAAATGCAACCCGCCACATAGCCCATTTCCTACGTCAAAAGAAAGAACTATAGTCGACGGAGTTGCTCGAGTTCACATGAAGGCCAGTACGAACAGGGGGGGGGGGATTTTCTCTTAATCCACCGAACTCTAAGAAGATTAACAAGATAGTGTAGATTGATTGACGAAAATGGCGGACATTATTTGAGTGGCTTTGACATGAAAAGTAATCTGCTGACGATCGGGGAATCATGGCGTCCTTAGTCAACAGGTATTTTCAACATTACAAATTCTCAATCTGAGGAATATAGGATAAGATTAAAATGGAAAAGTAGAAAAACAAAATGGAGAAATAAATTTGGAATACGCATGCGCTTTTGTACTTTTCTATTTGACGAACTTCTGTCTAATAAAAAATCGACTTACGGATATAAGTGTCCTGGGTATAACGCTAAACTGCATCTAATGGTGGGGTTACTATTCCGAATCTCTGGAGAGTGTGTAGTTTCTCTTCAATGTCAATGTTCTTAAGTCCACTCTGGAGTGGTAGTACCTGTTAAGGGTCCCATCTATTTGTAAGTTAATGAAAATTATTTCTACCAGTTTATTGATACACATGAAGCTAATAAACCACCAGTTTATTACTACACATTAAGTTATTTCTTTTAATTTACTCATACACATAGAGGTTATGAAAATCATCTCTACCAGTTTATCAAACCAAACCAAGCTAAGCAAAAATATACATCTACAAACTATTAACATTCGCTTACAAATCCTAAAGATTCGGCATTGAATAGTCCACAAGGGTTGATATGCCGTTAAACTAAATAACCCCGGATATGAAGTTAAGTCTAAATTTCTTCGATCGAGCATTTTTAATGATGAATCTTTTATTAATTTATTTTTATCTTATTATTGTGGACATTCTTTCTTTCTTTTACGCTCTTTCACTGGGGCTTAGAATATGCTGACTGTATGTGAGATGTCCTGGGTATGATACTGATATATCCGGGTAAGGGATATATTAGTAGAAGTAGTAGTGAGGTACACTCGAGCATGTAAGTATGAAGCTGGTGGGTCGTAGTAGTAGGCGTTGTAGTAGTAGGCAATTGTACCTCTGCATTGTTCAGTATTTATGGTGGACGCTAACCAATCATATTACTGTGAGGAGGGTACCTAGGTATATTCATATTCATTACATCAGACACTAAACTGCATCTGATAGAGAGGATCCCGTTCTGGAGATCTGAGGAATATGGAGTAACTCTTCATTGCTATTAATCCTTGTTCCAATCTGAAGTTACGAAGTGGTTGTACTTATTAGGGTCCCATCTATAGGTCATATAGAACCGTTTCAAAATTATACATATTTGACAGGATTGTGTGTAAAAAATAAAGAAAAGAAAAAATCTTAAGAAACAACTACACAAAAAATGGAAATATGAACGTACAATAAACGAGATTCCCTAACCTCTTGGCATAAAATAATCCTATATGGGTTAGCATGCCGTTAAAATTAATCAACCCTTCCTTTATTTTTTTCTGTTTACTTGAGTGACTGCAAAGGATTTCATTTAACCATAGTTGGTCTTAAAAAACACGCCAAAAAGACAGCATGCGTGCGACTGAAATCTCGTGTTGTGGTAAATTTGGTTGTTAGTTTAAAAATAACGACATCATAAGTTTTCATCTATCTATCATAGTCTGTTCATATTTATGCGTCTATCTGCCGAGGTACGCCTGTTCATCTCTCTCTCTCTCTCTCTCTCTCTCTCTCTCTCTCTCTCTCTCTCTCTCTCAGTCTTTTTTATCTAAATTGGTTTGTTCATATCTATGTATCTATCTATCTGAGTTTGTTCATATTTATCTATCTGTCTATCTTAGTCTGTTCATATCTATCTATCTATCTATCTATCTATCTATCTATCTATATATATATATATATATATATATATATATATATATATATCGTAGTCTGTTCATATTTATGCGTCTCTCAATCTATCTCTCTTTCTCTTCCCCCTTCTCTCTCTCTATCTCTCTCTCTCTCTTTCTCAGTCTGTTTATATTTATCTATCTCGGTTTGTTCATATCTATCTAACTATTTATCTATCTATCGGAGTATGTTCATATTCATGTATCTACCTATCTTGGTCTGTTCACATCTATCTATCTATCTATCTATCTATCTATCTATATATATATATATATATATATATATATATATATATCATCATCATCATCATGTCGCGCAGTTTGCACGGATATCCATGATGATCTCTCGCCAGCCTTCCCTATCATTCATTGACTCCGGCAGCTCCTCTGCGCTGCAGCCAGTATCCCTACATAGTTGGTCAATGTAGGTCCTGGCTGGGCGGCCCACGTTAGCGCGCCCATGCGCTGGCTTCCACAGTAGTACGTCGCTTACGATCTCATCCTTGTTTCTCCAGCAGTGACCTGCATGTCTAGTCCGTCTCACTCGTATGGTTTGTGAGATGAGGGTGGGGCAGGTGGCCATATAGTTGCTCTTTTGTGGTGTGCTGCTTCCACGACCTATCCAGGACCGTCCGTAGCATTCTCGTACAGCTCCCATCTAGCTTATTCTCAAGACGCTTCGTTAGGGTCCAAGTGGTACAGCCATGCAGAAGTACCGACACAACCACAGCCTGGAAGAATCGCCTCTTTAGCTTGTTGGGGAGATCGGATTTCCATATGACTGATAGTTTGTTGGTGGCCAACCATGCCTTTCCTATTCGAGTGTTAACATCGCTTTCTGTGGATGAGATATTACTCCCTAGGTATGTGAATTTTTCTACTGACTTAAGAGGCTTACCGTCAAGTGTGGAGATGTCCCCTTGCTTTTTGAAGCTCATGAACTCAGTTTTATCAGAGTTCACATAGAGGCCGACGTTCTTTGCTGCCTTCTCCAGGCTGTGTAGTAGTGTCTCAGCCTGTGTCGGCGTATCGGCAAGGAGTGCGAGGTCATCAGCATAGTCCACATCTGTGACTGTTTGTGCGGGGTATCGCCTGCTTCTTGCTTTCCTTAGTGTGAGACCTTATATATATATATATATATATATATATATATATATATATATATATATATATCCATTTATCTATCTATCGCAGTTTTTTCATATCTATCCATATATCTATCTACCTAGAATCTCTGGCAAAAATATGGAATTGATACACTTAGAGGATGTTCACTTTGTTTTGTGTTATTTAGCAACAAATAGACTAATAACAAAGGGATGATATTTCCTCTGTATGGCTTGGAATAATAACACCATTAACTTAGATAATTTGATCTAGTTTGTTTAAGGAATGTTTCATGAAATCAGCATGTGAAATATTAAAGAAAAATACTTTGTGTCTTATGTGTTATTAGTTTCTTTACTGCTAAATAAAATAAAAATCTCAATGTACCTCCTCAATGGTGCTAACTCCATAACTATTAGGTCACATCTAGATCTGTTTAAAAATTATCCGTATTCGATAAGACCATGAGCCAATAAAAACTCTTAAGGAAAAAACTACACATATTAATAGATAAAGATAACTACATACTACATTATTTACTTTCAGAGCAACTCGTTCTAAGACGACCGTCGATCCACAGGTACATAATCTCGTCATTTAATACAAGAACTATACGAGTAGAGCAACAACAGTAGCAGTTGAAATTATATTCAAAGAAGATACAGTATTTTTGTATTGAGATGTCACTTGTTTCTATTCTGAAGCTGGCCTTCAGGTGAACTTGAGCAACTACGACGAACGTTCTCAGTGAACATCCACCCATTGTGCACGCGATGAAATCCCCAAAAGGACAGATAGTTATCTTTTGGGCAGAATAAAATTATGTCTTCCATTTGGGAGAAAGAGAAAATTACCGTTTGCCATTCTTCCCTAAATAGAATGTGGCACACTAAGAAACTGGAGGCTATAATCATTTTTCCTTCATATTGCGTTGGCCTCAAAAGAAAACAAAAAGTGGCGGTGAAAAATCCATTTTCCAAATAGGAACTCTCTACTATCTTTCATCAGTGAATCCACAAATCGAATCCATTGAGTTGTCCAGGATTTTAATAGAATTATCTGGTGAAAAAAAAGATCGACTGATCAGTCAATAAGTGTGCGCAGAAACACTAACATATTTCTCGACTTGTGTAAACTAACGGTTTCATATCACTAAACGGTTTCATATCACTAAACTAAGTTGTTTTTTTACGGCATGTCAACCCCTGTTATGTTATTTCATGCCGAAGACCTGATTGTTTTATTCATTCTTGGTGAGTCCACAATTTCTTTCAAATTTAATTTTTAAACACATTTTTCAAACTCATTTTTTATATTTAACCCATAGATAATACCCTAACAGTTACTAACGCTCTCGGACAGAGTAGACTTGGGAGTAATGACGATGAAGAGGTACGCCACACTCCCCAGAGCTCCAGAATTGAAACTTTACCATCAGATAGTTTAACGTCATACTCATGATATCAAGACCCACAGCCACCGCCTTCTAGCACATGTATGATAAAAAGGATTGCGGGCTTGCCATAAGGGCAATACAATTGGCACAATTATATAGGGCTAAGGCTTGACGTGACCAGCCGATTGATCGGAAGGGGCCTCTCCGATCGCCCATCCAAGGCCAAAGTGAAGTGTTGCATGTCATATATAAATATAGCTTAATATAGTAACAGAGATGTATTCCAATTACTGTGGTACAAGGTTAATTCTGAAATGAGAGAAAAACAAATAATAGGAGTTTGAGTTGAATAGACGTTATCTTTTTATGTATTATTTTTAACTGTTTTTTATAAACAATTTTCAGTCCCGAAATCCTTGGGGGATAAAAACCTGTTTATCGTCATGAAATTCAGGATTGGTATATGTTGTGGGGTTTTAAGGGGTCAAATAAGAACAAAACGACGGGTAACCAATGTAGGAAAATGTATTAACAAAAGAGTAGGCAATTACAGTACAGAGAAGTGGGAAATACGTCTGACAATAGAGCTATGAGCTGACTCACATTGGCTTACTCCCAAGCCATAATTGTCCCTGTTACTTATAGTAACCGTCGGCGCATTCCATTAGGCTATAGGGTATATCGCCTATAACAGTATATTTGTTTCAGTGGCTGGAGAATCATGGTTAGCCCTCTTTGACAACTGCTACTGACTAAGGGAATAGCTAGGGAATGTGGGAGTATCCATTCATTGCATTACTCTTAGGTCCACTCTCACCCAGAGGAGAAGTATCAGTTAATTTCACAAATGGGCCAAATAGATATGTTGACATATTTATATTTGTATTAGATAGGAATACTTGATATTATATAACCATGTTCAAACAAATGATTATCGTTCAATAGAATTAATTGTTTGAAACCACGTACGCAATTCTCTAACATCCAGGTATCAAAGTAGTTTTCCCTATTGCCCTTATGGCAAGCCCCAACCCCTTTTTATCATATGGGTGCTAGAAGGTAGTGGCTGTGGGTCTACATGTCCTGGGAATGACGTTAAACTCTATCTGATGGTGAGGTTCCAGTTTTGGAGGTTTGGGGAATGTGGAGCACCCCTTCATCACCATTGCTCCCTGGTCCACTCTGACCCGGAGTGATAGTACCTGTTAGGGTCCCATCTATGGGTTAAATAGAAAAATGTATTTATAAAAAAAATTGTATTATCCATTAAGAATTGATTTATTTCAAAACTTTATCGGCATTAAATGACCCACTGAGGTTGATATGCCGTAAAACAAACCAAACCAAACCAAACCAAAGTAGTTTTGACTAACGATAAGAGAGACCCTTTGGTTTGAATTCAGAGTTTTCCTTCTCCTAAACCGGTTGCTATACACAAAGTTAAAGAGCCCTGTCTGCCCTACTGTTTACCCATAGCGCTATGTGAAATGGAAACAGCCACGTCCAGAATTCGAACTCGTCATGCCGTGTCCATTTTCTACGACAGTAACCATTACACCACGCTGTCATGAAAAACTGAGTCACGCAGTTAGTGGTGGAACATGTGAGTGCTGTAGCTGAAAACCTGCTCTTTCAAACAGTGTCATTGTGCTCCTCGTGCCTGTTGTGGCTTCTTGGGAAATAAATTGTAGGCTTTATTTTCGAAACGTATTTTCTCGTAGAGACAGTCTGTCGAATAACAAAAGGTGTCAGTGAAGATAAGAGAAAATGGCGTTAACAAATTGGGCTGGCAAATGCTGAGAAAGGAAAATCTCAAACGCTGATTAAAAAAAAAAATGTTAGCGTCTGTGCCAATGTTTGAACAACGAGAGCATTAACAATGCTATCTTTCATCTCAGCGCAAGAATAGGCTTTAGGTAGAATAAAGAATTAGATTTTACAATTTAACTGAATACGATCAGTTACTACGATCTTATCTTTGTTACAAGAAAAAGACACCAAAAGATACTTTTAAATCTATTATTTTCTAAACTAAAACTAAACTAAAATAAATTGTTACAACTTTTACAGACAGTTTATTTCTTGGGAAGTAAGTCTTTATTAGATGCTCTGATATTGAAAGCAGTGGTTCTCTCACCCGATGTTGGCACTGATTTCAATTGACATTGTCAACAACAAAAATCAAACTAGAAACTAACAGGTATATAATAGCCACTATGTATTTGTAATATTACAATATCCAAAAGTTAGACGTACAAGTTAATGGCGTCTACGTAAACATTTGTCACTCAGACATCACAGTTCTACATAAAAGATTTTTTTTAGAAAATTTTGGGAGAAGAATGGGGTCTTACATCCCATCAAATACGCTGTATGAAGGCGCGTGGTGTAATGGTTAGAGTAGTGTGAAATGGATTAGTCGACCCGAGTTCAAATCCTGGACGAGACTAGTTGCATTTCACTTTGGGAACGGTATGCATCCAACTACTCTCTATCAAACTATGGGTAAATAGTAGGACAGACTGGGCTCTTTAACCGTGGCTAGGTGACTAGTATAGGAGAATGAAAACAGTGAATTCAAACCCGTTAAACCTGCTTATGTAATTGACCCTCTGTCACATCCGTCTCGTGCGGAGGGTTTGGTATATATATATATTATATATATATATATATATATATATATATATATTATATAGACATTTGAACATCTTCACCTGATGATTGCATCGCATGAAACCAATATGGTTGTGATTGTTCCTTTGTCACCTAATAAATAGATATGTAAAACCTTATATATATATTATATATTATTATATTATATTTATATATTATATATATATATATATATATATATATATATATATATATATATATATATTATTCCATCTAATGCAATGGTTCGCTTACCGGATGGTGACACTGATTTCTTTGCCATTGTCACTGGGATTTTGCAAGGAGATACATTTTCACCATTTATAGCCAAAATCTGCTTAGATTACATACTACAAATGTCGATAGTTTTGATGAAAGAAAATGGCTTAACACTAAATACAACCTATTTAGAGACAGTCGTTATTATTTACAGACATTATGTTGTTTACAGTACCTGCAGTCAATAAGAAGTTACCCATCTAAATACTGAGCAGTCTCATAGCTGCTTAACTTTGATAATTTGTCTGGAAATGGTGGTTTTTGCGAGACTTAATCGTAAGTCAAAGATGGAAACCAGTTGTTATTTACTAAGGTTTGCTTCGTCTGATACACAGGCCTTATGTTGTTTATAGTACTTGTTGTTAATAGAAAGTCACCCATATAAATACTGAACAGTCTCATAGCTGCTTAACTTTGATAATCTGGCGAGAACCAATGCTTTCAGTTTGACTTGATCGTAAATCAAGGATGAAAACCAGTTGATTGTCAACAAATATTTGATTAACAAGAAAAGAAAATTCTTGAATAATGAGATTAACATAAGATTAAAATAGATATTATAATAATACAAATAGAGTAAGTCGTCGGGGTGGCCTAAAGTCGGTATCAGCCAATCAGTGAGGGAGTCTATCCACTTTTCACTTGTGCTAGACCAAGGAGATTGTTTTTGTGTCAGAGGTGGAGCGCCACACCTACCATCAGCTCCGTACTTTGCAGCACAAGATCCCTGTGCTACTCATACGCTGAGTTGGCGAGGGCCGGTATCGAACGCTCTACCGACTGAGCTAACGTCTACTGAATTCTCAAAGATTGTACCAAATTTTCTAGGTATTTTGTTACCTGCATGATGGGATATTTCAAAGATATATTTTCAAAGTTCACTGTCTATTCACCTTAGAAATTATTATACTCAAATAGATTCCTGTTATTTGTTCCCGTTGGGATTTTTCAACGTGAACAAGTGACATGTACAAGCCTCTGCCAGCGGCTTACGGTAAGATCGCAGTGGTTGGAGAGCCGCTGTGAGAAGTTTAAAGTAGGCAAAGAGTGAAATTCTTTCTTGAATGTTAGACTTAGTTAATAATTGTAAACACAAACACTCGAAAAAAAAATTCAGTTGACACTTCAGAGGTGACGTGGTGTATTTGATTTAATCTTTAATTATTGTCAATCAATATTAATTAATTTCATCTGCATGATTACAACTGTGTTATTTTCTTACACCAGCGTATTCTTCATGAAACACCACTGATAGATATATACGAGGGTGGGTTGAGAACGTCATATGATTACGTTACATCTGCTGTTGATGAATTTTGCCCAATGGGGAACCAAGTACTGCAACACTGATGGAAAAAGTGTTTGGACCTTAAGTGGAACAATGTTGGAAAAGAAACATTTTGTCACATTCCATGATCATATGAACGCTTCAACCGACCACTTATTATATATATAATATATATATATATATATATATTATATATATATATATATATATATATCCGCAAGTAGTTTCAATTTTGGTATTTGGTTTCTTCAATTCATTTCAATGTGCTAGACGTGTTTCGGGCATGAATAACCCTTTTCAATTCAGAATTGTGGGATATATATATAATATATATATATATATATATATATAAAGAGAGAAGAGAGAGAGAGAGAGAGAGAGAGAGAGAGAGAGAGAGAGAGAGGGGGAAGGGAAAGGGAAAGAGAAAGAAAATGAGATATGGTATCGCCTTTAGATAAATACAACCTAACCAATCTTTTTATAAAGTGTTCCTTTTCTTTTTAAAAACCTGTAAAGTGTTGTATCAACCTAATATATACATGTAGGCATTTACCCAACCCGTTTGCCACGGCTAGGATGTGACACACGGTTGGAAGTATGGGGGATCCATAAACGAGTTTTGTATTACACCCTTTATTTTTTGTCTTTATCCGTTTCTCTCACATAAGAATTGTGTTATCTATTAAATATTCAACCGATTCTGAGGCAACATTCTAGTAGACCATAGGGTCACCATAATTATCCGTTCATTTACGATAATCTCGTGATATTCAGATCAACCAATCAGAATATAGACATCAAATAAATAATACATTATAAACAATTGCTTTTTTTTTAAACCTAAGCATAAACAGATGCTTATCAACACTAGTGAGTCTCTGTAAATTATATTTGCTGGGCCCGATTCAGGGCAAAACCAAATGGGGATGGGAGAAATTAGAAGAGAAGACATTCTGCTAATCTGCTGTTACCATATAACTCAGTACAACCTGTCGGATGTTACTTGCAAAACAGATGGGCACCGCCAAGTATGTATCTATTCAACCCGTTTTTCCCTTCTCTGGGAGATACAGCCAGTGTAATGTAGGCCTAATCTAGGGGATTAATCTATTAGGTTATGAAACAATTTGATTTTTTCGTTGCTTGATTGGTTGGCTGGTTGTTTTTTTAGAGCAAGTCAACTCTTGTTGGGTTATTTTATGCTGAAGACTTTTGTTTTATACATTCTTGATGGGTATTTTAACTCAATTTTTAAAAACATTTTAAAACTCATTTTTGTATTTAGTTCACAGATGAGACCCTAACGGATACTACCAGTCCGGATCAGATTGGACCCGGGAGTGATATCAATGAAGGGGTACTCCATACTCCAGAGAACTCCAAAATTGTAACTTTCCCTATAAGATTTTTTTTTGTTTTAAGTTGAACTCTGCATCTACTAATTATTTGTTTTATATTGGTACATTTATTGGACTTGTTATATTATTGCTCCCGTCGTTCCTTCTTTTTTCTGTCATTTATTCAATCATCGCTCCCTTTATTCATTAATTTCATTCATCCATCTCTCTCACTTAATCCATGTTGCCCCCTGTTCTTTCACTAAAGTAATCTTTGTTTTAATTACTCATTTTTATTCTCTCTGCAACATTCTTCTAAAATCTTAGCATTCCTTTATTATTCTCCAGATTCCCTTCAGTTTCTCTTTTTTATCTCTTCTTTTTTTCTTCTTCTTCATCTCTTTTTATTTATTTTTTATTTTTTTAGCTTTTATTATTCCATTCATTCTGAGCCACCCTAACTCAGAGCCTTGTTTCCTGAAGTCACTTCTTAAAAACGATGTGTCAATCTAACCTTTTCATAATACCCATGCTGCGTCATCTCCATGACACATACAAAGCGCTGAGGTGACTTACTAGCGCGAAAGATAATATGAACATGGCGAAAATCACAACGGTGGAATGATGAAAGCATTTCAAGTGTCATTTGAAATGTCAATTCTCTCAACTCTGTTGCCTCAACCTCCTTACATCCTTACAATAATTTAATCCCTAAGAGTTTTGTTTTTTTTTCTTTTTCGATCGATGAATCGTAAAGAATTTGAAAATTCATCTGGAAATCTACCAAGAGATTTTAATTCCTTCTCGATGTTGGTAGGTTAAATAAGAATTGAGATCGTAATTGAATAGTTACATATTTCTCATCCAGAGGTCCGATGAAGAATCAGGAGATCGTGCCCACTTAAAAGATTGACCCGCTCAATCGGCGAACCGTATAATATGTTGACTATATCCTGCATAGGGGTAAGCCCCTCCCCCCAAAGAGGAGTGTTCTGTGTATGGCACTAAACTGCATCTGATATTAAGTCTCTAATTCTGGAAACATGAAGAGTAGGGAGTACCCCTTCATTGCCATTACTTTCAGGTCTACTTTGATCCGGTGTGCTAGTGCCTGTCAGGGTCGAATAGATCTGTTTAGAATTATTAGTATTCGATGGGAATAACAAAACAAAACAAAAATGTAAATATGTATCTACAATGAACAAAATTCTTAACCACTAGGTATAAAATAACCAAATACAGATTGCCGTGCAGTTAAAACAAGTCATTGAATAATTTAAAGATGTGTCTTGTATAATATTCCTTTCCATGTTTCATTCGATTTTGGCTTCGTATTGTACTAAACTGGCTAATGAATATCAAATTAATCTAGCAGATTATTACTACTCATCAGTAAATGTAATATTTATCGCGCTCTTTACACTAGTGGCCTTGTGTCAGACTAAGATCGATAAGTACACAACTAATAGATTAAAGGCGAGTCATTGATTAGCAATTCAACTAATGAGTGCAATTCCGTGGGTTTCTGTCAGGGTGTTTCATAGAATCTTAAAATCAAAATTACCCTTTTCTTAGAAAATCCAAGTGTGTCATCATTTCAAGAATAACTTTTCATGTTTTGCCGCCAAAATCTAATAGATATGAGACCAGCTATCCCTGCCTAGAGAGTAGAAGTCTAGTATTCAAAGAAAACAGAGCTAATATATTTACTGCTACTCCAACGCCGAACAAAATACCAGTTCACGAAAGATAGCAGTTAAAGACTTAAGAGTTTCTAAAGACACGTTTGAAGTCATAATTGGCTCTCATACTGCATATACAATAAAGAAGAAAATCTTGTTAAAACGTGTAAGTAGAAACCTCTAATTTTCCTTGAACTTTTAATGGGTTAAGAGTTTCCAATCACACGTTTGAGGGTCATATATGGATCTCAAACTACATATAAAATAAAACAGAATGTCTTGTGAAAACGTGTGAATAGACACCTCTAATTTTCCTCAAATGAATTTAAGACTGACACACAAGTAAGCAATTTGAAAAAAAAGAAATTACTAAAAACATTTATGTACACTGTACACATACAAAATTAATACACACTTGAATGTAGATAATCCCTTCATCCCCCCACCCCCAAAAATATCCCTGTGCTACCACAGCCCCTAACTTTCCAAATCTGAACCTTTGTGGTTATTCCCAGTTCACAAAAATCAAAACCCCGTGAATTCAGTATTTTCGGAACCGTTGAGAAGATGCAACAGGTCGTGACAAAGCCTTGTCTGTGGGGCTAGACCACTCCAAAGAAAGGAGTACTAACTATAACACTAAACCTGAATCAGATTGAGGGGCTCCAGTTCTAAAGCTCTGAGAGGGTGGTACACCCCTTCGTTTACAATGCTGCCAGTTTCACTCTGTCCCGAGTGGTTGTACTGTTGGGGATCCATCTATAGGTCAAATAAATCTCTTCGAAAACTATTTGGAATAACTACAACCATAAACTGTGCAAAGATTTGTATTAATAAGAATAAGTAAGTAAAGTCGTTGGGCGGCCTAAAGTCGTATCAGCCAGTCAGCGAGGGAGTCTACCCCCTTTTCAATAGCGCTAGCCAAGGAGATTGTTTTGGCGTCTGAGGTTGAACGCCACACCTACCATCAGCTCCTTACTTTACCGGACAGATCCCTGTGCTACTCATACGCTGAGGTTGGCGAGAACCGGTATCGAACTGGGAACTTGTGGTTCTAGCCCGAACGCTCTACAACTGAGCTAACCCAATAGAAGTATCATTATTAAAATAAGAAAATTACTTGAAAGCATTATGATAATTATTATATAACCCTTCGCACGATCATGAATCCGATACAAAGTCAATTTTCCGGGATTAACAGATGGAAATTCAGAGTGCTCCTTCTCCTAGACCAGTTGCCATTCCGAGGTTAAAGAGCCTAGTCTGCCGTATTATTTACCCAATGCTGGAGGACGAATAATTGTATTCATACTGTTAAGTAATTTACCACGCACTCATGAACTCTTCCAACTATAAATTGCAGCAGTTCTGCACTTAAACGAGAGTTAATATTTTCATTCGAATAAGCCGATAAGACAGGCCTAGCGTGTAAGCCGTATCATTTGTATATGTTTGTACTAATGTTCTGTTATGTATTTATTTAACTCATTTCCTCTCTTGGGTTTTATTCTGACCCTTAACATACCTTTACCAACGGTATTAGCGCTATATGAAATACAACTAGTCTCGTCCAGGATATTGAACTCAGCTCACGCGGTCCCATTTCCTACAACACGATAACCATTAACAACAGAAGCCTCCTTAAAAAAGCATAGAATATGGTCTAAATCATTTCTAGCAGAATAGTTGTTTTGTATTATACATGCTTGCAAAATAAGATAAAGACTGACTTCGCGGATTAAATAACTCAACAAGGGTTGATATGCCATTAAAGCCTACCAGCCAAACATCCACCAACTATTTTTGTGGTTTTTAGAATACTATTGATAGCGTTTACTTCATTGTTTTTAATGACTTGGATTCAAAACAGACAGCAATTAAAAATTCCCAGATACTTTAAATAATTTCAATCAGTGCCTCCCGTTAATTAATATTGAAAATCTGATCTAGTGTTTACTTTTTAATCGCGCTTTAAGTAAGAAGGCTAAACCCCCTTTGTTCAGATCTATTCACATAAGGGAAAAGAGTTCTAGGGGGCTGATTGGGGATTATTCTTGAAGGGTCTATGATTATTTATAGCCAATGTTTTGTCAGTAAAGGTTTAAATACAGTGCTACCTTTGCCTTATCGGTTTAATTTGTTTCGCGTATATCAAAATTCCCAATCTTTCTCATTTAACTTAATTACAATGACCATTAATCGTCCAGTCCTAAAAACATACTAATTTATTTTGTTAAGTTTTTTTACGAAGAAAAATAGCTAGATTTTATAAAAACATAATAACAATAGAATGTAAGGAATTGTGGCTGTAATATGTTTTAATGTTTTTTTTTTTGTTTTTTTTATAAATAATTATTATTTCTTTGGGTTATAAATGAAAACTTAGATGTTTTTTAGGGGTTTTATTAATAAGCGTTCTGAAGCTCGCCCGTTATCTCAAATTTGTTGTCCTCAACACAAAGCAAAAAATATCGATAGAGTGATACCTTTCGATAACTCGAAACTCGTAAAGTGGGGCCTTCGTTAATTCAAGGTTACCATTGTATTCAATTTGATTATATTGAGATAGATAGATAGATAGAAGATAGATAGATAGAAGGATAAAACTTTTTTAATTATTCAACAACGCAAATATCAACCTTTTTTTCATATTTTTTCTTTATTTACTTTGTAGTTCAACCGAATTTCTATGACTCTCCCCAAATGACCCCACGGGCTAGATTAACTCACCTCTTCCGCCACACAATATGACGTTAATTTCTCTGTCACCTCTACACCAGTTTATCTGAGATTTAAAATTTAACTTCTGATCCCCATTCTATGCGACTTTGGATGAAAAGGCGTTTTCCAGTGTTCAGCCCCAAGCATGCGTTATCGGACAAATCAGGTACTCTGATTGGTCATTGCTTCCTAATGAATGTTGTTAATTTTAAGATGACAAGAGAAAACAGGAACTGACAGGCAGTTCACCCTGTTTTATTAGTGTTTACATGAAACACGTTTTCTTAAATCAGAGTTTTCTTCCATTATTCCTAAACACTGTTTAATCATTAAATGTTTGGTTTCATTGGACCAGTTTGTTCAAGTCTTGTATTTTGTTGTCTGTCCTTCAGCTGGGTCTGTTAGAATACACTGACTACACCTTGCAAAGTATGTAAGAAAAGCCCCCTCCCATTTGCCATCACCTGTTGACTGATCGTAGTAGTCTGGAGTATGTCTGTGCACCTGGGTGTATATTTGTTGCCCACTCTGTCGACCGGAGCTGTAAACTTAGCTTACTGCACCCCTGCAGAGGTGTAAGAATCCTTCTCCCAATGGAGCCACTTTGTTATCAGGATCTTGGTAGCCTGAAGTTCTGTAACCAGGTGTGTATTTTTTTTTGTTCGTCCTGTTGGTGGAAGGCATAGAATACGCCGACTACAACCCCTGCAGAGAGGTAAAAAAAAACAAACATTTGTTACTTCCTGTTGACAGGATTCCCGTGGTAGCTGAAGCTTGTCTGTGACCCAGGTGAGTTATGTCGCTGTCTGCTCCTGTTCAGCTGGAGCTTAGAGATTACGCCGTACACCTCTGCAGGGGGTTAAGAACCACCCACCCTAATGGACACCTGAGATAGGATCGTTGTAGATGACGTTGTCTGTTGACCGGGTTGTTGTAATTGTTGTTCGCCATTTCAGCTGGGGCTGTAGACTAGGTCGCTACACCTTCAGAGGAGAAAGAACTCCCACTCCCAATGGAGGCCACTGTTGAAGAATCACTGATAGATGCTATCTGTGACTTGATGTGTATTTTTATGGCACCCTGTCGGCTGGGGCTGTAGAATTTACGCCGACTACAGTACGGACCGGATTAGCTCCAGGTCGGGATAGAGCGTCGGACAGAGACCAGATTCCTAGTTCAATACACCGTCCTACGCCAACTCAGCGTATAGTAGCACGCGGATCCTGTCGGTTTAAAGAAGGAGCTATGGTGGTGAGGCGCTCCACCTTCAGATTGCTAAAGAGACAATCTCCTTCGGCTCTAGCCGCTATTGAAAAAAGGCGATAGACTCCCTCGCTGACTGGCTTGATACCGACCTTTAGGGCCGCCGCCCCCTCTCCGACGCTTTAACTACAGCTCTGCCTCCAAAATGCTGTAAGATCCTGCAATGGTGCCACCTGTTAACAGGATCGTGGTGGGTGGCTGTCTGTGACCTAGTACTAAACGGCGGTTAGAGAGGCCCTACTCCAATTTAGAGGCTGGTAAGGTACCACACCTAGCCAACTATATGATTGTTTCGCGTTCGTATTCTTCCAAATTGACTCTTATGCAAGAGACACTTTTTATAGATATATGTCGCTGAGAAGGCAGTTGCCGGGAACCAATCCACGCTCGGTAGTTTATTACTTTTTAAATACTAAACTCATGAAGGCTGAAGTTAATGCTTAAACAAATAATATAAAACTATATAAATTATATATATAATATATAGCGTATATGTTACCGATTCATTAAGAAATGGACACGACCGGACGAGCGAGTTTCAACTCCTGGACCAGGCGTGTATTGCGTTTTCACCATAAGGGCTAATACCTTGGAAATGTATGCATCATACCCCTCTTTTTCCTCCAAATATGCGTGGTAAATACAGGTAATGGTCAGACAGGCTCTTTAACCTTTGAACGCGGATAACTAGTGTATGAGAAAGGTTTAAAGTTCTGAAATTAAAACCTATAATACGTGAAATTTCCAGTGTATCAACATCCTGCTCGTGCGAATGGGATTGTGAACTTACATAGTATATTATATTATATTATATATCAGTTTAATAGTCGCGCGCGCCAAAGGTCGGTATCGGCCATCAGCAGGAGTCTTCCTCTTTCATAGCGCTTAGACCAAGGGAGTATTATTTGTTTAGCCATGCTGATGTGAGCGCGCAACAAATACTCGACCATCAGCTCCTTGACGTGCTATCCCCGCGCACAATAGATCCTGGTGGTTTACTCTGATACGCTGGTGACCTAGGTGGGCGAGGTTGAGGGCGGTACGAACATAAATTAGAACCTTTGTGGTTTGGTCTGCCCGAAAACCGCTCTACCTGGACTGATGAGCAACCCGGCGCCCCCCCTTTACTTACTTTAAGTACTGTTTATTTATTCGTCTTGCGTATTGTGCTTTAGCAACGATGCTCTTCGCTATAGTAAAGCGTAAATGAGTACGCTCGCCGCCGTGGGCCGGGCCACTATCGGCGGCAAATCAGCATCAGCCGAGCGGGGTCGCGAGGGGAGTCTATGCCCCTTTTCACTAGCGCCTGGCCAAAGAGGAGATTGTTTAAGTCTGAGGGGTGGAGGAGCGCCAGCACCTAACCATCAGCTCCTACTATACCGCACAGATCCTGTGATGCTACTCATCGCTGAGTTGGCGGGGGCCGGTATCGAACTAGGACCTTGAGGGTTCTTAGACGACAACGCTTCTAGCCGACTGAGCTAACCTCCGGTCCTTTAGGTGGTAGGCGTGTACTCTCTCCTGCTTGTTTACGCGCCTTTTTTATGTGACTTCGTTTTTTTTTTTATTGTTTTTCATGGTATTCGAAGAGTCTTCTGTGTGATTCATTTTTTAGAAAGCATGCGGAAATCATTTCGTCAACAAAAGAAACTGTTTTTGGTTGTTTCCCTTTTAACTTTCTATCGCTGTCCGAGTACTCTGTCGCTTATGTCATGACTATGTCTCAATAGATGTGCCTTATGAGATATTTATTTCTTCCTCAAAAAACTACGATGAAAATATGCATGTGCATGAAAAAACACTAAATAGAAAACTAAAACGCATTTCAAGCATATCTTCTAAAAATGGACACTCAGATAATTATAGATGTGAGATCGCTCTTTTTTTTCCTGTAACCCAAAATGCCGCGTCACTGCTTACGTCACAATTACCCAAAATTGTCATAACTAGAATCAGATATACCCAAAATTTGAGCATGCAAATGTTTTAACAGTTCTCATTGTGTTTTTTTAAAAACAAGTTTAATTAATAGGGATGACCGGTGATTATATACTTATATAGTTTTTTTTATTCTATATTACATTTATTACAAGTCTATCACGCACTAGGTTTCTACATTTCAAACTCGTTTATTTTTTACTACTTTTGATAAATTTTTATGATTTTACTTTACTGTTATTGCGGTACCATAACTCATTGACTTGAATATTTAACTCCAGCCTGCCTCAAGACACATACTTTCAAAAATTAATCTTACGCCCGTAGGGGCTGTCTTTTAATTTTGCTTAGTTTTACTAAGAATTTACCGTCTACTATCACTTTATTCTAAATGTATCCCATTAGTGTGAAACGCTATGAAATTGAAAAAATAATTATTTCAAAGCTAGGGCGCAGAAAATGAATACCACTAACGAGTATGAGAGCATTTCTATTAACTCATTGCCAAAAATAAAAAAATGAATTTTTATTACATTTTTATTAGTAAATCGGCTATATTTTCAGCAACTAATATGCAGCAGCATGCATATCACTGCGCTGCTCGATGAGCGTAACCTCGGTTTTCACACCGGCGGGGATATAATTCGGAATGTCTGAGGGTATAAAAAAAACCGAAAGAAAATCCTGTCACCCAGAACACTGAATCCCTCCCCTCCCCCTTTCCAAAATGAACATATAAACATTCTTCTTTCTTGATTCACTCTTCTTCTTTGAATCATTTCTTCATCGTTTCAACCCACCACTTATCTTCCTCCCACCCAACCGGAAGGTTAAAGGAAGTCGAAAGGGGAAAGAAGAGACGTATGGAATGTATTATTCCGAGAGTGCACCACATTCCTGGGAAGTTAGTGTTCACGAGGACGACCGATACGCCCAGTTTTTGTTCTGACCTTCCACTTTCCCTTCTGACGTGTGCTTTATTCAGCACCTCCACAACTCTTTGACGCATTGTGGGGCCACGTTGCAAACATGGATTTTCATTTACAGAGCCCGGGGGCGCGGCTGATCTCGGTGCAAACTGAACTCTCATAGTATGTGTTTGTCCAAGTTCTGTACACTATAGAAACCCTGTGACAATACGATATAGTCGTTTCAAATGCTAGAGTATCGCACCACGACCCGTATAAAAATACGGTTGTTTATTTTCATTTTTAGACTGGTGGTATCCGTGGAAATTCCAACAGATTAGGCATGCAATAAAACAGTATTTCCATTTTTAACATTTTTTAAATTAATTAACATATACACCTAAGCAAAATAGTGAAATGATATCATTACAATTATTTATATTTTTGATATTGAAAGACTTGTATTTCGGACAAGTTATTATTTTGTAAGTATAAACTGTCTTATTTTTATTTACTTTTAAGATTCTTAAACATTGCAACTGAATATGATATATATAAATTACTTTTAGAGTTACACAATTCATCTTCATATGAGTTGATCCAAGCCTGGGAAGAAGATACCAGAAGATCTTGAACGTGTCGCAAATTGTAAGATAATAAATCATTTAAGAATTTTTTCTAAAGCAATAATCTATTTATGATAAATATTGATCGTTTCTTCGTGTGGAACCTGAAGACAACACTTTTTGGGTATATATAAATACTTTTTGGTTTATACTCGTGAGTTCTATTATGTAGATAGATATTGGAATCACTTTAATTAATGTTACATATTATTTGATATAAGATACATTAATTACTCAATCATATACAATGCTGCGTGCCCTTCGTCATGTCTCACTGTGTTCATTATTTGTGGGGTT
>CM042147.1:86684127-86709127 GCA_023376005.1 Doryteuthis pealeii
GCCATCTAAATCAACCTCCTAACCAAATGTATACAACAATGCTTCAAGCCAATTATAAAACTCTCTCATCATATATATATATATATATAATATATATATTATAATACATATGTATATACTATAATATATATATATATATGTCGTGAGAAAAATAGAAATGCAATGCCGACAGATATGTTGAAAAGATAACCGAAGAAAAATTAATTTTCGTATAGATGAAATTTATTATTTTTATATTTTTCGACCAAAATTGCTTATACATACAGTATTCTATTATTTTAAGTATAAATTGATATTATGCAAAAATACAAAATTAAGCATGTGAATGGATGATGACCTTTTGTTTAGCAGGCTAAATTTGTGTTTTTTACTTATCATTTATTTATTCATATGTAAAATAATTTTAAATAGAATACTGTAGTATAAGCAAATTTTGGTCGAACACGTGTCGACATATAACAATAATTGAATTTCATCCATCCTAATACATATATATATATATATATATATATATATATTATATATATATATATATTTCTTCCATTTATCTTTTCAACACACCACACACACACACACACACACACACATATATATATATATCTGTGTGTGTCGTGTGTGTGTGATGTGTTGTGTGTGTGTGTGTGTATAGAAGGCTGGTCAAAAACCTATCGAGATTTTTGACTTTATTACACAACCTGTATTCTTGAAAAAATTAACGTTCCATTTAATTTTCATTTCTATCTTAGTGTAAATACAGCTTCAAACTCATACTTTTATGACACACCTTATATATATAAAATAATATATATATATATTATAACTATAATATATATGTGCGTGTGTGTGTGTGTGGTGTGGTGTGTGTGTCTGGTGTCTGTGTCTGTGGTGTGTTGGGCCATACCTCACCATTAGTTCATTTTAACTTTGATATTAAAGTAAAAAAATTGAAGGACTTTATTTAATTTTAAAATTCTTTACCGTATTTCACGGCTTATAAGACGCATTTTTAACTCTAAAATACTTTCATGCCAATATCATACATCGTTAAATTCGCTTGGTATTATGACTGGAGGCGTTATCTACTGAAGATTGAAATTGACAACTATAGAGGTTTGGCGTGGGAGTTTGCAGTGGGCTGTAGCCCCTTAAAACCTTTGTAATTGAAGCGTTTTATATGTCATCAAATACGGCGTGTTAATAAAGCGGAGATTTTTTCCATATGTATAGAACAATATTAACACCCGTTAGATAACTGATTAAAAAAACTGCCAACAAGAAAGCGAGGAAATGATTTTTAGACCATCCTAGGTTGATAGATATGATGTGGTATGTTAGATGATAGATAGATAGATAATTAACAAACATAGATAGATATATATATAGATAGATAGGGAACAAACGTAGAAAGATAGATAGATAATGAAACACAGATAAATAATCTTAGATATATAGATGGATAGATAAATAGATTACATAGATAGATGAATAATATAGATAATACTGAATACACATAACAGACACAAAATAAACATACACAACACACACCCAGACACACACATAAACACACACACATATATATATACATATATATAGATTGATAGATAGATGGGATGGATGGATGGATGGACAGATAGATACATGGATAGATAAACAGATTAGACCACACACACACACACTCACACACACTCACACACACACATATATATATATATGGAAGAGAGGAGAGAAGAGAGATAGAGAGAGAGAGGGGGGTAGCTAGCTAGCAAGATCATGACCCGACATATATATATATATATATATATATATATATATATATATTAATATATTGATAGATATATACATAATAGATGGCCTGGATGAAACAGATGGATACATGGATAGATTCATCATCATTCATCATCATCATGCGCTGATAGCACATATTCCTTGACTCTCTTCTCTCTCTCTCTCTCTCTCTCTCTCTCTCTCTCTCTCTCCTCTCTCTCTCTCTCTCTCTCGTCCCTATCGATTTGCAAGGTCCTCTTTACTAGTGGTTCTCAAACTTTTTTTTTAACCTTTGGAACCCGTTGATTCCTATTTTACTCATTCGATGTTTAAAAATGATTTTATAACTAGATATGTTTTGCTTTCCTAGACCCAAAAAAAGTTACATGGTCCCCAGGGCGCCATATCGCCCAGTAGAGAACCACTGGTCTAGGACCGCATTCAGTGTCCACACAGAACTGATGAATATGTCTTTGCTTATCGACCAACACTGATATGTCCATGTGTGGGAGTCCACAGGAAGCAACTTCGCATAGTGTCGTCCTTTATTTCTCAATCAGTGTCCAGTGCCCAGTGTCTGTCTAATATTAGTTCGATGGTTCTGAGAAGGAGTTAAGTGGCCATACAGCTGTTCTTCTAGATTTATTTTCAAAACAGCCGCAGCTTCCTTGTGCAGTTCCCAATCTAGCCTTTTTCAACGGTGATTTTTTTTCTTTTTCAATCTGCTTGTTGATAACCTGTTTTTCGTTATTTTGTCTTTAATAGAGTATTATTTTGTCGGTATTTTTATCATTATTCTCGTCTACGATTTATTACGGTAATTATGAACACACACACACAACACACACACACACACACCATATATATATATATATATATTATGTGGTGTGTGTGTGTGTGTGTGTGTTGTGTATAACCAACACGTCTGCACGAGCAGGATTCGACTCAGGGTCAACTTAAGCAAAGTTTACGAGGTTTAAATTCAGAGTTTTCCTTCTCCTAGACTGTTACTAGCCAAGAAAGAAGCCTTGTCTGCTCTACTATTTATCCATAGTTGGATTGAGAGTAGTTGGATGCATAAATTTACACAGGCGTATTAGCACTATGTAAAATGCAAACAGACTCTGGATTTGAACTCGGGTTGACGAGCCATTTCCTACGACTCCAATCCTTAGATCACGCGCATCCCTTAATTATGAGGCATAACACCATCCCTTAACTCTTGACTACAAAATTTCTGTGAAAATAAAATGTTTGTGTATAATACACACTGACTTTTTAGAATTGTAGCGTCCTCTTTTGCCTCGAGGAAGACTGGGTTTTCTTTGCAAGTAGTTTGTATGGTTTCAAGTAAACTATTTGTATTTAATAATGATTTTAAACAATTATAGCTTCAACTAAGCGAATGTAATTACAATAATTTGCACAGTATTTGGTTTTAAGTATTCCTATCTAATACTAATTATTTGCCCGTCTTTTTATATGGATTTGAAGTAATTATTTTCTTCAAAATAATGTAACATAATTTTATATGATTCCAAGTATTCCAGTAATAATAATTATTGCCCGTCTTTTATATGGATTTGATTATTATTTCTTCAAATAATAATGTACATAATTATATGATTTCCAAGTATTCCTATCTAATACTAATTATTTTGCCCTCTTTTATATGGATTTGAGTAATTATTCTTCAAAATAATAATGTACATAATTATATGATTCCCAAGTATCCTATGTAATAATAATTATTTGCCCGTCTTTTATATGGATTTGAGTAATTATTTCTTCAAATAATAATGTACATAATTTTAATGTTCCAAGTATTTCCGTATCTAATACTAATTATTTGCCCGTCTTTTATATGGATTTGAGTAATTATTTCTTCAAAATAATAATGTAATAATTATATGATTCCAAGTATTCCTATCTAATAATAAATTCACGAGCATTTTAAATAATTAAAAGTATTTATATATTAAAAAGTGTTGTTCTGGTTCCAACGGAAGAAAATTCAATATTTATAAATAATTATGTTTTTAGAAAAATTTTTAAAATATTTTTTATCTTACATTTGCGACACGTGTTTCAAATCTTCTGGTATTTTCTTCAGGCTTTGATCAATCATATGAAAATGAATTTTGGTATTTAAAAGTATTTATATATATTCATATTCAGTTGCAATGTTTTAAGAGCTTAAAAGTTAAATAAATAAGACCAGTTTTACTTACAAAAGAATTAATACTAAGTCTCCAATATTAAAAATACAATATTGTAATGTTATCTTTCATTTATTTTGTTATGCGTATATGTATTACTTTCCCAAAATTAAAAATAGGAATAGAAATTTATGCATGTAATCTCTGGAATTTCCACAGATACAGCCAGTCTAAAAATGAAAATAAACAACATATTTTTTACGGGTCAGATCACTTAGCATTTTGAATCCGAATATTCGTATTTCAATGTGTTCCCATAGACAAACTGTGTTTACAATAATATGTGGTTTCGTGTTGCACCGGGCGTTTAAATCAAAATGCATGTTTGCAACGTGGCCCACAATGCGCTGACGAAGAGTTGTGAAGGGTGCTGAGTAAAGACAGTTCAGAAGGGGAAAGTGGAGGGTCAGAACAAAAACTGGGGCGTATCGTCGTCTCGTGAACACTAACTTCCCAGGAATGTGGTTTGCAACCTGCGGATAATGACATTCATCGTCTTCTTCTTCCCCTCTTCGACTTCCTTTAACTGCTTCCGGTTTGGGTGGAGGATAGATGAGATTGTGGGTTTGAAACGATGAAGAAATTGATTCAAAGAAGAAGATGTGAATAAAAAGAAAAGAATGAATGTTTATATGTGCATTTTTGAAGGGGAGGGGAGGATTCATGTGTCTGGGTGACAGGATTTTCTTTTCGTTTTTTTTTATCCTCAGACATTCCGATTATATCCCCGCCGTTGGAAACCGAGGTTAGCTTGCTCGAGCATGCGCAGTGATGTGCATGCTGCTGCATATTAGGTTCTTGGAAAATAATAGCCGATTTTTTATTTAAAAAATGTAATAAAAATTGCCATTTTTTTTCAGATGAGTTAATAGAAATGTCTCAATACTTTTTTAAGTGTATTATTTTTCTGCGCCCTAAATTTTGTAAATAATTATTGCAATTCATAGCGTTCACACTATTGGGATACATTAAAATAAAAGTGATAGTACGGTATTTAGTAAAACTAGCAAAATAAAAAGACACCCTACCCGGCAGCTATAAAAAATTAATTTTTGAAAGATATTGTCTGAGGAGGTGGAGTTAAAATATCAATGTCAATGAGTTTGTACCATAAGTAAGTAAAAATCATCAAATTTATTAAAGTATAAAAAAAACAATTGAAATGGAAACCTATTTCTGATAACTTTAAATATTTATCAAAATAAAACAAACGATATATTAAGTATATAATTACTGGGGAATCTATTTATTTCAAACATGTTTTAAAAAACACAATGAGGACTGTCTAAACATTGCATGCTCAAATTCTGGGTATATGTATTCTATGTTATGACGATTTTTAGGTAATGTGACGTAAGCAATGACGCAGTTTTGTTTACAGACAAAAAGAGAGCGAATCTCCATTATTAATAGAAGATATGTTAGAATGCTGTTTTTTTGTTTTTTTTTTCATGACATGCTATTTTTATCGTATAGTTTTTGGGAGAATAAATATCTCATAGAAATTTGATAGTCATGAATAAGCGACAGTATCACGATAAATAAAGGAAAACCAAACAGTTTTCTTTTTTGACAAATGGATTTTCTTTTAAACCCAAAAGGGACCGGGTTAGCTCAGTCGGTAGAGCGTTCGGCTAGAGACACAAAGGTTCCTAGTTCGATACCGGTCCTCGCCAACTCAGCGTATGAGTAGCACAGGGATCTGTGCGGTAAAGTAAGGAGCTGATGGTAGGTGGGCGCTCCACCTCAGATGCTAAAAACAATCTCCTTGGTCTAGCGCTATGAAGGGGATAGACTCCCTCGCTGACTGGCTGATGCTGACTTTAGGCCGCCCGACGACTTTACTTTACTTAGTAGAGCATTGTACAATCAAGCGAATATAATAAACAGTACTATTAAAAGCGGCCGGGTTAGCTCAGTCGGTAGAGCGTTCGGCTAGACACCACAAGGTTCCTAGTTCGATACCGGCCCTCGCCAACTCAGCGTATAAGTATCACCGGGATCTGTCCGGTAGAGTAAAGAGCTGATGGTAGGTTGGCGCTCCACCTCAGAGCTAAAAAACAATCTCCTTGGTCTAGCGCTATTGAAAAGAGGATAGACTCCCTCGCTGACTGGCAGATACCGACTTTAGGCCGCCCCGTCGACTTACTTATATATATATATATATACATACCTATGTTATCACAAACCCATCCGCACGAGCAGGATGTGATACATGGACAATTTTCTTAGGTTTTAATTCAGAACTTTACTTCTCATACACTAGTCGCTTAACCAAGGTTAAAGAGCCCAGTCGACCTTACTATTTACCCATATTTGGAGGAAGAGTATGGATTCATACATTTCCAAAGGGTATTAGCCTTATGTGAAACGCAACAGCCTTGTCCAGGATTTGAACTCGTCTCGTCGGTTGTCCATTTCTTATACGGTAACCATATACTATATATATATATATATATATATATATATATATATAATTTGTTTAAGAATTACTTCAGCTTCATGAGTATTAATAAATACTGTGGTTGTCCCTCGGCAACTGCCTCTAGCACATATCTGATAAAAATGTTCTTTCCATAAGAGCAATTTGAAGAATACGATCGGAACAATCATATAGTTGCTAGTGTGACCTACCAGCCTCTAATTGGATAGCCTCTCTAACGCCGTTTAGTACCTAGGTCACAGACAGCTCACCCACCACGATCCTGTTAACAGGTGGCACCATGCAGGGTTTTACACATTTGCAGAGTGTAGTCGGCGTATTCTACAGCCCCAGCCGACAGGGTGCATAACAAATACACATCCAAGTCACAGATAAAACAGCTATGATTCTGTCAACAGGTGGCTCCATTGGAGTGGGGAGTTCTTGCCCTCTGAAGGGTGTAGTCGACCTATTCCACAGCCCCAGCTGAAATGGTGGACAACAATTACACACCCGGTCCACAGACAACTCATCTACCACGATCCTATCATCAGGTGGTCCCATTAGGTGTGGTTCTTAACGCTCTGCAGAGATGTAGTCGGCGTATTCTATAGCTCCAGCTGACAGGCAGACAGCAAATACTCACCTGGGTCACAGACAACTCAGTTATCACGATCCTGTCAACAGGGAAGTACAAATGTTTTTTTTTTACCTCTCTGCAAGGTGTAGTCTTGCGTATTCTACAGCTCCAACAACAGCTACCAAGATCCTGATAACAAGTGGCCCCTTTGAGGAGATTCTTACACCTCTGCAGGGGTGTAGTAAGCCTTATTTTACAGCTCCAGTCGACGTAGTGGGTAACAAATATATACCCAGGTCACAGATAACTCAGCTACCACGATCATGTCAACAGGTGATGCAAATGGAGGGGCTTTTTTACAACTTTGCAAGGGTGTAGTCAGTGTATTCTACAGACCAGACAGGACAGACAACAAATACAGACTTGATCAACTGGTCCAATGAAACCCAAACATTTAATGATAAACACGTGTTTAGGATTAATGGAATGAAAACTCTGATTGTTAAGAAAACGTGTTTCATGTAAACAACTAATAAACAGGTGACTGACCTGTCAGTTCTCTTTTTCTCTTGTCATCTTAAAATTAACAACATTCATTTAGGAAGCAAATTGACCAATCAGAGTACCTGATTTGTCGATAACGCATGCTTGGGGCTGGATGGAAGACAGCCTTTTCATCCAAAGTCGCATAGAATGGGGATAGGATCTAATCTTTTAATCTCAGATAAACTGGTATAGAGTGACAGGAGAATTAACGTCATATTGTGTGGCGGATAGAGGTGAATTAATCTACCCGTGGGGTCATTTGGGGAGAGCATAAATTCGGTATGAATACAAAGCAAATAAAGAAAAAATGAAAAAAGGTTTAATTTGCGTTGTTGAAATTTAAAAAAATTATCCTTTCATCTATCTATCTATCTATCTATCTTTCTAATCTCAATATAATCAAATAATACAATGGTACTTGAATTACGAATGCCCCACTTTACGAGTTTCGAGTTACGAGGTATCACTCTATCGATTTTTTGCTTTGTGTTGAGGACTAAAATTTGAGAACGGGCGAGCTTCAGATACGCTTATGTTAATAAGACCCTAAAAACATCTAAGTTTTCAAATTTATAACCCTAAAGAAAAATATTATTTATAAAAAAAACAAAAAACATTAAAACATATTACAGCACACAATTCCTTACATTCTATTTTATTATATTTTTATAAAAACTAGCCTATTTTTCTTTCATAAAAAACTTACAAAATAATTTAGTATATTTTTTTTTGTTTTTTGAGGACTGGAACGGATTAATGGTATTCACTTTAAGTTAAATGAGAAAATTGATTTTGATATACGAGCGAAAACAAATTAAACTCGTAAGGCAGGTAAGCACTGTATTTACCTTTACTGACAAAACATTGGCTATAAATAATCATAGACTTCAAGATATAATCCCAATCAGCCCCTATGAACTCTTTGTTCCCTTAGTGAATAAATCTGAACAAGGGGGTTTAGCCTTCTTACTTAAGCCGATTAAAAAGTAAAACTATGATCAGATTTCTAGTATTATTAACCACGAGCACTGATTTGATAATTATTTAAAGTATCTGGGATTTTATATTTGCTGTCTGTTTTGAATCCAAGTCATCAAAACAATTAAGTATACAGCCTATCAATAAAGTAATTACTAAAACACAAAAATAGTTGGTTGGATGTTTGGTTGGTAGGTTTTATGGCATATCAACCCTGTTGAGTTATTTAATCCCGAGTCAGTCTTTATCTTTATTTGCAAGCAATGATATAATTACAAATAACTATTCTGCATAGAAATAATTAAGACCATATTATATGATTTTTTAAGGTCTGCAGTGTAATGGTTATCGTCGAGTTCATATCCTGGACGAGACTAGTTGTATTTCATATAGCGCTAATACCGTTGGGAAAGGTATGTGTATGGCCTGGTTAGGGCCAGAATAAAGACCCAAGAGAGGAAATGAGTTAAATAAATACATTAACAAAGAACATTAGTACAAACATATACAAATGATACGGCTTACACGCTAGGCTGTCTTATTCGGCTATTCGATGAAATATTAACTCTCGTTTAAGTGCAGGAACCTGCTGCTATTTATAGTTGGAAGAGTTCATGAGTAACGTGGTAAATACTATAACAGTATGAATACAATTATTTCGTCCTCCAGCATTGGGTAAATAATACGGCAGACTAGGCTCTTTAACCTCGAATGGCAACTGGTCTAGGAGAAAGGAGCACTCTGAATTTCCATCTGTTAAACCCCGGTTGAAAATTGACTTTGTATCGCATTATGATGTGCGGAAGGTTAGGTATGCACATATTATATGCTTTCAAGTAAATTTTCCTGTTTAACAATGATACTTTATTGGGTTATCTCAGTTGTTAGAGCGTCGGCTAGAAACCACAAGGTTCCTAGTCGATACCGGTTTCTCGCCAACTCAGCGTATGAGTAGCACAGGGATCTGTCCGGTAAAGTAAGGAGCTGATGGTAGGTGTGGCGTTCAACCTCAGACGCCAAAAACAATCTCCTTGGTCTAGCGCTATTGAAAAGGGATAGGACTCCCTCGCTGACTGGCTGATACCGACTTAGGCCGCCCCAACGACTTTACTTACTTATTCTTATCTAATACAAAATACTTTGCACAGTTTTATGGTTGTAGTTATTCAAATAGTTTTCAAAGAGATTTATTTTGACCTATAGATGGATCCCCAACACAGGTACAACCACTCGGGATAGAGTGAAACTGGCAGCATTGTAACGAAGGGGTGTACCACCCTCCTCAGAGCTTTAGAACTGGAGCCCCTCAATCTGATTCAGGTTTAGTGTTATAGTTAGTACTCCTTTCTTTGGAGTGGGGTCTAGCCCCCACAGACAAGGCTTTGTCACGACCTTTTGCATCTTTCTCAACAGTTCCGAAATACTGAATTCACGGGGTTTTGATTTTTTTTTCTGAACTGGGAATAGCACACAAAGGTTCAGATTTGGAAAGTGAAAGTTGGGGGCTGTGGTAGCACAGGGATATTTTTTTGGGGGAGGGGTACTTGGAGCTAATACCAATGAAGGCTTATCTACATTAAAGTGTGTATTAATTTTGTATGTGTACAGTGTACATTAAATGTTTTTAGTAATTTCTTTTTTTTCTTGTGTCAGTCTTAAATTCCTTTGAGAAATATTAGAGGTGTCTGCTCACACGTTTTCACAAGACATTCTGTTTATTTCATATGTAGTTTGAGATCCATATATGACCCTCAAACGTGTGATTGGAAACTCTTAACCATTAAAAGTTCAAGGAAAATTAGAGGTTTCTACTCACACGTTTTCTTCTTTATTGTATATGCAGTATGAGAGCCAATTATGACTTCAAACGTGTCTTAGAAACTCTAAGTCTTTAACTGCTATCTTTCGTGAACTGGTATTTTTGTTCGGCGTTGGAGTAGCAGTAAAATATATTAGCTCTGTTTTCTTTGAATACTAGACTTCTACTCTCTAGGCAGGGATAGCTGGTCTCATATCTATTAGATTTTGGCGGCAAAAACATGGAAAAGTTATCTTGGAAAGATGACACACTTGGATTTTCTAAGAAAAGGGTAATTTTAATTTTAAGATCTATGAAACACCCTGACAGAAACCCACGGAATTGCACTCATCAGTTGAATTGCTAATCAATGACTCGCATTTAATCTATAGTTCTGTGTACTTAAATCGCATCTTAGTCTGACACAAGGCCACTATGTAAAGAGCGCGATAAATATTACATTTACTGATGAGTAGTAATAATCTTCCAGCATTAATTGATATTCATTAGCCATTTAGTACAATACGAAGCCAAATCGAATGAAACATGAAAGGAATATTATACAAGACAATCTTTAAATTATTCAATGACTTGTTTTAACTGCACGGCAATCTGTATTTGGTATTCTATTACCTAGTGTTAAAGGAATTTTGTTCATGCTTAGATACATATTTACATTTTTGATTTTGTTTTGTTATTCCCATCGAAATACTAATAATTCTAAACAGATCTATTCGACCTGACAGGCACTAAGCACACCGGATCAAAGTAGGACCTGAACAGTAATGCGCAATGAAGGGGTACTCCCTATCTCATGTTTCCAGAATTTAGAGACTAATATCAGATGCAGTTTAGTGCCATTACACAGAACACTCCTCTTTGGGGAGGCTTACCCCTATGCAGGATATAGTCAACATATTAACGCGTCGCCGATTGGCGGGTCAATCTTTTAAGTGGGCACGATCTCCTGATCTTCATCGGACCTCTGATGAGAAATATGTTAACTCATTTTCAAATTACATCTCTAAATTTCTTATCTTAACCTACCAACATCGAGGGAAGCGAAATTAAAATCTGCTTGGTAGAGTTTCCAGATGCAATTTTCAAATTCTTGTACGATTCACCGATCGAAAAAGAAAAAAAAACAAACTCTTAGGATTAAAATAGTTGTAAGGATGTAAAGGAGTTGAGGCAACAGGTTGAGAGAATTGACATTTACAAATGACACTTGAAAATGCTTTCATCATTCCACCGTTGTTGATTTTTCGGCCATGTTCATATATCTTTCGCGCTGCTAAGTCCCACCTCAGCGCTTTGTATGTTCATGGAGATACGCAGCATGGGTATTATGAAAATTGTTAGATTGACACATTCGTTTTTAAGAAGTGACTTCAGGAAGACAAGCTCTGAGTTAGGCGTGCTCAGAATGATGCGAATAAAAAAGCTAAAAAAATAAAAAATAAGATAAAAGAGATGAAGAAGAAGAAAAAAGAAGAGATAAAAAGAGAAACTGAAGCGGAATCTGGAGAATAATAAAGGAATGCTAGATTTAGAAGAATTTGCAGAGAGAATTTAAAATGAGTAATTAAAACAAGATTACTTTAGTGAAAGAAACATGGGGGCAACATGGATTAAGTGAGAGAGATGGCATGAATGAAATTAATGAATAAAGGCGAGCGATGACTTGAATAAATGACAGAAAAAGAAGGAACGACGGGAGCATGAATATAACAAGTCCAATAAATGTACCAATATGAAAACAAATAATTAGTAGATGCAGAGTCAACTTAAAACAAAAACAAAATCTTATAGGGAAGTTACCAATTTGGGATTCTCTGGAGTATGGAGACCCCTTCATTGATATCACTCCGTGTCCAATCTGATCCGGACTGGTAGTATCCGTAGGGTCTCATCTGGAACTAAATACAAAAATGAGTTTTTAAAATGTTTTAAAAATTAGTTAAAAATACCCCATCAAGAATGTATAAAAAAAAGTCTTTCAGCATAAATAACCAACAAGAGTTGACTTGCTCTAAAAAAACAACCAGCCAACCAATCACAGCAACGAAAAATCAAATTGTTTCGATAAACCTATAGATTAATCCCAGATTTAGGCTACATTACAACTGGCTGTATCTCCCAGAGAAGGAAAAACGGGTTGAAAGATACATCTTGCGGTGCCCATCTGTGTAACATCCGACAGCGTTGTACTGAGTTATATTGTAAACAGCAGATTAGCAGAATGTTTCTCTTCTTCTCCATCCCCATTGGTTTTGCCTGACATCGGGCCAGCGAAATATAATTTACAGAGACTCACTAGTGTTGATAAGCATCTGTTTACTGCTTAGTTTAAAAAAAGCAATCTGTTTATAATGTATTATTTATTTTGATGTCTAATTTCTGATTGGTTGATCTTGAATATCACGAGATTATCGTAAATGAACGGGATTTAATATGGTCTGACCCTATGGTCTACTAGAATGTGCCTCAGAATCGTTAATATTTAAACGAAACACAATTCTTATGTGAGAGAAACGGATAAAGACAAAAAAAAGGGTTAATACAAAACTCGTTTATGGATCCCCATACTTTCCCAACGTGTGTCACAATCCTAGCCGTGGCAAACGGGTTGGGTAAATTGCCTACATGTATATATTAGTTGATACAAACACTTTACAGGTTTTTTTAAAAGAAAAGGAACACTTTATAAAAAGATTGGTTAGGTTGTAATTTTAATCTAAAGCGCATACCATATCTCGATTTTCTTTCTCTTTCCCTTTCCCTTTCCCCCTCTCTCTCTCTCTCTCTCTCTCTCTCTCTCCTCTTTCTTTCTCTCTCTTTATATAGATATATAATATATATATATATATATATCCCACAATTCTGAATTGGAAAAGGGTTATCATGCCCGAAACACGTCTAGCACATTGAAATGAATTGAAGAACAAAATACCAATAATTGAAACTACTTGCGGATATTATATATAATATATATATATATATATATATATATATATATAATATTATATATATATATATATATGGGTCGTTGAAGCCGTTCATATGATCATGGAATTGACAAAATGTTTCTTTTCCAACATTGTTCCACTTAAGGTCCAAACACGTTTTTCCATCAGTGTCAGTACATTGGTTCCCCATTGGGCAAAAATCATTCAACAGTAGATGTAACGATAATCATATGACTTTCTCACCCACCCTCGTATATATCTATCAGTGGTGTTTCATGAAGAATACGCTGGTGTAAGAAAATAACACAGTATGTAATCATGCAGATGAATTAATTTAATATTGATTGACAATACATTAAAGATTAAATCAAATACACACGTCACCGCTCTGAGAGCTGTCAACTGAATTTTTTTTTCGCAGTGTTGTTTTACGAATATTAACTAAGTCTAACATCAAGCGAAAGAATTTCACTCTGCCTACTTTAAACTCTCACAGCGGCCCTCCAACCACTGCGATCTTACCGTAAGCCGCTGGCAGAGCAGTACATGTCACTTGTTCACGGTGAAAAATCCAAACGGGCGAACAAATAACAGGAATCATTTGAGTATAAATAATTTCTAAGGTGAAATAGACGAGTGAACTTTGAAAATATATTTGAAAAATATCCCATCTGAAGTAACAAATACCTAGAAAATTTGGTACAATCTTGAGAATTCAGTAGACGTTAGCTTCAGTCGGTAGAGCGTTCGATACCGGCCCTCGCCAACTCAGCGTATGAGAGCACAGGGATCTTGTGCGCAAAGTACGGAGCTGATGGTAGGTGTGGGCTTTCCACCTCTGACACAAAAAACAATCTCCTTGGTCTAGCACAAGTGGAATAAGTGATAACTCCCTCACCTGACTTGGTGATACCGACTTTAGGCCACCCGACGACTACTCTATTTGTATTATTATAATACGTATTTTAAATCTTATGTTAATCTCATTATTCAAGTACATTCTGTTCCTTGTTAATCCCAAATATTGTTGACAATCACGGTTTCATCCCTTGAGTTTACGATTCAAGTCAAAAACTGAAAGCATTGGTTCTCGCCAGATTAATCAAAGTTAAGCCAGCTATGTAGACTGTTCGTATTTTATATGGGTGACTTCTATTAACAACAAGTACTATAAACAACATAAGGCCTGTGTATTCAGCGAAGCAAACCTTAGTAAATAACAAACGGGTTTCCATCTTTGACTTTACGATTAGTCTCGCAAAAAAACCACCCCAGCTACCTGCCAGTCAATAAGAAGTTACCCATCTAAATACTGAGCAGTCTATAGCTGCTTAACTTTGATAATTTTGCTCTGGAAAGCTGGTTTTTGCGAGACTTAATCGTAAGTAAAGATTGGAAACCAGGTGTTATTTACTAAGGTTTGCTTCGTCTGATACAAGGCCTTATGTGTATAGTACTTGTGGTTAATAGAAAGTCACCCATTATAAAATGAACAGTCTCATAGCTGCTTAACTTGATATCTGGCGAAACCAATGCTTTCAGTTTGACTTTGATTCGTAAATCAAGGATGAAAACCAGTTGATTGTCAACAAATATTTGGATTAACAAGAAAAGAAAGATTCTTGAATAATGAGATTAACATAAGATTAAAATAGATGATTATAATAATACAAATAGAGTAAGTCGTCGCGGGTGGCCTAAAGTCGGTATCAGCCAATCAGTGAGGGTCTATCCACTTTTCACTTGTGCCTAGGACCAGGAGATTGTTTTTGTGTCAGAGGTGGAGCGCCACAACCTACCATTCAGCCCGTACTTTGCAGCACAAGATCCCTGTGCTACTCATACGCTGAGTTGGCGAGCCCGTATTCGAACGCTCTACCGACTGAGCTAACGTCTACTGAATTCTCAAAGATTGTACCAAATTTTCTAGGTATTTGTACCTGCATATGATATTTCAAAGATATATTTCAAAGTTCACTGTCTATTCACCTTAGAAATTATTATACTCAAATAGATTTCTGTTATTTGTTCCCTTTGGATTTTCAACGTGAACAAAGTGACATTACAAGCCTCTGCCAGCGCTTACGGTAAGATCGCAGTGTTTGGAGAGCGCTGTGAGAAGTTTAAAGTAGGCAAAGAGTGTGAAATTCTTTCTTGAATGTTAGACTAGTAATAATTGTAAACACAAAACACGTCGAAAAAAAAATTCAGTTGACACTTCAGAGGTGACGTGGTGTATTTGATTTAATCTTTAATTATTGTCAATTCAATATTAATTAATCATCCTGCATGATTACAACGTGTCTATTTTTCTTACACCAGCGTATTCTTCATGAAACACCACTGATAGTATATACGAGGGTGGGTGAGAACGTCATAGATTACGTTACATCTGCTGTGGATGAATTTTGCCCAAGGGGAATCCAAGTACTGCAACACTGATGGAAAAAGTGTTTGGACCTTAAGTGGAACAATGTTGGAAAAGAAACATTTTTGTTCACATTCCATGATCATATGAACGCTTCAACCGACCCACTTATATATATTATATATATATATATATATATATATATATACTATATATATATACCTATATACTATATAGTATCCGCAAGTAGTTTCAATTGGTATTGGTTTCTTCAATTCATTTCAATTTGCTAGACGTGTTTCGGGCATGAATACCCTTTTCAATTCAGAATTGTGGGATATATATTAATATTACCATATTATATATTATATTATTTATAAAGAGAGAGAGAGAGAGACTGAGAGAGAGAGAGGAGAGAGAGAAGAGAGAGAGGGGGAAGGGAAAGGGAAAGAGAAGAAAATGAGAGATATGTATCGCCTTTAGATAAAATACAACCTAACCAATCTTTTATAAAGTGTTCCTTTTCTATTTAAAAAACCTGTAAAGTGTTGTATCAACCTAATATATACATGTAGGCATTTACCCAACCCGTTTGCCACGGCTAGGATGGACACACGGTTGGAAGTATGGGGGATCCATAAACGCAGTTTTGTATTACACCTTTATTTTTGTCTTTATCCGTTTCTCTCACATAAGAAATTGTGTTATCTATTAAATATTCAACCGATTTCCTGAGGCAACATTCTAGCAGACCATAGGGTCACCATAATATCCCGTTCATTACGATAATCCGTGATATTCAGATCAACCAATCAGAATATAGACACAAATAAATAATACATTATAAACAATTGCTTTTTTTTTAAACCTAAGCATAAACAGATGCTTATCAACACTAGTGAGTTCTCTGTAAATTATTATTTGCTGGGCCCGATTCAGGGCAAAACAAATGGGATGGGGAGAAATAGAAGAGAAACATTCTGCTAATCTGCTGTTACCATATAAACTCAGTACAACCTGTCGGATGTTACTTGCAAACAGATGGGCACCGCCAAGTATGTATCTATTCAACCCGTTCCCTTTCTCTGGGAGATACAGCCAGTGTAATGTAGCCAATCTAGGGGATTAATCTATTAGGTTATTGAAAACAATTGTTTTTTCGTTGCTTGATTGGTTGGCTGGTTGTTTTTTAGAGCAAGTCAACTCTTGTTGGGTTTATTTATGCTGAAGACTTTTGTTTTATACATTCTTTGATGGGTATTTTAACTCAATTTTAAAAACATTTTAAAAACTCATTTTTGTATTTAGTTCACAGATGAGACCCTAAGGATACTACCAGTCCGGATCAGATTGGACCGGGAGTGATATCAATGAAGGGGTACTCCATACTCCAGAGAACTCCAAAATTTGTAACTTCCTATAAGATTTGTTTTTGTTTTAAGTTGAACTCTGCATCTACTAATTATTTGTTTTATATTGGTACATTTATTGGACTTGTTATATTATTGCTCCCGTTCGTTCCTTCTTTTTTCTGTCATTTATCAATCATCGCTCCCTTTATTCATTAATTTCATTCATCCATCTCTTCTCACTTAATCCATGTTGCCCCCTGTTCTTTCACTAAAGTAATCTTTGTTTTAATTACTCATTTTTATTCTCTCTGCAACATTCTTCTAAAATCTTAGCATTCCTTTATTATTCTCCAGATCCCTTCAGTTTCTCTTTTTTATCTCTTCTTTTTTTCTTCTTCTTCATCTCTTTTATTTATTTTTTATTTTTTTAGCTTTTATTATTTCCATTCATCTGAGCCACCCTAACTCAGAGCCGTTTCCTGAAGTCACTTCTTAAAAAACGATGTGTCAATCTAACCTTTTCATAATACCCATGCTGCGTCATCTCCATGACACATACAAAGCGCTGAGGTGACTTACTAGCGCGAAAGATAATATGAACATGGCGAAAATCACAACGGTGAATGATGAAAGCATTTCAAGTGTCATTTGAAATGTCAATTCTCTCAACTCTGTTGCCTCAACCTCCTACAATCCTTACAATAATTTAATCCCTAAGAGTTTTCTTTTTTTCTTTTTCGATCGATGAATCGCTAAAGAATGAAAATTCATCTGGAAATCTACCAAGAGATTTTAATTCTTCTCGATGTTGGTAGGTTAAATAAGAATTGAGATCGTAATTGAATAGTTACATATTCTCATCCAGAGGTCCGATGAAGAATCAGGAGATCGTGCCCACTTAAAGATGGACCCGCTCAAGCGCGAACCGTATAATATGTTGACTTATATCCTGCATAGGGGTAAGCCCCTCCCCCCAAAGATGGAGTGTTCTGGTGTAGGGCACTAAACTGCATCTGATATTAAGGTCTCTAATTCTGGAAACATGAAGGAGTTAGGGTACCCCTTCATTGCCATTACTTTCAGGTCTACTTTGATCCGGTGTGCTAGTGCCTGTCAGGTCGAATAGATCTGTTAAGAATTATTAGTATTCGATGGGAATAACAAAACAAAACAAAAATGTAAATATGTACTACAATGAACAAAATTCTTTAACCACTAGTATTAAAATAACCAAATACAGATGCCGTGCAGTTAAAACAAGTCATTGAATAATTTAAAGATGTGTCTTGTATAAAATTCCTTTCCATGTTTCATTCGATTTTGGCTTCGTATTTGTACTAAACTGGCTAATGAATATCAAATAATCTAGCAGATTATTACTACTCATCAGTAAATGTAATATTTATCGCGCTCTTTACACTAGTGGCCTTGTGTCAGACTAAGATCGATAAGTACACAGAACTAATAGATTAAATGCGAGTCATTGATTAGCAATTCAACTGATGAGTGCAATTCCGTGGGTTTCTGTCAGGGTGTTTCATAGAATCTTAAAATTAAAATTACCCTTTTCTTAGAAAATCCAAGTGTGTCATCATTTCCAAGAATAACTTTTCCATGTTTTGCCGCCAAAATCTAATAGATATGAGACCAGCTATCCCCTGCCTAGAGAGTAGAAGTCTAGTATTCAAAGAAAACAGAGCTAATATATTTTACTGCTACTCCAACCGCCGAACAAAAATACCAGTTCACGAAAGATAGCAGTTAAAGACTTAAGAGTTTCTAAAGACACGTTTGAAGGTCATAATTGGCTCTCATACTGCATATACAATAAAGAAGAAAACGTGTGAGTAGAAACCTCTAATTTTCCTTGAACTTTTAATGGGTTAAGAGTTTCCAATCACACGTTTGAGGGTCATATATGGATCTCAAACTACATATGAAATAAAACAGAATGTCTTGTGAAAACGTGTGAGCAGACACCTCTAATATTCCTCAAAGGAATTTAAGACTGACACAAGAAAAAAAAAAAGAAATTACTAAAAACATTTATGTACACTGTACACATACAAAATTAATACACACTTTAATGTAGATAAGCCCTTCATTGGTATTAGCTCCAAGTACCCCTCCCCCCAAAAAAATATCCCTGTGCTACCACAGCCCCCAACTTTCACTTTCCAAATCTGAACCTTTGTGGCTATTCCCAGTTCAGAAAAATCAAAACCCCGTGAATTCAGTATTTCGGAACTGTTGAGAAGATGCAACAGGTCGTGACAAAGCCTTGTCTGTGGGGGCTAGACCCCACTCCAAAGAAAGGAGTACTAACTATAACACTAAACCTGAATCAGATTGAGGGGCTCCAGTTCTAAAGCTCTGAGGAGGGTGGTACACCCCTTCGTTTACAATGCTGCCAGTTTCACTCTATCCCGAGTGGTTGTACCTGTTGGGGATCCATCTATAGGTCAAATAAATCTCTTGAAAACTATTTGGAATAACTACAACCATAAAACTGTGCAAAGTATTTGTATTAGATAAGAATAAGTAAGTAAAGTCGTTGGGGCGGCCTAAAGTCGGTATCAGCCAGTCAGCGAGGGAGTCTATCCCCTTTTCAATAGCGCTAGACCAAGGAGATTGTTTTTGGCGTCTGAGGTTGAACGCCACACCTACCATCAGCTCCTTACTTTACCGGACAGATCCCTGTGCTACTCATACGCTGAGTTGGCGAGAACCGGTATCGAACTAGGAACCTTGTGGTTTCTAGCCGAACGCTCTAACAACTGAGATAACCCAATAAAGTATCATTGTTAAACAGGAAAATTTACTTGAAAGCATATAATATGTACATACCTAACCCTTCCGCACGATCATAATGCGATACAAAGTCAATTTTCAACCGGGGTTTAACAGATGGAAATTCAGAGTGCTCCTTCTCCTAGACCAGTTGCCATTCCGAGGTTAAAGAGCCTAGTCTGCCGTATTATTTACCCAATGCTGGAGGACGAATAATTGTATTCATACTGTTATAGTAATTTACCACGTACTCATGAACTCTTCCAACTATAAATAGCAGCAGGTTCTGCACTTAAACGAGAGTTAATATTTCATCGAATAGCCGATAAGACAGCCTAGCGTGTAAGCCGTATCATTTGTATATGTTTGTACTAATGTTCTTTGTTAATGTATTTATTTAACTCATTTCCTCTCTTGGGTCTTTATTCTGGCCCTTAACCAGGCCATAACACATACCTTTCCCAACGGTATTAGCGCTATATGAAATACAACTAGTCTCGTCCAGGATATGAACTCGACGATAACCATTACACTGCAGACCTTAAAAAATCATATAATATGGTCTAATTATTTCTATGCAGAATAGTTATTTGTAATTATATCATTGCTTGCAAATAAAGATAAAGACTGACTTCGGGATTAAATAACTCAACAAGGGTTGATATGCCATAAAACCTACCAACCAAACATCCAACCAACTATTTTTGTGTTTTAGTAATTACTTATTGATAGGCTGTATACTTAATTGTTTTGATGACTTGGATTCAAAACAGACAGCAAATATAAAATCCCAGATACTTTAAATAATTATCAATCAGTGCCTCGTGTTAATAATACTAGAAATCTGATCATAGTTTTACTTTTTAATCGGCTTAAGTAAGAAGGCTAAACCCCCTTTGTTCAGATTATTCACATAAGGGACAAAGAGTTCATAGGGGCTGATTGGGGATTATATCTTGAAGTCTATGATTATTTATAGCCAATGTTTTGTCAGTAAAGGTAAATACAGTGCTACCTTGCCTTACGAGTTTAATTTGTTTCGCTCGTATATCAAATCAATTTTCTCATTTAACTTAAAGTGAAATACCATTAATCCGTTCCAGTCCTCAAAAAACAAAAAAAAAATATACTAATTATTTTGTAAGTTTTTTATGAAGAAAAATAGGCTAGTATTTTATAAAAATATAATAAAATAGAATGTAAGGAATTGTGTGCTGTAATATGTTTTAATGTTTTTTTTTTTTTTTTTTATAAATAATATTTTTCTTTAGGGTTATAAATTTGAAAACTTAGATGTTTTTAGGGGTCTTATTAACATAAGCGTATCTGAAGCTCGCCCGTATCTCAAATTTTAGTCCTCAACACAAAGCAAAAAAATCGATAGAGTGATACCTCGTAACTCGAAAACTCGTAAAGTGGGGCATTCGTAATTCAAGGTACCATTGTATTCAATTTGATTATATTGAGATAGAAAGATAGATAGATAGATAGATAGATGAAAGGATAATTTTTTTAATTTCAACAACGCAAATATAAACCTTTTTTCATTTTTTCTTTATTTACTTTGTATTCATACCGAATTTATGACTCTCCCCCAAATGACCCCACGGGTAGATTAATTCACCTCTATCCGCCACACAATATGACGTTAATTCTCCTGTCACTCTATACCAGTTTATCTGAGATTAAAAGATTAGATCCTATCCCCATTCTATGCGACTTTGGATGAAAAGGCTGTCTTCCATCCAGCCCCAAGCATGCGTTATCGGACAAATCAGGTACTCTGATTGGTCAATTGCTTCCTAAATGAATGTTGTTAATTTTAAGATGACAAGAGAAAAAGAGAACTGACAGGTCAGTCACCTGTTTATTAGTTGTTTACATGAAACACGTTTTCTTAACAATCAGAGTTTTCATTCCATTAATCCTAAACACGTGTTTATCATTAAATGTTTGGGTTTCATTGGACCAGTTGATCAAGTCTGTATTTGTTGTCTGTCCTGTCTGGGTCTGTAGAATACACTGACTACACCCTTGCAAAGTTGTAAAAAAGCCCCCTCCCATTTGCATCACCTGTTGACATGATCGTGGTAGCTGAGTTATCTGTGACCTGGGTATATATTTGTTACCCACTACGTCGACTGGAGCTGTAAAATAAGGCTTACTACACCCCTGCAGAGGTGTAAGAATCCTCCTCCCAAAGGGGCCACTTGTTATCAGGATCTTGGTAGCTGTTGTTGGAGCTGTAGAATACGCAGACTACACCTCTGCAGAGAGGTAAAAAAAACAACATTTGTACTTCCTGTTGACAGGATCGTGATAACTGAGTTGTCTGTGACCCAGGTGAGTATTTGCTGTCTGCCCTGTCAGCTGGAGCTATAGAATACGCCGACTACATCTCTGCAGAGCGTTAAGAACCACACCCTAATGGGACCACCTGATGATAGGATCGTGGTAGATGAGTTGTCTGTGGACCGGGTGTGTAATTGTTGTCCACCATTTCAGCTGGGGCTGTGGAATAGGTCGACTACACCCTTCAGAGGGGCAAGAACTCCCCACTCCAATGGAGCCACCTGTTGACAGAATCATAGCTGTTATCTGTGACTTGGATGTGTATTTGTTATGCACCCTGTCGGCTGGGGCTGTAGAATACGCCGACTACACCTCTGCAAATGTGTAAGAACCCTGCAATGGTGCCACCTGTTAACAGGATCGTGGTGGGTGAGCTGTCTGTGACCTAGGTACTAAACGGCGTTAGAGAGGCCCTATCCAATTAGAGGCTGGTAAGGTCACACCCTAGCAACTATATGATTGTTCCGATCGTATTCTTCAAATTGCTCTTATGGAAAGAACATTTTATCAGATATGTGCTAGAAGGCAGTTGCCGAGGGACAACCACCAGTATTTATTAATACTCATGAAGCTGAAGTAATTCTTAAACAAATTATATATATATATATATATATAATATATATATATATATGGTTACCGTCATAAGAAATGGACACGACCGACGAGACGAGTTCAAATCCTGGACAAGGCTGTTTGCGTTTCACATAAGGCTAATACCCTTTGGAAATGTATGAATCCAAATACTCTTCCTCCAAATATGGGTAAATAGTAAGGTCGACTGGGCTCTTTAACCTTGGTTAAGCGACTAGTGTATGAGAAGTAAAGTTCTGAATTAAAACCTAAGAAATTGTCCATGTATCACATCCTGCTCGTGCGGATGGGTTTGTGAATATACATAGGTATGTATATATATATATATAAGTAAAGTCGACGGGGCGGCCTAAAGTCGGTATCTGCCAGTCAGCGAGGGAGTCTATCCTCTTTTCAATAGCGCTAGACCAAGGAGATTGTTTTTTAGCATCTGAGGTGGAGCGCCACACCTACCATCAGCTCTTTACTCTACCGGACAGATCCCGGTGATACTTATACGCTGAGTTGGCGAGGGCCGGTATCGAACTAGGAACCTTGTGGTGTCTAGCCGAACGCTCTACCGACTGAGCTAACCCGGCCCTTTTAATAGTACTGTTTATTATATTCGCTTTGATTGTACAATGCTCTACTAAGTAAAGTAAAGTCGTCGGGGCGGCCTAAAGTCAGCATCAGCCAGTCAGCGAGGGAGTCTATCCCCTTCATAGCGCTAGACCAAGGAGATTGTTTTAGCATCTGAGGTGGAGCGCCACACCTACCATCAGCTCCTTACTTTACCGCACAGATCCCTGTGCTACTCATACGCTGAGTTGGCGAGGACCGGTATCGAACTAGGAACCTTGTGGTCTCTAGCCGAACGCTCTACCGACTGAGCTAACCCGGTCCCTTTTGGGTTTAAAAGAAAATCATTTGTCAAAAAAGAAAACTGTTTGGTTTTCCTTTATTTATCGGTGATACTGTCGCTTATTCATGACTATCAAATTTCTATGAGATATTTATTCTCCCAAAAACTAACGATGAAAAATAGCATGTCATGAAAAAAAAACAAAAAAAACAAGCATTCTAACAATATCTTCTATTAATAATGGAGATTCGCTCTCTTTTTGTCTGTAAACAAAACTGCGTCATTGCTTACGTCACATTACCTAAAATCGTCATAACATAGAATACATATACCCAGAATTTGAGCATGCAATGTTAGACAGTCCTCATTGTGTTTTTTAAAACATGTTTGAATAAATAGATTCCCAGTATTATATACTTATATATCGTTTGTTTTATTTTGATAAATATTTAAAGTTATCAGAAATAGGTTTCCATTTCAAATTGTTTTTTTTTATACTTTAATAAATTTGATGATTTTACTTACTTATGGTACAAACTCATTGACATTGAATATTTAACTCCCACCTCCTCAGACAATATCTTTCAAAAATTAATTTTTATACTGCCCGTAGGGTGTCTTTTTATTTTGCTAGTTTTACTAAATACCGTACTATCACTTTTATTTTAATGTATCCCAATAGTGTGAACGCTATGAAATTGCAATAATTATTTACAAAATTTAGGGCGCAGAAAAATTAATACACTTAAAAGTATTGAGACATTTCTATTAACTCATCTGAAAAAAAAAAAATGGCAATTTTTATTACATTTTTTAAATATAAAATCGGCTATTATTTTCCAAGCAACCTAATATGCAGCAGCATGCACATCACTGCGCATGCTCGAGCAGCTAACCTCGGTTTCCAACGGCGGGGATATAATCGGAATGTCTGAGGATAAAAAAAAACGAAAAAGAAAATCCTGTCACCCAGACACATGAATCCTCCCCCTCCCCCTTCAAAAATGCAACATATAAACATTCATTCTTTTCTTTATTCACTCTTCTTCTTTGAATCAATTTCTTCATCGTTTCAAACCCAACCAATCTCATCTATCCTCCCACCCAAACCGGAAGCAGTTAAAGGAAGTCGAAGAGGGGAAAGAAGAGACGATGAATGTCATTATCCGCAGGTTGCAAACCACATTCCTGGGAAGTTAGTGTTCACGAGACGACGATACGCCCCAGTTTTTGTTCTGACCCTCCACTTTCCCCTTCTGACTGTCTTTACTCAGCACCCTTCACAACTCTTCGCAGCGCATTGTGGGGCCACGTTGCAAACATGCATTTTGATTTAAACGCCCGGTGCAACACGAAACCACATATTATTGTAAACACAAGTTTGTCTATGGGAACACATTGAAATACGAATATTCGGATTCAAATGCTAA